>CM076569.1:865596127-866107008 GCA_034641835.2 Pinus albicaulis
TCTGACCTGACGTAAACTCCTCGCTGATGGGTCTTGATACATCGTATACATTTATCCCATCCCATAATTCCTTCAATTCATCTACCAGTGGTTGTAAGTAGACATCCATATTCTTCACTCGTCTTCTACCAGGGAATATGAGAGCCAACATAAGATGTTCATTCTTCACGGACAACCATGGGGGGATATTTTTATTGATCACTACTATAGGTCAAACATAATAGTTGGTGTTTGGGAGGGAATATGGGTTGATGCCATCCATGTCTATGCTGAGTTGTAGACTTTGTACTTCATCCTTGAAGTTTTCGGGCCAAGTATCCTCTATATGCTCCATGGCTATTGAATCAGTTGGGATTCACATAACTCCCAATTCACTTATGTGTGAGGCATGCCATCCCTGCAACATAGCTAATTATTTGCAACGAAAGAGCCTTTGAATCCTTGGGATTATAGGCATGTGCCTCAATATCTTAAAAGGAGGACCAGTACATGATTTACCCTTCTTTTTTGATTTATCATACCTGTCATGCCCACATTTCGGACACATCTCTTTGTCTGCATATTCTCCTCTATATAGAATACAATCATTTGGACATGCATGATATGATATGTACTCAACACCCAACATTTTCAACAATTTATTTGCCTCTTCGCAGCTACCGGGCAAGACATTATCACTCGAAAGAACCTTATCTTTGAATAACCTGTAGTTGGTGATCATGGAAAAATATATTAATAAATGTACATTAATGTCGATATAATTATTAACGTTCATAAAATTTACCATTTGTAATGTTCATTGTAGTGTACTAATTATATTTCAAATTTATATAAGGGAGTACTTTATGGTAACTTACCTCAAAAGTTCCGAGAAACATGCATTCGACAAGCCAAACTTTGCTTTCAAGTTGTACAGTAACATTGTTGTCCCCAACTGGGTAGACTTTGACTGACCGCCAGGTCCAAAGAGAGGGGTGGTGGAAGAAAATTTAAGGCTTTTGAAAAAGGTGTCAGCGATATGAGCATCATCCCTTAGTTGATCATTGTTGTGGAATGTATCTAACAACATTGTCTCCATGGCAGTCGTATCCCTTAAGTAATCATTCATACCAACCTCTATTTGATTGCCTCCATTGCCAGCTTGTGAAGAACTACTATTGCTGTAGTAATTCCTAACTGGTGAATCTGGACGTAGAGGGAATTGAATCGGTGGTTGATTCAACCATTCTTGGTATCATTCCTCTCTTATTTTTCTCTTAATTCAGTCTTCTCTCGATTTGAAATTGTCGTGGGGTGCAACGGAAGATGTTAGGTAGGTCGTTCATCATCACTAGAATCCTAATAATTAAAAAAATATATTTGAACATGATTAGTACAAAATATATGATATCAATTAGTAACCACGTTGACAATACTGCATGATTATAAATTGGTTTGACGTTGAAATAATTACATATTAATCAATATATATACCAAATAATTATAATTATAATTACCATCACTATCCTGAGATTGTGGCTAGAAGATGCAATATTGTTACAATTGGCAGGGTGAAGCGGTTGTCCATTTTCATCTACCAAATGTGCCTTGCGGTATGCAACTCCTAATAATAACTTTCGAAGTTTTGGAGCAGTTTGAATATTTTGTGCTTCTAAACTCGATGCTGAATCTGCATGAACCTGCAAATTTGTATACATTATAAATTTAATTAAGTTGTGCATGATTCACTACATGGATAGAAAACATAATTCAATTAGATAGTGAAAATATAAAACAAATCTGAAGTAAATATTATGTCTACAGATGGATAGGGAGAACTCCGCAATGGACTTTGAGAAATATTATGGAACGAGCTGGATTTTGAAGAATTGTCCATTCCATATAATATATGATATTTTCTCCGTACATTTGAGCAAAACAACAATAAATTTTGGTGCACAAACCTAAATGTAATTTCGGTGTGTAATGTACAGATAACCGCACCGGTGAGTTTTTGGTATGCGCATTGGTGCCATTGTATAACCCGACGCACCGGTGCGGTTCGATTAAGGGATGCACCGGTGACGAATAACCGCAAATAAAAAAGCGCATCCCTATTTTCTTTAAGTGAAAAAAACGGTAAATTAAAAAATTGGTGGCAAAATATTTTCAAAAATCTAATTTCATAAAACATTTCTTTAAATACTAAACACTTTTCATTATTTCACTATTTTTGCAAAAAAAATTAGCCAGAGTTTTGCAGGATACATACTTGGAACAAACAGAGCACGAGAGCATTGTGGAGTAGGGAAATACGTTCGAACAGAAGTATTCAAACAATCAGAATTCCAAACCTCTAGCGATTCAAACCTTGTACCATAGAATTTCAAACGATGCGAGTAAAGTTTTTTTTTTTTTTAATTTTTAATTTTTATTTTTTTCTCTGTAGTTTTTTTTCTGCAGTAAAAGAAAAAATGAAAGTTTATTGTTTTTTTTTTTTACTTTTTTTTTTCTGCAGTTTTTTTTTATGCAAAAAGAACAAAATCAAATTTTGTTGTTGTTGTTGTTGTTTTTTTTTTTTTTTTCTCTGCAGTTTTGAGAAACAAAAAAAAACAAAAAATCCATTTTTAGAAACAAAAACCCTAGATTCTTTTTGTTTCTGCCTTTTCTTCTCCCTCTTTCTATAATTTTAGAATTAGGGCTTTTCAATTTAGATTTATAGAGTTTGTATAGTCATAAGACATCCAACCCACATGACGACTTTCATAGTCAGATCTCAATCCATGTCGGCCTTTGCGTGAATTAAAAAAAAAAAAACAGATTTCTTTTCTTCGGTGCGCCCTGCGTAAGCGCACCGGTGCGCTCTGTTATACTAGCGCACCGCAAAAGTACAGTGATAAAAAACAAAAAAAACAAAATATGTTTTTATCAGTGCGCCATATGTAACATATGGCACCGGTGCACTATTTCATTATGGTGCACCGCGAATGTGCTGTTTCACAAAAAAAATCCATTTTAGAAACAAACCCTACATTATTTTTGTTTCTACCCTTTCTTTTCCCTCTTTCTATGATGTCAGAATTAGGGTTTTTCAATTTATATTTATAGGGTTTGTATTGCTAAATATAAGTCTAAGACATCCAACCCACGGGACGACTTGCATAGTCAGATCCTAATCCATGTCGGCCCTTGCGTAAATTTAAAATAAAAAAGAATAAAAAAAAAAGAAATATTTTTTTCTTCGGTGCGCCCTGTGTACCTGAGTGCGCCGGTGCACTCTATTATCCCAGCGCACCTCGCAAGTATTGTGATAAATATATATATATATATATATATATATATATATATATATATATTTTCTCAGTGCGCCATTTGTAAAATATGCAGCCGGTGCGCTATTTCATTATGGCGCACTGCAAACGTTCTGTTTCGATTAAAAAAAAAAACTTTCAAAAAATACAAACCTTACATTCTTTTTGTATCTGCCCTTTATTCTCCCTCTTTTTGTGATTTCAGAATTAGGGCTTTTCAATTTAGATTTATAGGGTTTGTATTGCTAAATATAGACCTAAGACATCCAACCGACAGGACGATTTACATAGTCGGATCCCAATCCATGTCAGCCCTTGCTTGAATTTAAGATATATATATATATATATATGTTATTTTTTTCATTGGTGCGCCCAACGTAACCTAGCGCACCGGTGCTCTGTATTGTACAAGCGCACCGCATAAGTAATGTGATAAAAAATTAATTTTTTTTAAATTTTTATTTTAATCGGTGCGCCATATGTAAAATATGACACCGGTTTATGCTACAAAAACTAAGACTGGACGATTTTTATTATTTTATCATGGTTAATCGGTGCGGTGATTGACATGTAACGCACCGGTTCTTCTTGTTGACATAGAGCACTGTACGGTCTATTGTATTGTTTGTGCGGTGCGTTTCTAAGACACCCACGCACCGGCGTCGGTGCGTACACCATGAATGGCGCACCAGTTTCTTAAGATTTTTTTTTTACTTGAAAAGTTGACAATTTATTTATAAATATATTAATGAATGATATGGTACAGGTTTGAGATTGATAAAGAAATGATTGACAAGAGATCAAGTAACAAAAATATTGATAACACATCAAGAAAAGCAAAAAAGGCAAGTTCTTTGTAAATTCTTTACAAAAAATATTATTTTTGAACTATAAGTAAGTTTAACTAATATGTATTGTTTACTGTGTATCATGCAGAGCCACAAAATGACGAAGCTCGATAAGATTATTTATGATCTAGGACCAGAAAAGTGTAAAATATTGATGGAAAAATTGGAAAAAGATGATCTAGGTGAATGAAAAAATACTATCGATCCAATATGAGTTTTTTTTAGTTTTCATTAATAATATAATTAAAATTATTAGATAACATGTGTCAAACAGTCTATTAATTCACATCCATTTGTGTTCTCACGAGGATAACAACTCATAAAAATAATGTTGTTCTAAGAAAGAAAAAATAGAACATACGAATAAAAATGAATTTATATGGCCTATTTGGAGTAGTCTTTGGAGGGCCAAGCTTGAAAGGGGGAAAAACTTTTACAAAAGTTTGAGGGATTTAGTGGAACGAATGTATAGATGTTCTTTCCACTTACAATACAAAAATCAATCCAATGATTCCAAGAACCAAATTTTATCTAAACTACAGGAAGAGTTTCCAGAGAATTGGTCAATGAGACATGTCAAACTTTTAATAGAAAAAATGTACAACAACAAAAAAGAAGGAATGAAAAAGTAATATTCTTTTAAATGTTTGTCTAGAATTATTTATAAATATCACTTTTGTTATATTTACTTTTCATATATCAATATAAAAATTAAATAGTTTATTGTCATGTTACATTTTCAGGAAGATTATGAAAATCTCAAAAGATGAACGAGCTGATATCAGAAATATGCCGGTAGGAATGTCCAAAAAGGTGTACAAGGAGATGGTCAAAGAAATGGACAAAATTGCATCGCTGGAGGAGCCATCTCAACAACAACTTGCTTCAAATGTAATATGTAATCATTGATTTTTTCGATCATTAGGTAAAATAAATAAACAATTTAGCATTAAATATTAATTTTCAAGTATTTTCTTGCAGAAAAGAAAAGAAAATGGAACCCATTCAGCACATAAAACAGGACGACAAGGAAGAAAATGATTGAAATCTAAGTTTGTGAGTAATTGTTACTTTCTTATAACAACTTAACTAGATTTAATTTTTGTATTTTTTAAGTTGTTTTACAAAAATCATCATTGAATGTCTTCAAACATGTGCTAACATACAAATAAGAGCCATCGGAGGAATTGATTGAAATTGGGTTAAATATGGGTTGTGAGTATATGTTGGCTTAACATAAATTAATTATGGAATTTGTAAGCATCTGTCTTGTTTTACTTATCTCCGTCTATAATTAATAGAACAAAAAAATCTTTTATATTAAATATATGATTTATTATGGGGTATAAAACTTGCACGAAACAAAGTATGGAACTGAGCCAACAAATGAATTGTTGAAAAATGGTATGAAATTTGGTTTTGAAAGAATATTAACATAGTTTATGAGTCAATTGTTGTGATAATTTACATCATTCTTTAGTTTGATGATGTATATTATTTAATATTTATTTTCATTTATTCTCACGATGTGTACACTCATTCGAGTTTATTTTTATGTTTTAGAGATGAGAGGTGAAGAAAGAAGAAAGCAATCAAACCATGAACAAAACATCCATGAAAATAATAGAATTCATGGAAGTATCTCACTTGAGTGACACAGTTCCAGCGAAGAATGATGATCACTATGTTTGGATATCAAAACAAGGCGTTGTATTTTTTGAAATATGTCTGTGAAATCAGACATTTTCTTTAATGTAATGGACATAGTGTCCCAATTGAAAGACAAAGGGATACCAATAACTGTCCCATTTTGTATAACAAAGAATGTCTTATTCATATATATATATATATATAATAAAATATGTTTTAATGTATTCTATTACATTCTCCATTGTCGTTCTCAAATGCACTAATAAAAATTTAATTCATATGAATATTGTTATAATATATATATGTGTCAACTTTTGATGAATAATGAATTTTAAAAAACCACAATAATTATGATATGATATAACAAATTAATCCAAACATCACATTCAAATGCATTAATAAAAATTTAATTAATATGAATATTGTTATAAGATGTGTCGACTTTTGATGAATAATGAATTTAAAACAATCACAATAATTACACTGTCATAGGTTGATGTTTCTAAAAAATACAAAATGAAAACCGGTGCATGTCAGTTACTATACACCGGTGCGTTTTTATGACCTATGGGCACCGCAAAAATACCAAAACCAATTAGAAATATCGAGGCGTTTGTGTGGTACGATGCACCAGTGCATTTATGTCTCTATACGCACCGGTGCCGTTTTACGATCTATGGGCACTGCACGAATACTAATACCAATTATAACTCTCGGTGCATTTGTGTGATACTATACACCGGGGCGTTTTTGTGTCTATACGCACCGGTGCATTTGTACGACCTATAGGCACCACATGAATACCAATACCAATTATAAATCGCAGTGCATTTGTGTGATACTACGCACCGGTGCATTTGTACGACCTATGGGCACCACACGAATACTGATACCAATTATAAATCTTAGTGCATTTGTGTGATATTGCACACTGGTGCGTTGATACGACCTATGGGCACCGCTCAAATCCCAAGACTAATTAGAACGACCCTGTGCGTTGTATCACCAACACTACGTCCAGTTTTGTTTTATACCTGAACGACCTAGTGCATTCTCCTTCGACTGCCCCGGGGCGCCATCTATAGGTACGCACTTGTGTGTTAAATCTTGATTAGCGCACCGATGAAAAAAATCTGTAATAACCTCAGGCCGCCCATTTTTTTAGTTGTGTTGAATTTTCGTTAAAAGCTCCACCAAAACCTCTGTAACCATAAACGGATGTTGTAGCAAATGTTTTTTTGACAATTTTATAACACTAAAAACCTCCTTTATAACCTCCGCTAGAGGGTCTTTTCCTTGTAGTGTTCTACTTCTCCAATAACATGGGCTTCCTACTTTTTTCTCTTGTCCTTGTTGGATTTGGGACAATCCATTTTATAGTGCCCAAGTTTGTTACATCCATAGCATCGTATCTTATTCATGTTTCTTCCTTTGTTTTGATGACCATATTTACCAGATTTACCTTTCCTTCTTGACATGGCAACATAGACTTGATTTTATTCATTTGTTCCAATATTTATTTTGGCTTTTAGTCTGGTCTCTTATATCTTACATAGAGACCATAGATATTGGAATGGTGTTGCTTCTTTCTTCCCATATATACTAGAAGCAAAGTTTCCCCATCCCTTTGGTAGAGCATTTAACACCACTATAGTCATTTCTTTGTCAGACATTATTTCTCCCATTTCCCGTAGTTGATCTCGCATTTTGGAAATCTTAATAAAATATGAAGTTATTCCTTCCTCTCTTGACATATTCAACTTATATAGTTCTTGTCTTAGAGATATTACTTCTCCTACAGTACTTACAAAGAATAGCTCCACCAATTTTCATATATTTCTTTTGATGATTCCAATTTGGATACATAGGGAATAAGAGAGTCTTTTATGGATTCTATAAGAATCCTTTGGGTTCTTATGTCTCCCTTCATGTATTTGGGATAAGCTTGAGTGTCTTCCTTTGAGGGTTTAGTCACTGACCCTTAATGTAATTTATAACTTCATTTTCAATCAAATTTAAATCTGTTCTTTTCTTCCATGCAAGAAAGTTTGCAGTCCTAGACAATTTGTTGCTTTCTTTGCAAACGTTCATTTTGACAGATTCAGATGAGGAAATTAAGAAAATTACTTAAGTATATTATTTCTTCTTCTATCAAATTCCTTGTTGATGATGATTTAAAAGGTAGTAGGAGCTTCCTGCTTGATTGGCTTCTTTAGGAGAGATAAAATTACTTTCAATCCTCGATGATGATGGTTTGATGGTGACTCCAA
This sequence comes from Pinus albicaulis, assembly GCA_034641835.2. Classification (NCBI taxonomy): domain Eukaryota; kingdom Viridiplantae; phylum Streptophyta; class Pinopsida; order Pinales; family Pinaceae; genus Pinus; species Pinus albicaulis. The sequence continues at coordinate 865,604,186 of CM076569.1, forward strand.
TATTGTTGATTTGATTTCAACACCAAAAGTCATTAATGGCGATGATGTCCTTGATCTCCTTGAGATGGCTTTACAATTTACAAACCGCTTCTTTAGAATTTGAGGATTGATTCTTCAATGTAGACTTTTGCCTTCTAGAAACCGATCCTTGATCTTCTTGGTACTTGAGTGTCTTCTTGTCAAATATCCATTTCTAGCACCTTAGCTCTGATACCATGTTGAGGATAATTACTTATGAAATTATTTCTCTTACTTAGTTCTTCTCTTCATTAGCTTATTAGGTCTTTCATCAAGTCAATTATCAAAGCACAAAAGACACAAGATTTTGGCTCTTCAAGCCAGCGACAAAACCTCTCCCTCTTGGAGATGAAAACCCACATGTAATTCTTTTTATAGACTTTCAGTTGACGAGTACCATAACCATAACATAGACCCTTGACACCAGTATGCCTCCGAAGACCCTTGTCACTGCTCTTCTCAACTTTTCTATTTTGATCTTCCTTTTCTGCACTATACTGCACCAGCACTAGGGAGACTCGGTCTAGCAGCCCTAAACGATATTCTTCTTTTGTTCCTCCTTTGATCCTTGGCCTCCAAGAGATTTTGCCTTCTGGCCTCCTTCCAACACCTTTCTTCCTGTTGACACCTTTGAAACCAAACTATGTAAGCAGTGAAGCAACCCTCGGTCTTTGCTCTGATGAAAGGGGTATAGGTGCAGACTTAGTCTGAAACAGAGAGAGATCTCTTACATACACCTTCGCACACCTTGTAGCCTTTCCTTCTTGCTGTAATACCCTTACACTTCTTTGCACTGTAATCTACACTTCTAGTTGTAGGTTGATCCCTTGCTGTGATGAGTCTTGACCTACCTGAAATATGCGAGGTAGGATTATCCAATACTAAGGGTAAGTATACCCTTCCTTCCTTCGTATATCAACCTTTAGACTTCACTTTAATTACAGTCTCTTTGTCACACTTACTATTACAGACCTTGATCCAAATTTCTTGCTTTCAAGTGAGGCTGCAGTCCCTTTATATATATGGACTATCTTTCAAGTGAGGCCGCATGTCCACCTGCGTGTAGGCAGACTTCATCAAGGAAGGATCATTGGTATATGCTGAGCTGTCTTCAAGGAGCCAAGTGACAAGGTCTTGGAGCATATATTTGTATCATCAATTTGTTCTATCACAAGTGTAACATGACTCCATGACTCTAATTATATTTATGACTAGACAAATCCCTAAAGGCATCAAGAAGAAGTATTTGACCTATAATAAAACTTCTTGCTCATAAAACCCATGAAGCAAGTATATACGAAATACATTTTATTATCTTTTTCTTCTTTATTACATAAATTTATAATTACATAATCATTATGAAGACCGATCCTAGTTACACTTTCCAACATATTTTTCAATTTTAAGGACCCTTAGTCCAATGTTGTCCCTTTGTTAGGCAATGCATCCATTATAGGATTCATGTGCCTTAGAACATGAAAGAATTCAATTTGTTTGAATTGCTGAAGCTGAAGAACGATCATTTGCAATAGGGGGGAGAGACTACTGTTATGTGATCCTTTTGCTTCCCATACTCACCAAATTACAATCAGTGAATCTCCAAATACCATAGTTTTTTGGATTTTCTTCACAATTGCTAGTTCTAAGCCTTTCCAGAGAGCTAGAAATTCAGCTTAGTTATTGGTTGCCTGGATTTAGCAATATTGGATAATTTTTCAATAAGGAGCAATAAAATTAATGAATGAATGCTTTATTTTTTTGTTTATTTATTATTATTATTATTTTTGAAATTTGAAGATAAAATTTAAGATTTTTTTAATTTCTTTTTTTAAAACAAAAAGGAAATTTTTCCCTTTTTAATGGATTATCTACAGTTTTTCCTCAATTTATTTTTTTAAATTTTAATTATTAAAAAATAATCAATTAATTAAGAAAGTTAATGTAATACCACTTTTAGATTTAGAGTTGATTTTCTGTTTTTTTTTTTAATTTTCAAGGGTATCAATTGTGAAGGCCATCTTGTCAATTAATTTGTAATTTTGACCCCACAAATAAAATAAAAGAAAATAAATTGAAAATTACACAAACTTGAAAAACTCTTAACGAAGCAACATTTGAGAGAAAAAAAAGGTACACAAATTTGAAAAATGAAAAAAATCAACATTTGAAAAAAAAATAAAGAATAAAAAGAAAAGACAAACAAACTTGAAAAATGCTTGAAAAAAACATAATTTGAAAAAAAAAATGTAGACAAATTTGAAAAACATTTAAAAAACCAATATTAAAAAAAAAGAATTTTTTAAAAAGGCTTCAAAAATTAACATTTGAAAAAATGTAAATATTTCATAGATGAGAAGATTTAAAATGTCAAAAATGTAAACAAAAGGAGACAGATTTAAAAAAATGCTAAAAAATTAACGTGTGAAAAAAATGTTGATATTTCATTGATCAAAAGATTTAAAATTTGAGAATGTAGACTTATGTGATCCATAGCTATTTTTCAAGAAAACTCTTCCGGAAAATCACATTGGAAATTTTTGAGCCGACATGTTTCAAACTACTAAGTGTAGTTCATCATCTGGAGAAATGATGATTGAGCTCATAAAAAATAGTAAATATATATACTGCAGAGATGTGAAATGGTCAGAGATAAAAATGTTATAGAAAAGTAGTAAATTAATAAAATTGAACGTTAAGAAAATGTTAAGAATTAATAAACTATTTTTTTTTGGTAAGTTAGGCTATTCTATTAATTCGAGAACCTAAATATTACATATACTACAAGCGGGGTTGGCAAGCTGTGCTTAACCAATTCCGACCTTAGTTGCTCAGTTTCAGGCTACCTTGGACGAGGAAACCAACCCGAACAAAACTTGAGACAGAAAATTACAATATGTGCACTAGCGCTGACATATCTAGATAGTACTAAATATGCATAAACAAAAAAACACTGATGGTGGCATGCTTGAAAAAAAACATGGAAGCGTTGTGCCGCTTCGTAGGCCTCAATCTTCATCTTCATCATCACTATTGGGGACCTCCTCCTCAATGGGGCAAGCGGGTGCCTGCGCAGCTGCTTCCTACGCATCTGCCACTAGACCTCTAGGTTTGGGGATAGGTGCGTAGAGGATGGGAAAATCTGGATCCTCTGCGTCAGGGACACGCGTCCAGTTGCCATCAGAGTCCATCACCCAGACATCCGATTCATCATCTTCCTCCTCCTGAACCGAAAACGGATCAGTCTTGCGAGATAGGGGGTGCGCCTGGTGTGCTATGGTGGAATTCCGTGGGTCGTGCCTACCTCTCTGCGTAGCTTACACAGGAGCTTCTTCCTCCTGCTCGGGATCGGGGCTCTGTCACACAAAAATGATGGAGGAGGAGCCTTCCATCGATTCCAAGTCGTTGTCCTCACCATGGTGATAATGGCCAGGGACAACACCTCTTTGACCACCTCGGATGGTTCTTTGGCGTAATCTGGGGGCCATTGCACAGTGAGGCAGGGGGGAGGCTTCAAGGGAAGGGTAAGTAGCAAGGGGACAAACAACGTCAAGGACTGGGGGGTCGGAAGGGTGAGTAGGGTACACAGTACAAGAACTCCCATGACCCAGGAGAACTTCACTGGCCCTTCTTATTTGAGAATAAGTACACATGACTATCTCGAATCGGGAAGTCTTGGAAACATAGTTAAAAGAAGGGAGAAGGAAAATCTTGTGAGTTTCTTGGGGCGAGAGCTCATCCTTTTAAAAGGGGCTTGGACACAAGCGGCTTGGACACATGCGAAGAGGATGGAATGAGTATGCCTCACACAGCCGCTGCGTGCATGACCATTTCCCGCGGTGCTCCGAGGGAAGGGGGATGGATAATATACAAATCAATCATGACAAATATTTATGGTGATAGTTGCGTAAGGGTACCCCTGGATAGGGTGACGCCGAGAGTACCAACATCCATCATCATACCTTATCCCGTTTGCCTCATGTGGATGGCTAACGGTTTGAGGATCCAATAAATGTGAGGCTTTGCGTAGAAGATATCCATTCCTGGGGCTTCAGAGAATATTTGTCGCTCGCGGGCCAGTATCCCCGCATCCGAGGAAGAATTAATAAAATATTAATAATTGACTAATAACTACATCTTTTAACCTTATAACAAGATAATAATAAAAATATTATTAATACAATAAATTCCCATAGTTTTTTTAGAAACAAACTCTAATATTAACAAACACAAAGATGAAAAATAAAAAGATAAATTAAAATAAACCTTTAAAATAATGAAAACATAAAAACAAATGAATAATACAGATAAATAATAAAATGAAATCAATAAATTAATAAACCAATAAAAAAACAAAGAAAAACTAAACATAATAAAAATGAATAAAATAAAAAATAAAGAGAAACTAAATAAAGGAAACCAAGGGGAAGAGAAACCGCAATACTAGGAGCAAAGAGACGAGATCCAACAACTACTAATTTTCCACCCTTCATCCTTACTCAACGTATGAGACTTTTTTTTCGATTTCAATGGCCTCCCTAAACTTGTGGTGATGGAAATGCTCAACCCTAGCAATGACCTTGGACTCTTCCAAACAAATATGGTGCTTAGACTTCTCAACATGTTTGGCTAGGGCCGAGGACCGAGTCCTACAATGCCTGATATCAACAACATGCTCTTGAATTCTCAGATTTATAGAGTGACTAGTTTCCCCAATGTATGGGGTCCCACAGGAGAAGGGGATTAAATAGATACCTGAATGACCAGTCTAGCTCCATTAAGTTCACTATGGAAACTGAAATTGATGGTATCCTTCCTTTTCTAGACGTTCCCGATCTAGAAGGATGATGGCCCTAACTCCACCAAGCCTTTCTAAGAAAACCCATATACGCATTATTAATATTTTTTTTTCACAAAGAAAAAATTCGTAACTTTTCATTAAGATAGGTTACATGTTACATATGTTGGTAGTATACTACTAATCAGTCCAAAGAGTATTACAAATCTGTCACTTAGCCTTCATGCAGGTAGTAAACAGTCCCAAAAATATGCATATCTTTTCAGTATGTTAACAATGTTCACATAGTAAGTTCGGTGCATAACTTACTAGCAAAAAGAAACAAAAACATATAAAAAGTAAATATACATGCCAATAAATAAAATCCAGGGAGATAGTCACAAAATTCTCCCAAATAGCTGTACATCTAGACAACCATCTATGCAGGTGCCTCCTCTATATAAGGCCGATGAAAATATCGGTATACCTGTCCATCGGAGTGTTTAGTAAAGTGCCAGGTGCCCCAGTTTAGCTCCGAAGCTTCTTTGGACAATTGGTCAGCCACTTTGTTCCGAGACCTGTAAATATGTGTCACTAAGGTGGAGTCAAAAAGGGCTTTGAGTAGATGAACTTCTCGCAGCAGTGCAGACAGTGTGTGTGACTGACATAGAGCTAGATTATTAAACCAATTGATCACAAGTTGTGAGTCACCAAAGATCTGGATGGAGTTGCAATAAATGTCCTTAGAAAATTTCAGAAGAAGTCTAAGGCATTTCAATTCGGCATAGTTGTTTGAACTGGGTCCCAATCCCATTCTTATTTTAAAGTGGTGATGATCATTTAAAAAAAGTATTGCACCCCCCCCACAACCCTGTGCGTTGGACGCACCGTCGAAATAGGCCCAAGCACGACTGTGATCAATAATTTCAGGTGTCTCGAGTGGAGGATTGCTGAGAATACGGTCCACAGGCAGGAGATTAAAAGTAGCAATAGAGGCAGTGCAAATGCGGTCACAGTTTATAGGTATATCATTGAAGATCTGCTTGTTGCGTCTGATCCAAATCTCCCATGCCACAATCAGTGGGAGATTGTGCATTCTTGGGCTGTTAACATAATGCTGCCACCAATTAGTCCAAGCTTCGATTAAAGTACCACCCTGCCAGATATGATTACTCCCCAGACCAGTGATGACCCGAGTCTAGATTTATTTGATGATAGTGCACAGCAAGAATAAATGGGTCATGTCCTCATAGTTTGCAAGACAGTAATAGCATTGTGATGCCCCATGATATGCCCATCTGTGGAGAAAATCCATGGTAGGTATGCAATGATTAAGGATGCACCAGAAAAGGGTTATGTGCCTGTGCGGGGCCTTCAATTTCCAAATAATGCGCCACCACCATGCTTTTATTGGGGGTTCCTTGGGCCGAATAAGGGCGAGGTATCCAAGTTTAGGAGCATAGTGACCATCAGGTGAAACAACCCAAATTAATTTGTCTTCCTACTCAGTGATGCAAATGTTTGTAGCTTTAAGGGCCCAAATGTAATTCTGCCAAACCCGATTTCCAGCTTGTGGGATCTTGAGGTCATCTGCATTTAACCAGGCTTGACCCCATCAAGAGGAATGTGCCATATCCGCAATCTGTGCAAGATAGAAAATGTTTCTGTGGGAAAGGTGTTCAGTAATGAGAACAGGTAATTTGTAATATTCACCGCTACCAGACCAAGAATTTGTGCCAATGCGGACAGTAGCACCAGTGCCTATTTGCCATGATAAACTATTCTGTATGATGTGTGCCGCCTTGGTGATTGCCTTCCAGATAATAGATGCACCAGATGTCTGACCAATTCTGCCTCGGATCCAATCGAGAGGGTTCTGAGGCGAGATATATTTAGCAACAATAACATCTTTCCAGAGGCTCTAACCAGTGATTAAGTACCAGAACATTTTTGCTGCCAGAGCCCTCAAAAAGAGATGTAGATCTTTTAACCCCCAACCTCCCCATTGTTTAGGAATGTTGATGCAATCCCAGGCGATCCAGGCAAATGTGGAGGCCTTTCCTTGGTTGCGCCAGAGGAATTGTCTGCAAATCCTTCTGATTCTATTAGTAATACCAATAGGTATCCAAGCCAGGGTCATCCAATAGACCGGTATAGCTTCCAGCACAGACTTAATGAGGATCATTTGGCCAGCCCTGGATAACCATCTGTTATACTAGACATTTATTCTGCGTTCAATTTTTGCAATGATCCAGTTCCAGTCTTTGATCTTATAATCATTTGGTTTTATATGATACCCCAGATATTTGAGTCCATCGTTGATATCTATGCAAACATAGTCAAATAGGTTCAGTGAAGTGCCTTGTTCCAGTCATGAGCAGCCAGTCATGATAATTGAGGATTTGGTGCCATTTGGTGCCATACCTGTGGCCCTGCAAAAGCAATTCAGTAGCAGATCAAATTGAACAGAGTCTTGTCTAGTACCATTTAGGAATATGAGTACATCTTCCACAAATAAAAGATGAGTGAGATGTAGTATATCATTGATCCGGAGTCCCTGTAGTTCTCCCCTATCTTTTGAATTTTTTATGAGGACAGAGAGACCCTCCATGACCAGGACAAATAATAACGGTGAGAGTGGACAACCCTGACGAAGACCCTACCCCGCATGAAAGAAATCAGATGCAGTGCCATTGATCAAAATGCTGAAAGTAGCATGAAAAATTCATCCCATAATCCAGTTGATAAATGTATGAGGAAATCCTGAGTGGATTAGAATGAGATGAAGGTAACTCCAGTTGACCTGATCGAATGCCTTTGTAAGATCAATCTTGAGGATGGTGGATTTCTGGCGCAAATTTTTAATGGAGTGAAGGGCCTCCTGGGAAATACCAATAGCTTCATGAATTTTCCTATGATTCAGAAATGCAAATTGTTCCTTTTTAATATGAGTGGACAAGAAAGGCTTGATACGGTTTGAAATAATTTTAGATATGATCTTGTAGATGCAGTTACACAGTGATATGGGCCTGTACTCATTGAAGCTAGTCGGTTTGTCCGATTTTGGAATAAGAGCAATAAAAGTGGTGTTGAATCCATCATATATCCTACCACGCACTCTGCTGTCCTCAATCATAGTTAGCAGGTCAATAGATATGAGGTCGAAAAAATGGATGAAAAACTCAATGGGCCAGCCATCAGGCCTAGGGCTTTTGTCCCACTTGAACCATTTCAATACTCCTTCAAGTTCGCCCAAAGTGCCCGGTGCATCGAGATCATCCATCTGCTCCTGTTCCACAAATAGTTTGAAGTGTTGTGTAATGTGCATGATGTCTGGAAGATCAATGTTAGTAGACACCCTATAGATATTGGTGAAATTTCTGGTGCCCAGATCGAATAGTTGAGACTGCGTTCTCACAGTAAATCCATTATGATCAGAAAATTCCCAAATGGCATTTGCAGCCCTACGACCATTTGCATGCTGCTGAAAAAATTTGGTATTTTCGTCACCAGCCTGTAACCAAATAGCCCGACTTTTAAGCCTCCAGTCTTCCTCTGTTTGTCTCATAAGTCTAGCCAATTCGGTCTCAAGAGCATTTATTTTCTCCCTGGTATCATCAGTTCTATACCCCAACAGATCAACATTGTTAAGTAGGGCAATATTATTTTCAATTTTGTGTAGAGTCTCCCTCTCCAATCTCTTTTTGTTTCAAACCCACTGAATGGTAAGGTTTTTAATGCGATTGAGGTTGTCATTGATAATCCGGCCAGGATCACGATCATACAAAGTTCCACAGTACTGCCAGGCCCGAGTGACCATCGAGTGATACTCAGGGTCTCTCAACCACCTGGAATTGAATTTGAAGGGGGGACGAGCCCTATTAGGACCACAATCGAATTCCAGAAATATATGAGAGTGGTCAGATTTACCACCTGTCCCCACCCACTGATGAGCTCGAGTCATTATAGTTAGGAGAGACTGCTTGATGAGGAATTTGTCTAATCTGCGAGCCAAAGCAGCAATGTCGGTCCTTCTGTTTCTCTAGGTAGGTTGGATCTTGGTGGTTTGAATGTCAATAAAATTTGAGGCACCGAGCTTTGAGTTGAAAAACTCATCCAAAGGATCTGGGGTAGCTTGGGGGCCCCAAGATTCAGAAATACCTAATGAGAAGTTCAGGTCACCGCCCAATATAATGTGGGGGACACCCAACATGGTACAGGACAATAAGGAGGTCCAGAAATGCTCTCTGTTTGTGCAGGGCCCATAAACGTTAATTAAGGTAAAATCAACCTCAGAATTACCAAAGAGGACATTCATTTCCAGCACACCAATCCGGCCCCAACAGTTTGTCATCCGGGTGGTTTTGTCATTAATACCCAAAGCACAACCCCCAGATCTCCCATGTGCATCAAGGGTAATGAAGGTCCAATCAGGAAGAAAAGAAGTTAAGGTAGCCTACACTACAGAGCCCGCACCAAGCGTCTCCTGAAGAAAAAGAATGTCAATGGGATTTTATGTTATCAAATCCATGAGGGCCAATCTCTTGTCGGGGTTGGCCAATCCCCTGCAGTTGTAGGAGAGACAAATCATGATGTAACGACCAACAAGGGTCTTCTAGCTCTAAGGACCCGCATAAGAGATGATTGAGTGCCAGCTTCCACTTCGAGATTGGCTCTTTTGATCGCCTTCGCCAATGCAGAAGGTCTACCACGAGGTTTGGTGGGTATGCAGTCCTGACCCGGCCCAATACCGAAAGCCTCTCCAGAGTGTGGAAGGGAGAGGGATCTAAGATAATAATTATGACGCGAGGAGGGAGTCTCCAAAGAGGATGATGAGTGGCAGTAGGAGGGTTCAGCAGTAGTGTGATGAATTATGGGGGTGAAAGACGGAGGGGCCAGAGCGATGGTGTAGCAGATCGAGGGGAGCTTCAATGATTGGCCAGACAGAGTCGATGATATGCATGATAAAGAATTAGAAGAGGACTGATTAAAATCAACATCGCCAGATGTAGTAATAGGAATAGTAGTGGATGGTGAGACAACATTGCAATCAGTAAACAAAGAGGCAGTAGAAGGAATGGTACCCGGAATGGATGAATTCCGTTGAGGAGGCACCATCGTGACCTGTGGGCGGGATCTGGGAAGCGTGTTTGTCCACGATGGAAGCTCAGTCTGCAACATCCCAGCATCGCGCGAAGCTTCAGGAGTTGACGACGGCACATCAGCAGTGCCCAGCTCGGTACTGATATCTGGCACAGTCTATATACCAACGGAACAGGATTTCTTTGTAGCCTGCCTGCAAACCCCTTCTTTAGGCAGTCTTTATACAAATGTCCCACCTCATGACACTTCCTGCAGTGAAATGGCACACCCTCGTAGTCCAGAGGTTTCTGCCACATCATCCCATCAAATAGCATGTTGAAGTTATCATATAGACCATCCCGAGTGTCCAGGAAAATCAAGATGCGAGCCACTACCCAGCTTCCCGAAGTCAGGTAGGATCGGTCATGATCTAGGTATAGGCCAAAGTGTCCTCCAATGTTCCGAAGAGCAGAGTCGTTCCAGAATTGCAATGGCAGTCCAGGCAGCCTCATCCAGATGGGGCCTGCACCCGCATTATCCTTTTTGGGATTAAACAGGGGAACCCATCTCTTGAGGTAGACCGAGTGCAACTCAAGATGCCAGTAGTGCTTGAGAGCCCAGTCAGATTGATCAGGGCGAGCGAATGAGAGAGAGAACCATCCTTTGGTGAGTACCCAGACTTCTGGAAGTACGTCAAGAGTCTCGCTCCAGATTTCACGAGTCCACTATTGTAGTCGCGTCGCGGAGTATTTTCGGCCGCGGACCTTCCCCACCAAATTATTAGCCCCAATAAGGCCCCAGTCCTCCATACCGCTCTCACAACCAAAATTTGTGAAGTAGCTGAGCTTATTCTTGGTAACTCTGAGCTTCTTTTTGGCTTTGTAACTACCCTGCCCCGGCTCAACAGAGGTATTTCATTCGGAAGAAGTGAAAATATTCTCTAGTATGGAGAGGTCCTCTAGTATATTGGCAAACACCCCCGAGACCACTGATGGTCCGGTGGACGCCAAGTCAATATGTGCCACTCTGCCAAAATCAGTAGGGATGTGTGAGATAAAACATTGAGGAGGAGGTCCCCTAATGCTCAGTTGAGCCAAAGATCGGGATGCATCACCGATATCATGATAAACCACCTCCGAGAAATGCTCCTAACACCTGATGGAAGTACTCGCCAGGGTGTCATGTCCAGCCTGGGAGAAATCCCATAGTCCAATATCCACTTCCGAGGGCGTGTCAAATGTAAACTGCACTAGGTCCCCCGAGGGTGTGTTTCAACCCACCACGTTGGACATGTTGGGCGAAATAGGTACCTCCACCTTAGGAGTCGGGTCCAAATCAGACATTTCATCCACCTCACCATGGGCATCAAGACCCCATATATCAACCCCCTCCAGTGGATCCTCCGAATAGTCCACCTCATCCTCATAGTGACTCATGGTAGAGAGTAGACGGCCAGGAAAAATCCGTGAAACACCTACAGTGGGTGATTAAAAACCCCCAAGAATAATGGTGAAGGAATCCGGTCCAACAGACAGAGCGGAGACAGCAATGCCAGAGATGGTGCAAACGCCAAAAAAGCAGGGGCTCGAAGAAGGACCAAACAAACTCCGGTCAGGGTCCACAGACCTGTAATGGCCCCACCCAAAACAGTGAGTCGACAGTCCAGTGCAGATACCTCAAGTAAATAGTGATGATGCGCCAGTCATTGACCCCAGCAAGAGGTGAGAAAATACCTCAGACCGAGTCGGCAGTGCTCCCCAAACTGTTAAAAACCGAGAAAATAACCCAACGAGTAGATGGGATACTACCATGGCAGCCGGTCAGTGGAGACCCAGGAGCCCCGATCTAATGGTAGACAAACCAATCCTTGAAATCAATAAAAACGGTTCCAGGAGCACATCGAATACCTGTGAGGGTTGCAAAATCCCGCTACTTCCATACGAGGGGGCCCAGCCCCACAAATAAAATACCAGTAACCTCCGAATGAGGGTTCAATCGCCGCCCAGGGTTACATTCGTTGCCCAAGTTAGAAGTTAATATAACATAGGACAATGAAATATAGAGTAATATATTCATGCTAGCTCTCATCATTTTCCAGCTCAAAAGGTTAGTGTTTTCAGATGATGAGCACTTGGATTATGAGAAATCCCATCTCCTTGGAGTTTTTTATAAGAATGGCTATAATAAGCTCCAAGGTCTTAAAGCTTTATTAAATGCAAGCATAGGTCCAAAACCTAGGAAAGATCCTAATGATTTAGTTGATAATGTTCATCTTCCATTTATCCATGGTACTACTGACAAAATTGCTTGGATTCTAAGGAAACATAAGATATCTTCTTCATTTAGACCTTTGAACACCATTCATGGTTCCCTCCGATCTGTTAAATACCCATTAGACCCGAAGAGCATGAAAGGTGTCTATTTGATCCCCTACTCCTGTGGGACCCCCTACATTTGGGAAATTGGCTGCTCTATAAATCAGAGAATTCAAGAGCATGCTGCTGATATCAGGCATTGTATGACTCGGTCCTCAGCCCTAGCTGAGCATGCTGAGAAGTCTAAGCACCATATTTGTTTAGAAGAGTCCATGGTCATTGCTAGGGTTGAGCATTTCCATCACCAAAAGTTTAGGGAGGCTATTGAATTTGAAAAAAGGTCTCTTATGTTGAATAGAGACGACGGGTGGAAAAATAGTAGTTGTTGGATCTCGTCTCTTTGCTCCTAGTATTGTGGTTGCTCTTCCCCTTGGTTTCCTTTATTTAGTTTCTCTTTATTTTTATTTTTATTCAATTTTCTTATGTTTATTTTTTCTTTGTTTTGTTGATTAGGTTATTAATTTGTTGATTTCATTTTCTTATTTATCTGAATTATTCATTTGTTTTTATGTTTTCATTTATTTAAAATTTATTTTAATTTATCTTTTGATTTTTCATCTCGTGTGTATGTTAATTTCAGAGTTTTTTTTTCTAATTTTTTTATGGGAATTTATTGTATTAATAATATTTTTATTATTATCTTGTTAAAAGGTAAAAAACTGTAGTTATTAGTCAATTATTAATATTTTATTAACTCTTAGCATTTTCTTAACGTTCAATTTTATTAATTTATTATTTTTCTATAATTTTTTATCCCTGACTATTGCAGACCAATATGATTTTCCAAAAGAGTTTCTTTGAAAAAAATATTTAGAATGTCAAAAGAAGACAAAAGTAAAAGAAGAGGAAAACAAACTTGGAAAGCACTAAAAAACAAAATTTGGAAAAAAGCATAGACAAATTTGAAAAACATTAAACCAATGTAAGAAAAAAAGAAAAGAAGAAAATATAGACAAATTTTAAAATACACTTCAGCGTTTCAAAAAAGCGTGAAAATCACGATTGGACGTGACATCTAAAAAATGAGAAGTCGGTTAAGATCTCATTAACTTGGTAACTTTGTTCTTAACCTTCCTCCCACTCTTATGTCATTTCTTCCACTTAGTTCAATGGACACGTTCATGGATTTTGTCTCCTCCAGCCTACCAAGAACTTATGTGTATTTTATTATTATTTATTTTTATGTTGGCTTGCTTGATACCTCTACAAACCATGTTGTTGCTGTTGTTGGAGCCTCACTAGACCATTTGGTTACCCTTGCCGACATGTCAACATAACATAAATATTCAACAAAATAGGTGGATTTCAATGTCAACACTTTTCTCTGGGCTCAATGATTCTCTTAGCATTTATTTCTTCTTTTTAGCACTTAGTACAATATTATGTTTTTACTAGGACAACATGTTAAGAAATACACTTATGGCTCTACATTTGGTGGTTTTGGAAAAATAATTGTTATCATTTTTTGAATGGAACTTATGTTAGGGGTAAGGTTCCTATCTCTACCTCCCATTTTGTAATGTTTAACTATAAGGTTTGGGTGCAACCACTATAATAAAAAATTCTCATTGTTACCATGCTAATTTTTTTTAGGTTAAATGATTAAGTGAAGGAGAATGCCTTCATCAAAGAAATAAAATTAAGTTTTACTATCCTAATAGAGGAAGAAAATATTATAAAATAGAAGATGATTTAGAATACTAGTAAAATTACTTAATAAAAAGAGAAATACCCATCTTGGAAATTATGAGGGAATATTAATTGGCTCAGTATGCACATCAACCTTTATGGGCTGAATGTATTCACATTAAGAGATTTGGCCAATCAAGTAGTAGATTGACTGGCTAATAAAATCATAAATTCAAAAGGAACTCTTCAAACATGTATACATATCTATCATTAAGTCATAACATGGCATCTAGAAGGAAGTCATGGATCAATATGGCTTGAGTCTTGGAAAATATAACTCATGGTAGTTGCAAGGGTTAACTTACTTAGTTGAATGATCTATTTGAGGCATTTTTCCAATTGGGAGGTCATAAGTCACATGTTTAATCTGGTTTAGTCATTTAGGGTCACTAATCACTATTATGGGGAGTAATTAGGTCACCCTCCATCTAGATAATTGAACCAAGGAGGAGGGATATCATGAAGTTTTCATTGGAAAAATAATTAAAACCCATGTTAACTATAAAAGGAGTTTATGCACACTTAGGAGCTTTATAAATGAAATCTTGGGCCTTATTTTTTTGGATGTACTCACTCATAAATTGTTCAAATATTGATAAGTACTTGATGCAGATGAAATCAACAGTGACCATGTTCCTCAATATAATCTGGTTTGGGAATAAATGGGGTTGTTCTCGACCGTTAGGGAGATATCCGTTAGTTGTCGACTGGTAGGGAGACCTAACCTATCCTATCTCGACCTCGCTTAGGAGAGATAGAGATAGGTCCCCCATTAGTTTGTCGACCGATAGGGAGACATAAGTACCCATTTTTATCGACCACAAGGAGATAAAAGGGGCTATTCTCGACCAATAGGGAGAGATCCATTCTTATCATATGATACACCTCTCTTGACCACCAGGAAGAGAGAGGGTAGTCCAGGGTCAGGTTCAAGGTAAGGATCCGGGTTAGGATTAGGGCTTGGAAAAGGATCAGGCGATAGGAGAGGGTACAAGGGAGAGGAAAGGGATAAGGAAAGAGATAAGGGACAAGGAAAGGGATAAGGAAAGGAATAAGGATAGGAATAAGAGAAAAGACTTTTTTTTTTGTGTGGAGTGAATTCTATTGACTTTAAAAACAAGAGATTACATTAAAGATTATTGTGAGTCATACTGATCTCTCACAGGGGAAACTAGACCATAACCAAAATTGTACCCTTCGAAGGGACATAAGAGACAACTAGAAACTAACAAAACTAACATCTAAAATTCCTATGATAGGATATTGGCTTATCTGGCCATATACATAGTCAACTACAAAAAGGAATCCATAAACTCAATCCATCACATAGTCAAGGAAGCGGTTCAAAATCAGAGCTTGCTAATAGGATAGGGGTTGCTAGGTCCTTAGAGGGTCTAACGATTGCTGGAGGGATGCCTAGATGTTGTTCAATCCTCACCAACCCGTGATCCATCATTTCTAACCTGCGATCATAATGTTTCAGGTGCCCATGCATATGATCCAAGGATTGTAACAAAGCCTTCCTAGGATCATGACTGTCCAACATCGTCCATCCCAAGAGGAAATTCATATGCCAATACAAATCTATTGTCTGCATATACTGATTGAATTTGTGTCGTGTATGTCCTGTATAAGGGATCCATCCTATCCACTCCACCAACACTTCGAAATATGAGAGTGAAGTTCTTTGGGAGGAGGCTTCCCCTTCAAACCAGGTCAATTTTCCCTACACATGCACAATAATATGCTCCTTGTATCTAGTTGCGAAGCCTACTACTCTATTATATAAACAAGATTTTCCTCTGTGGGTGTTCTCCTTATAATAGGAAACCCCTCTCCTCACTCAGCTTATCTACCTCAACATTATGAATACAACACTAGGGACTTGGAATACAATATATGAGATGTTTTGGGAAATACAAATTCTCTCCCACATATCTACCTCACTTTTGAATGGCCAAATACTACTCGATATGTGACCTGTAAATTGGGTAGTAGGGCACCTTGTCTTGTAGGGCGAACATTTGTTGATGCAGGTTAAGCTTAAGCCTCTGTCAGCTTCCAGACACCAATTAACAACAGATTGGTTCAACCACCGTCTACACCATCCTGGACCCAAACCATGCCTTGAGAATGATGATAAAGCCACCACCCAACCCACACAAATACAAGAGGACAAGGACACAACCTCCTCCCAACCCACACCAAAGGTTGTTAGTCAATATACCAGTCAAAGCTAGGGGAGTCCCATAGAACATGCACCACCTTCTGCCTTGAAAATGCACAGACCAAACCCAACTCCCCCAATTCTTAGTAAGGATATCAACACCAAGCGTACTGCACTAGTATATAAGAACTACATAAACCCAAGAAACTACAAGACATAAATAATAAATGCCATTCCCAATGCAACTACTACCCATCGAATAACTACCATGCCAACTTCCCTTCAGCCTCTGCACCCTGCTCCACTTCCAGGTCAATAGAGGATGAGTAATAAAATGAAAATTACCAGCTTCCCCCAAAAAATAGGTGAGGAGGAAGGGGGTCTCTTCAATTATTTTGAGGAGTGAGAAACAAAAAAACACAAAAGAAAGATGCCAAACACTAGAATAGCAGTTACCTGAATGAGACGATAAGAGACCCCACCTTAATTTCCTGAGACACACATTAAAATGTTGTTTTGATTCTTGCTTCGTCGTCTCAAGGCTAGGTAATTTAAATTTTAGGTGTATCCTGAGGTGGTTGCCAAAATTTTCTCACCCTCTAGAAGTATAATTTACCAGACTTAAACTCCCTTTCAAATGACAAACACCATTCTTCCTTGGCACAAAAGCCTTAGGTGAGGAGTGGTGCTACACTTTGCATTTTTCCTAAGGTCTAATCATCTCTCTTTCCCTTAAAACCTCATTTGAAACCTTAGTCTAGCCTGCAAAACATATTTTCTTCCATGCATTATAGGATACAAATTCTCACAAATGAATTACTACAGACATGCTAAGCGTTATTTCCACCCTCATCACACGGACAATGTCGCCTCCATCATCAACTGAACATCCTTTCCTCTGGACCATGGCTAAGGGAGTTAGTATTGACTACAATTTTATTACATTTTCTAAGGGTGTGTTTCCATGTCCCCCTACCTATTGGTCATGTGGTGTGGTGGCTTCACGCTCCCCCCCCCTCCTTTTCTCCGCTAGTCACCCCATCTGGGGTTGGGAAATCTTCCTAAACCATATTCCAGCAAGTCATCTTTTGGGAGAGGAAAGTCAGCAGTTCCACGTCAATGCCATAGGCTGGGAGGACTCCAGGAAAATGAGTCTGGGAAGGAATGATTTGAGCCTATTTATAATGATCTTTGTAATAATTTTCTATACCACATTGCATAACACAATCAATCATACTCATCGTGGTCTTCAAATTTCTCTTTTTTTGGGACCAAAGTGATGAATGTGGAATCCAATGATCTGAGAATATACTTTGACCTTCAAGACTCCTCCACTACCCTCCAAACCTCCTCTTGGATTATTGGCCAGTAAGATTGAAAGAATTCAATGGTGAATCCATTTGATCCAGGGGCCTTATTATGGGGCATCACCTTAATGGTATCCTCTACCTCCTCAAAGGTAATTTCCCGCAAAAGTGCTACACTTTTCTTTTCATTTATAATTGATGGAGTATATATGTTAATCTGCATAATTTCCCCTTGTTTATCCACTGTATGCTCAAAAATAATGTTTTGAAAGAACTGGATCAACTTGTGAGAGATATCCTGATGGGTTTCTAACTTCTTGCCATCGGTGGCTCTTAGGCAAGAATTTATATTATGGTGCCTATGTTGTAACATAGATTTGTGGGAAAATGTTGTGTTTGCCCCCTTCCTTCAGTCATTGAGTGCGATATTTTTTCGTCCACAAAATTTCCTTCTGCTTCCTGCATTCTTCCATTATGTGAAGAGTTTCTGCCTATGACTTAATGAGGTTCTCTGAGTGTCCATAAATAATTGCCTCCTATTATATTACCTCCATTTTAACCTCCAACTTCCCTTTTTCTTCCAAAATATCTCCAAATTGCCCCTTATTCCAAGCCTTTAGCTGTTATTTTTTGTGTTTTAACTTTTTTGTATAAGGAAAACATGATCGAGCCTTCAATGTTTCCTATATCCTCCCAACATTTATGGATGTTTGAAAGAAAATGTGGGTGTCAAAGCCAAAATTTCTCAAATCTAAAACGATGATTACAAGGGCGTGTCTTCAGATCCAAATTGAGACATATTTCCCAATGATCCAATCCATGGATAGGGAGGATGGATGCTTCAATAAATACATCCAACGCCATAATATTCTCTAAAATAAGAAAACAATCCAATCTTGATGCAATTTGTTGCTTCCCCCCCTTGCTTATTATGTCAGGTCCCTATAATACTAGTGTATCCCCTTATTGTTATTGTTAGTGTAGCCCTCTTATTGTTATTGTTGTTCACATGTAGTTCCCATATTGTTATTATTGTGCCCCACAGAAACCCACTATTGTTAATGTTGTTCCCTTACATTATTATTATTTTTTCCGCTCTGATTATATTGTGACCCCTTAGAATCCTATATATAGAAATGAGTTTTTTTCATTTGAATCATCCAGTAATTGTTCATTTATGTATTGTAAAGGAGTTTTCCCCCTCGGAGTGGATACTTTTTAAGCCGTTTATCTATATTTTCTTCTATTATGTGAGTTGGTTGCATAAGATTTGGTATCATAGCTTTGGATTCTAGGGTTTTGCTTCTTCAAACAGGTAATCTTGGAATTTTCTCTATAATGTTTTTTTATACGAAGTTTTAGAAGCTTAAATTGAAACCACGCGGACTTGAAATGCTGGTGAATCTCGTGTATCAGTTTCATATCTTGGTTCGCTATATTTTTGGAGATATGATATGAGGAAGTTAGGGTTTTTGTAGGCTCCAAAATTTTATCTCAAACAGGGGACCGAGGGAAAATCGTCATAACTTTCGTTTCAGACATCAGATTTGAATTTTGTAAGAAGTGGCCAAAATTTCATGAACTTTAGTTTATTGTGTATCAATTACAGGGCCAAAATTCGAAACAATGACATGTGGTGCGCCAAACAAGTTATCTCTACTGAACTAGTCCATAATTAGGTCATTGTGGGAGATCATGCATAGCTTTATCTTGAAGAATCCAAATTAGGTCTGACTTGTGGCATTGGAAATAAGACTCAGAGGGATACTATAAGACAAAATTTTAAATCTCTAGGATATGAAATCACATAGATACATCAGGTTCAATATTGAGCTCCTCAAAATCACAAAAAATGTGTGTATTTTTTTTAAAATTGCATAACTTTTGCTTGAAAAATCAATTTGAAGTGACTCAAAGGGAATATTGAAGCATTAATATCAGTATTGGGTTCTAAAATGCCTCCCAGAAATAATTCCACACCCATTAAGCCCTCATAAAGCTCTACTATGACACAAGAAGAGGAAGAATTGCAACATGATATATCAAAATTATGAGACCAAGTGAAAAACTTTTTGCTCTCACAAAGAGTAATGAAAAACGAAATGGAAGCTAAGATAGATGGTATGGAAGCTAAGATAGATGGAATAGAAGAAAAAATGGAAGATTTTAAGTGTTGGGTGTGAAGCGCGATTTTCATCTTGATTCAAAGGTATTTGTTTCAGTCGTATGTATACCCCAGGAAGATTGTACACCCCTCCACAGGGAGGGGTGCAGGGGGGACTTGTCCTCTCCGCGGGGGTTAGGGGGCCAATGATCCCCCGGTGGGGGTTTCGAGGGTAGTGCCCCCAAAGCTAAAAACATATGTAAAATTTCCTTGTAAAATATTGTAATTTCATAGTCAATCTGGGTCGTTCATTAGATGGATGATCTGATGGTAGAAGTTATGTCTAATGTAGGTTTTTTTTCCCTAGAAGGCAACCACTTGTTTTGTATGAGGGTATTGTATTGAGGCTGTGTATTGTATGTGTATTATGAGCGAGAAACAAAAAGGGGGACTGAGAGAGAGAGTAGAGGATATTACAATGGATCTGTTGTAGGTTGTGTCTCTTCATCTTGCTCGATAATATAAAGGAAGGACTGGCTGTTCCGAGTGGACGTATCCCAAATTGGGTGAACCACGTATATCTGTGTCTCTCTTTTTTTATATGTTTTATGTGTTTGTGTTTTCACATATTTTATGTGTTCCATTTCTCTGTCATATATAATTTTTCTAACAAATGGTATCAGAGCCGAAGGTCTATTTGGCTGATAAACTCATAGGAAAGAAGGGTTCCTAGTTCGAGTGGGAGAAATGGCGGAAGATGGTAAGTTTAGGGTCGAGAAATTAACGGCCAAAACTACTAGTTGTGAAAGATGCAGATGGAAGTTTATCTGTATCAGAAAGATATGTACCTACCATTGAGTGGAAAAAAAAATAAGCCATCGAGTATGACAGACGTAGAATTGGAGATTCTCGATAGAAAGGCACTTGGAACAATACGGCTGTGCCTCGAGGTGTCGATAGCCTTCAAAATTTCAAAGGAAACAACAACATACAGTTTAACTAAGGCATTGGAAAAACTATATGAAAAACCCTCTGCCTCAAATAAGGTATTTATTATGAAACATTTATTTAATATGAGGATGTCGGAAGGTGGATCTGTTGTTGACCATTTAAATGAATTTAATACGGTTACCAGTCAGTTAAGTTATGTAGGGGTAAAATTTGATGATGAAGTTAGGGCTCTGTTATTTCTGTGCTCATTGTCAGAAAGTTGTAATGGTTTAGCTATGGCCATTAGTAACTTTGTCTATGGATCTAGTACTTTAAAGTTTGATGATGTTGTTGGTGCTATCCTTAGAAAGGAAATGCGATGGAAAAGCTCTGGTGAGACCTCGGGTAATGCTTTGAGTGAAAAGACTAGGGGAAGAAAAATGGAAAGAGGAAAGAGCTTAGGATATCACAGTAAATCAAGGAAAGGCAGATCCAAGTCCAGATCGGGGATAATGTGCTGGAAATGTGGAAAGAAAGGACACCTGAAGAAAGACTGGAAATCTCGGAAGGGAAAATAAGGAGACTCACAACAAGAAAACACTCATGAAGAAAATGTGACAGGTGATGTGTTACAAGATGCTTTGATTCTTTCTTTATAAAATTTCATTGATGCCTGGGAGGTAGATTCAGGGGCCTCATTCCATGCCACACCTGATAAGAAACATTTTCATGACTATGTTCAAGGAGATTTTGGACAGGTTCGTCTGGGTGATGATAGACCCTTTAAAATCGTTGAAATGGGTAAAGTTATTGTAAAACAGCAGAATGGAAACCAATGGTTATTAAAGGAGGTAAGGAATGTTCCAAATTTGAAGAAAATTCTGATTTCAACAGGGCAGTTAGGTGGTGAAGGTTGTGTGACAACTTTCACAAATAAAACTTGGAAGGTCACTAAAGGAGCCCTAGTAATAGAAAAAGGAGAAAAGGTTGGTACATTGTATTTATGCAATGCTATTTATAATTATGTTAATGCTTTAATCTCCACAAGAGAAGATGCAACATTATGGAATTATAGGCTCAAACACATGAGTGAGAAGGGGATGAAGATTCGTCACTCAAGGAACTTGTTGCCAGGTTTGAAGAATATTGATTTGGATTTCAGTGAGAATTGTATTTATGGAAAACAAAAGAGAGTCAGATTTCTTAGAGTTGGGAAAGAAAAGAAGAGTGAAAAATTAGAGCTTGTGTATACAGATGTATGGGGACTTTCTCAGGTATCATCTCTCAGTCGCTCTCGTTATTATGTTACTTTTATTGATGATGCAACTAGAAAAACTTGGATTTATTGTGTTCAGAATAAATCTGATGTATTTGAAACTTTCAAGAAATGGAAATATTTCATTGAGATTGAGACGAGAAAGAAGTTGAAGTGTCTTAGATCAGAAAATGGAGGTGAATATTGCAGGAAAGATTTTGATAGGTATTATTCAGAGCATGGAATTCACAGAGAGAAGACAGTTCCATGAACACCACATGAAAATGGTGTGTCAGAAAGGATGAACAAAACAATCATGGAGCGTGCAAGGTGCATGAGATTGCATGCAGGATTTCCTTTACAATTTTGGGCAGATGTTGTAGATACTATTGTTTATCTAATAAACAGAGGGCCTTCAAGTTCTTGGATGGTGGTATTCCAGAGCAGACATGGACAAGTAAAAATGTAAACTACTCTGTTTTAAAGCCTTTTGGATGTGAAGCCTTTGTCCATATTAATAAAGAAAATATAAAAAATCTTGAGGAAAAATAAAACAAATGTACCTTTATTGGATATGGTGTTAATGATTTTGGTTATCGCTTATATGATTATGAAAATCACAAAATCATTAGGAGCAGAGATGTAATATTCAATGAAAAGGTCTTGTATAAGGATCGGTTGTAGGAAAAGAAACAGAAAAAAGAAAACAAAGAATACACAGTTATTGATAAGATCACAGAAAAGGTAAAGGTGCTTGAAAATAATAATAATCAACAGCCACAAAAACAACAACCACCACAACAGCACCAGACACCTTAAACACCTGAAAGTGGTGTCAGAAGATCTACCAGGATAAGTAGACCCCTTGAACGATACTCTCCTTCATTATATTATTTATTGTTGACTGATTCTGGTGAACTCGAATGTTATGAAGAAGAAATACAGGTTGAAACTAGGAAGAAGTGGGAGCTAGCCATGAAAGAAGAGATGGACTCCTTAATACATAACCAGACTTGGGACTTATTCAAGTTTCCTGCAGGTAAAACAACATTGCAGAATAAATGGGTTTACAGGTTGAAGGAAGAAGATGGAGGAAACATAGGCACAAAGACAAACTTGTGGTGAAGGGGTTTGCATAGAACAAAGGTATTGAATTTGATGAAATATTTTCTCCCTTTGTTAAGATGACTTCAATCAGAACTATTTTAAGTCTTGTAGCAGCGGAAGATTTGCATATTGAACAGTTAGATGTAAATACAACCTTTCTCTATGGAGATTTGGAGGATGAGATATATATGCAACGACCACAAGGATATGAGGTCAAAGAGAATGAAAAATTAGTGTGCAGGTTAAAGAAGAGCTTGTATGGCTTAAAACGGGCTCCAAGGCATTGGTATCTAAAATTTGACGGGTTTATGTCTGAACAAGGTTATACTAGATGTCACTCTGATCATTGTGTTTATCTAAAAAATAAAAATGATGGCAACTATATTATATTGTTATTTTATGTAGATGACATGCTTGTTTCAAGGTCTAACATGTAGGAAATAAATGTGCTCAAAATAAAATTGGAAAATTCATTTGCCATGATGGATTTGGGAGCTGCAAAACAAATCCTTGGTATGAGAATAACTAGAGACAGGAAAAATCACAGATTAACATTGTCTCAAAATGAGTACATACAAAAGGTGCTGGAAAGATTTAATATGCAGAACGCAAAACTAGTTTGGCTATCCATTTCAAACTTAGTAAGGAGATGTGCCCCAAGACCCAAGAAGAAATGGATTATATGTCTAAATTTCCATATGCATCAGCAGTTGGAAGCTTAATGTATGCAATGGTCTGCACAAGGCCTGATATTGCACATGTAGTGGGAGTTGTAAGCAGGTACATGAAAAATCCAGGAAAATAACATTGGATGGCAGTGAAATGGATTCTCAGATATTTGAGAGGTACCACAAATCAAGAATTATGCTTTGGTGGTTCAAACATTGCTATATAGGGATATGTTGAT
This sequence comes from Pinus albicaulis, assembly GCA_034641835.2. Taxonomy (NCBI): domain Eukaryota; kingdom Viridiplantae; phylum Streptophyta; class Pinopsida; order Pinales; family Pinaceae; genus Pinus; species Pinus albicaulis. The sequence goes on from CM076569.1 coordinate 865,627,901, forward strand.
GCATATATGGCAGGTGATAGAGATAACATGAGGAGCACTATAGGGTATGCATTTACTGTAGGTGGAACAACTATCAGTTGGGTTTCAAAAATGTAAATTTTGGTTGCACTTTCAACAACAGAAGAAAAATATGTTGCTGCTACAGAGGCTAGTAAAGAAATGATTTGGTTACAAAGGTTTATGGATGAATTGGGTAGAAGCAGGAGATGGGAAGGTTATGCAGTGAAAACCAGAGTGCCATTCAACTTGAAAAGAAATAAAAATTTCATTCCAGTACTAAACACATACATCTCAAGTACCATTTCATATGATCAGTGTTTGAAGATGGATAATTGAAGCTGGAAAAGATACACACTAGCCAAAATCCTGCAGATATTTTAACAAAAGTTGTAACCAGGGAGAAACTAAGATTCTTCTCAGTTTCAATTGGTCTTCAAGTATGATGATGAAGATGAGAAACAACCAGGTCCAAAGTGGAGTGATTGTCCAACAAATGAAGCAGTGGTGGAGTTGCTACAATCAGTCTCCAAGTGGGAGATTATTGGGTGTGGAGCCTGATTTTCATCCTAATTCAGAGGTCTTTGTTTCAGCCAGATGTATACCCCAGGAAGACTACGCACCCCTCTATGCGGGGAGGGGGACTTCCCCCTTGCGGGGGGTGGGGGCGATTCCTCCCAGCTGGGGGGTCTGGGTGCCAGCGGTCCCCCAGCGGGGGTTTTGGGGGCATCACCGCTGAAGTTAAAAACATATGTAAAATTTCCTTGTAAAATATTGTAATTTCGTAGTCAATTTGGGTCGTTCATTAGGCGGATGATTTGACGATAGAAGTTATTTTTAATGTAGGGTTTTTTTCCCTAGAAGGCAACCCCTCATTTTGTATGAGGGTATTGTATTGCGGCTGTGTATTATGAGTGAGAAACATAAAGGGTGACTGTGAGAGAGAGTAGAGGATATTACAACTGATCTGTTGTAGGTTGTGGCTCTTCATCTTGTTGGATAATATAAAGGAAGGATTGGCTGTTTGGGGTGGACGTAGCCCAAATTGGGTGAACCACATATATCTGTGTCTCTCTTGTTTTATATGTTTTCTGTGTTTGTGTTTCTGCATCTTTTATGTATTCCATTACGCTGTCATATATATTTTTTCTAACATTAAGGATGGATTAAAAGCATACATGGAAGGTTTAAAGGATGGTTTAAAAGCATACATGGAAGGTTTGAAGGAAGGTCTGACAAAGTTGCTACAAGAAATGCTTCCTAATGGTGAAAATGTATTGGATGAAACTCATGATGAGAACAAAAAAAATGTTAATCATGATTTCATAGCCTCTAAAGTTGGATTGAAGACCCACCAAATTACAAAGATCGATATGAGGAAGTTCGATGGCAAGATCAGGTAACATGGATACTACAGATGGAGCAATACTTTGATCTCCATAATGTGCAACACACACAAAAGGTATGCATTGCAACTTTATATCTAGAACTCAATTAGTTTGTATGGTATCGATGGATTTGTTCTCATAAACCATTTGTCACTTGGTCAATGTTTATGGAGGAAATGATAACACATTATGAGGATACAAAGAGCAACACCTTCTTTAGCCAATCGATAAACCTCAAACAAAAGGGTTCCATTGCAGAGCAAATTAAGGAATTTCAAAAATTGAATATAAGGGTAATTGATATTCCAGAGGAACATAGGATTGATGTTTTCGTGGGGATTTTAAATGATAAAATCCAACATGAGGTTCTCCTTTGGGAACCTGATTAATTGGAGAAGTCATTCAGGTTGGCAAGAAAAATTGAAAGAAAAATTATGGCGACAATGAAGCGTACCACTCACAACTGTAAAGATGGAAGTGTTGCCACTCCTAGCCTTACAAAACCTACAAGGTTGACACCACAACAATTGGAAGAAAAAATATCCAAAGAGCTTTGTTATATTTGTGATAGAAAATACACAAAATGTCACAAGTGTGCTGAGAAGAAATTATTTTACACAGATTGTGAAGAGGAGGAATAAAAGGAACAATAAACTTCAAAAGAAGAGGATATACACTAGGAACCAACCCTAGAGAAAGAAGAAATGAATCCGAACATATCTTGTAATGCATTGTGATGGATTACCACTCCTCAAACTCTCAAGATAGAAGGACATATCAAGAAGAAAAAGGAAATAGTGTTGATTGATCTCGGTAATACCCATAACTTTATTCATTGTAAGATAGCTAAGGAATTGAATTGCTTCCTATATCCAACACTAGAGTGAGAAGTGATGGTTGTGAATGGAGGAACTATAAATTGCTCTGGAAAGTGCCATAATATCAAGTTAACCATGGGTGAATATGTATTGAATAGTCCTATGCTTTCCATTCCAATGGGTGGTGCTGATGTTGTACTAGGAGTCCAATGGTTATAATATTTGGGTACAATAGATTTTAATTTTCAAGAAATTTCCTTGAAATTTTTTTGGGAAGAAAAGAAGTTGAATTAAGGGGTATCGCAGGGAAAACAAGAAGGATAATCAGCTCTAATGGCATGACAAAGGTTCTAAAGAAAGATCAACGGGGTATAATTTCACAATTATGCTCACTAAATGTTCAAACATCAAACTCATCTATTTCTCCAGATCTCCAAAAAGCCTTGGAAAATCATTCAGAGATATTTAAGACTCCCAAAGGAGTCCCTCCTATTCATGATCATGATCATGCTATTTATTTGATTCCAGAAAGTGTTCCTCCAAACACCAAGCCTTACAGATATCCCTATGCCCAAAATAGTGAAATTGAATGTATGGTTGCAGAAATGCTAGATGTCGGTATAATTAAACCTAGTCAAAGTTCTTTCTTTGCTCTAGTAGTATTGGTGCACAAGAAGGATGGATCACTGATCATGTGTCCCGATTATAGGGAGGTAAACAAGCTCACTATTAAAGATAAATTTCTCATTCCCGTCATTGATGAATTATTGAATGAATTACATGGAGAAACTTAATTCACCAAGTTGGATATTTGTTCAGGATATCATCAAATTAGAATGAAGACTGAAGACATTTCGAAAATAACATTTAGAACTCATGAGGGACATTATGAATTTTTGGTCATGCCTTTTGGCATGACCAATGCACCTTCTACATTTCAAGGTTTGATGAATTCCATTTCCAAACCCTTCATTAGAAAATTTTTGTTAGTATTTTTTGATGATATATTAATCTACAACAAGTCTTGGAAGGTGTTAGCACCTGAATTCGGACCCCAGGCTACAAAGGAAAAACAGGGTAACAAACTAAACCACGCTTAGCCTTGTAGCTAGCCCTACAAGGACAAGAGAGGGCTCTCTCCGTAAAAGAATATTCAATGGAACACAATAAATGGACTGATATTAGGCTAGATAAAATGATGGGAAAAGAGTTTAATAAAATGAATGAACGAATTTTCAGGGATGTGTGGGATAAAGGGACAGTTGAAACCGGGAATTAAATCAGGACACATGGTATTTCATGGGGCAAGATAGGCAGGAAACTTAGCAAATAAGCTAAATAAGGATGGGATGGAAAGAATGTTGAGAAGCTGAAAAGCGCACAACAAATGGATCCTTTTCAAACAGAAGGAAAAAACACAGAGCATGAATGATTTCCCAAGGTAGAGCATATAAAATTGATTCTACCTTTCTATCTTGAAAGCATTCAAAAGGAAATGTTTATGGATGAATGGAACACATAAAAATTCACATATGAAACAAAGGAGAAAAACAAATGCTAAATCTCATACCACATGGATCCCACAAATTAGAGCTGCATCTTTTATTAATTCTTGTCAAACTGTACAATGTAGCGCAAAGATGTTCTTCCACACTATTTCCCCTACTTTCTGAGTTACTGACTGCTTACAAATGATTCATAATTACAATAAATATACTGAAATGTGGGAACCTAGATCCATGAAAAGAAGAGCTGTCCTAACAGCTGAAGAACTGAAATACAACCATAGCAAAGAAATACAACAATCTGCCCCTGAAAATAAGGGACAACATTGCATTTGACCACTTGGATATTTTGTTGTTATGCTGTATGGAATAAAATAGGTAATCCGATGAACATATTTCCTATTTTGCTACTGCTGTAACAATATTTGTTTTGAATAAGCTCTCGGCCCTTTGACTGTCGCTTTGCTTTCCACTATTTCTTTTGAAGAGAACTGACCTTTATAAAATATTTTGGAAAAATGAAATGAAATTATGCCTCGGTGAAGGGAAAATTTAATTTTAAATGGGAAAAAGGGAAGGGAAGGAGGCGGAAATCATATAAAAATCGCAATCGCAATAGATGGGGCAGAGAGATAATATATAACAAACACATTGTGATATGGCGTTGTCGCAATCAGAATCGGAAGGACCGGGGAAGGGGATATAATATAATAAACAGTTTGAAAATAGTGAAATCGCAATTGGAGCTTCGGGGAATAGGAAGGATAACAAAAATCTTCCAATGCGATTTGGGGATGTGGAACCGGAGGGAAAAAACTTTGTAATAATGAAATAATAGAAATTTTAACCTTTACAAAGGAAAAGGGCTGTTTCCGATGGATCTTCTTGGAGGATGATTTGGCGCTGAACATGCTGCGGAAAACTTCTCTGAAGGCAGGGACATCACCTTGTGGAGATAACAGCTTCTGAATTGTGACTTATTACATATGATGATATAAAATTACATAATGAATAATAATAATAAAGGCAAAATATCATTTTTTCACCTCAAAACACAGTTTTGAGGTGAAAATTACATCAAGTCGAATAAAATGTATCTTGATCTTCCAGGTGCTGTGAATTTGAATTTATTGACTTCCTCATGACCTTGCTGATATTATTGAAATTTGACTCATTAATTCGACCATGGTGAGACCTTAGAAACTAATGAGACCCATCCTATGACCTACTGATATGTTTTGAGAATGAAAGTGACTAATGACTAAAGACCATAGGGAGGAAAATCAACAAGTACCTCATGAGGGAAAACTGATAAAAATTACTACCATCAATGAATCCATGACCTAGCGGAATGGTGAAATTTATTCGGTATGAGACACCTAATATGCAAATGCAAAAGAGCAGTTTTGATCACTGATGGAAGTATGACTAGACTGACACTAACAGAAGGATCATGTTCAACATGTTGAGACGGTGCTCAAACTATTGGAGGAGAAACAATTATATGAAAAAACCTCAGAATGTTTCTTTGGACTACAGGAGGTGGAATATCTGGGTCATATTGTATCTCATGAGGGTGTTAAGGTAGACCATAGAAAATTTAAAGGCATTAAGGAATGGAAAATCCCCACAACCATAAAGCATCTGTGAGGATTTCTCAGGTTGACAGGTATTATAGCAAGTCTATTAAGAATTATGGGAGAATAGTAGCACATCTAACAACATTACTAAAGAAAGATGCATTTTGTTGGACTCTAGAAGCAATTAAGGCCTTTGAACATCTTAAAGAAGCAATGTGCCAAACACCAGTCTTAGCTACGCCAGACTTCACAAAAACCTTTATCGTGGAATGTGATGCCTCAGGAAATGGAATTGGTATCATTTTAATGCAAGAAGGAAGACCCATTTCTTTTGAAAGTCGTCTAATCAAAGGGAAGTATTTACAAAAACCTATTTATGAGAAGGAAATGTTGGCAGTACTACATGTACTAAATCAATGGCGACCTTACCTAATGGGAAGACACTTCAAGGTAAAAAAATATCATGATAGTCTCAAATACTTTTTGGAAGAAGTATTATCTTCAGAAGAACAGAAAAATGGGTCACAAAGATGTTGGGTTATGAATTTGAAATCGTTTACAAAAAGGGAAGCAAAAGGTTGTTGCAGATGCAATATCAAGAAAGGATGATTATTTGGAAGCATTGCTTTGTGCCATTTCTATTATCCAACCAGATTGGATAACCAAAGCAAGGATGAATGGAAGAATGATGAAAAAGTGTGGACACTCATTCAAAAGTTACAACAATATCCAAGTACATCTGATACATTTAGTTGGAAAAGTGATTCATTATGGTACAAAGATCACTTATATATTTGTAAGAATTCCAAAATCAAAGAAAATATCATTTTGGAATTATTTTGGGCACTCAAGATTTTTAAAACCTTAACACAAGGTTAAGAAGGAATTATTTTGGGATGGACTTAAATATGATATTCAAAAGTTTGTGGTGGAATTTCTGGTTTGCCAACAAAATAAAGTTATGACAATTAAGACTCCAGGTCTTTTAGAAACTTTATCCATTCCAAGTCAATGTTGGGAGGAGGTTTCAATGGATTTTATTATAGGTTTACCTGAGTCCGAAGGAAAGAGTTCCATCATGGTGATGGTTGATATACTTGCCAAGTATGCACAATTTTGTGCATTATCTCATCCATTTAAAGCCAACATAGTTGCTACTGCATTTATGGAAACAATTCAAAAGCTACATGGAAACCCAAATTGTTTTCTTGTCTGGGTACTTAATTAGCTTATAACTTATCTTATCATCCTGAATCTGATGGGAAAACTGAGATAGTGAATAAATTTTTGGAAGGATATCTTCATTGCTTTGTATCTGATAAACAAAATAAATGGGTCAAGTGGTTACCTCTGGCTAAATGGTGGTATAACACTTCCTTCCACACTGTAGTAAAAATGACCCCATTTATGGCACTTTATGGATATCATCCACCTTCTGTCAAATCATCTTTAAGAGAAAATTTTAAGGTTCAAGCAGTGGAATATCACATCAAGCACCAACAACAAGTTCTCCAACGCTTAAAGGATAACCTCATTTTAGCATAGAATTGAATGAAACAAAAGGAAAATCAACGTCGCATTGAAATAAGTTTTGATGTAGGCGACTGGGTATTTTTACGGCTACAACCATACAAAAAAATGTCCCTCAAGCAAGCTAAGAAGGATAATGAATTATCACGAAAGTACTATGGTCCTTACAAGGTGTTGCAAAATATTGGTACTATGGCATACAAATTGGAGCTTCTTGTATCTTCCCGAGTGCACTCAGTTTTCCATGTTTCATGCTTAAGAAGGTTATAGGTGACAAGCTTCCAATTCAAACAATATTGCTAGAACTTGATGAGGAAGGAAAAATCATATTGGAACCTGAAGTAGTCATAGAAATAAGAACTCGATAGATATGAAATCGATCAATTTCAGAGTATCTCATCAAGTGGAAGATCTTACTCGCCGACCCCCCCCCCCCCCCCCCGTTGAAGACAACACTCTTTTGAAGGAGAGGGGCATGTTAGGTCCCTATAATAATATTGTAGCCCCTTATTGTTATTGTTATTTTTGTGCACATGTAGTCCCCATATTGTTATTATTGTGCCCCATAGAAGCCCACTATTGTTAATGTTGTGCCCTTACATTATTATTATTATGTCAGATCTGATTATATTGTGACCCCTTAGAATCCTATATATATAAATGAGGTTTTTTCATTTTAATCATCCATTAATTGTTCATTTATGTATTGTAAAGTACGTTTCCCCCTCAAAGTGGATAATTCTTAAGTCATTGATCTATATTTTCTTCTATTTTGTGAGCTGGTTGCATAACATATTATTCCAGGTGAACACCCCATTAGTTGTGTCTATGTCAATGAGCCCAAGGGAATCAATAGTTTCCTAGAAATAAACTTCCTTTGTCTCCAATCTCTAGAGTCCCTGCTTCTTCTCGCACAATGACTTAATCAAAATGAAATCACTATTGGAAAATGCAACTAGGTTTGGTCTTCATTTAATGTACTTGACTCATCTTGTAATGTACTTGAAAAATGAATAAATAAATTATTATTATTATTATTATTATGAATTATTAAAGTGTGGGTTTCATGCTTGGGTCACCATATTTTAGGTCAAAGTCCCCATTGAGGACTTATAGGATTTATTTCGATTTAATAGATTTATTGTACATATAAAGAGACCCTTCTTTGGATTTTGAATGATGTAAAAATGTTTAATATTGAGTAAAATATGAATTATGTGAACTCCACACCAAGTAGGCCTAAAGGGGATCATGTCTAACTAAGAGACACCTTTTCAACCTCACCTGGAGCCTATAAAAGAAAGGTTATCGAATTAATTTGAAGCACACTCTCTCACAACAAGTTCGATATCTCTTATATCTGGGAAAAGTTTGAAGTTTGTTTCCGGGAACCCGAAAGAAGTGCAAGTTTGGGGAAGTCTAAGGAAAATAAGAAAAACAAAATTTTGGAGCCTCTCTCTCTCTATTTCGTGCCCTAGATTTGGAGATCAAAGTCTTCCAAGTTTTGCTACTGCCACAAGCCGTCTGCTATTGGAAGTTGCTGCCTAGTCAAAGTTGCTGGAAAGGGGTCGAAGATCTGGGAGGCTGACTTGGTGTGGAGGGAAGGTCTAGTTTATGTCTAGGGTGAAGAGTCTCAAAGAATACTATTGAAAGGAAGAATTATCTTGACTGGATTTTCCCCTCGAGGGGGTTTTTTCCCTGACATAGTTGCTACATATGGTGTTAATTGTTTTATGTGTTGCTACTTTAGTAATTTCTTGATGAACTAAAAGAAAGACGATATAAAGAATCATAATAACAAGAAACATCACAAGTAATTATCAAGAATATAAAAAAAAATTGCCTTTTTTATTTTCTAACATGGTATCAGAGCTTTGGTGAAGAAGGAAGAAAAATGCAATCTTCAACACTTGATCAAGGAACCATTCAAAGGATCATCTCAGGGAAGGAATCTATTACACTCTAGGAAGATGTCCAACACAATTAAGGGATATTTTTTTTTGAATAATGAGCTAAGAACTATAAATATGACCAAAGAAGACACAATAGCCTCCTTCTTTGTGAAGATATCAAGAATCAGGGATGAAATTTTGGCCATTGATGAAATTTTTCCAGACAAAGAACTCGTGATCACTACCCTATTAGGATTTCCACCTACTTGGGGTGCATTTGTTGCAGGACTTAACAGTTGGAAGGAAGATCCCACCTTTGAAGAACTATGAGCTGCCTGTAGTCAAGAATAATTAAGGATCTCATTAGCTACCAATTCTGAAGGAGTATCAAATGCCTACATTGCTAACCATAAAGGAAAGAAATCGAAAGGACCAAGAAATAAAGTTGACATGTCTAAGGTAAAATGCTATCAATTCAATAAGAAGGGTCACTATAGGAGGGACTGTCCCGAAAATCCAAGAAACAAGAAGAGAGAAAGATATAAAGCTGACATTGCTGAAGAAGGAGACCCAAAGAAAGTCAAGCCCAAAGTATTACATTAGGGACTTATAATACCAAGTCCTTTGCTTGTAGCTTTAGATATCTTATTTCATATTTTTGATGTTTTAGAATTTATAGATTTCTTACATATTTTTGGAAAATACATTTTATTTTTTTTATAAGTTTATAGGTATCCCTCAGGCCTTGGAGGGAACCCTCAACAACTCCCAAACATATGTATCTCATTCGCTTTCAGTTTTTGGTTTTATGTACTTATTTAAGTTTTGATTATACTAATCACCTTTATCCCTCTATTGATCTTGACTAGGAAAAACAGTTGCTATATTCTCAAGGAGTATGAAGGAGGACCTCTTAAGACAAGGTCTGTCAAGAAACATAGGTATTCTTTAAAACATTGATTTCTTTAAGATAAATGTTCATTCATTTGACAATCTATTACTAACATTGTTGTGTCCAGCTATAGTGAATCATATTGATTCTTATTTTGGGTGATTCATCACTTGATAAATATACCCACCCCACTCATATTCTTAACTAATTTTGCAAGAACCTTAGACAGGTTCTAGAAAACCATAACCGAAGGATATGCAAATGTGAATGTTTGAAAAAATAAACTGCTTAGGGATATCGTGAAATGCTATTTGAAGTTTTTATTGATGATGTCATGTTTAGGATTTGGGTATGATTGGTAAAACCTAACTTGTTAGGGGTGAATGATAAGGTCTAATATACCAAACCTTTGAAATGTTGATAATCTTGGGTTTTCTATGTTCCTATTTTGAAATCCTAACTCATTAGGGTTTGGTGGAATGTGTAAGAAAGACACTTATAATGTCTTAGAAATGATTTCCTTGGAATGTGTGTGTTTGTCTGATCAAACCCTGGTCTAATCAAATTTTTTATTGATATGTTATGAAATGAAATACCTTTTCTTGACAATGAATATGTTGGAATCATGATTTTCGTTAGACTAAAACCCGCAGGCTTTAGTCTCCGCTACAATCGCCAGAGTTAGGATCCACGAGAGGCGGTTAGTCCATGTCGCAAAACACATGGGGAGCATTGAACCCAATGTTAAACAGAATCCACATGTATGTGAAGATATGTACTTTTTGGTTGAAATCCTAGCTTGGTCTAGGTATGTGTATGTCTAATGTATCAATGTTGTTGGGCATATGATATGAATTTGCATTATTATGAATTCCTAGATACATGTGTTGACCTACTTATTAATGGTCATAAGTCTTAGGATTTAGTATAAATCCTTATGTAAGATTCTAGGATGATATTTGGAAATCCAGGGTTTTGCAGCTAAGCCCTAGTAGTAGTTAAATTCTCTAGTATGTGTGATATAACAATCTGATATCTATTTATATACTGATTGTTGAGGTTGTGAGAATTAAATTCTAGGGTTTTGAAGTTGAACCTTAGTAGAAGTGAAAATATCTGATGAATAATGACAATATGATGATTTGCGATTTGTGTAAGATAGATGAAAATTTGAGTTTTGATTGGATTTGATGGTTCATTTAAAATCTAGGGTTTTCAACTAACTCTAGTGGAAGCTGGTCATATTAATGACTAAGATGTGATTGACTTTGATTGGTTATCTTGTATGCAATCTAGGATTTGTATAAATCTTTGGTGGAAAGTCTAACATATGAATTCTGAAAGTTGTTAGATATCTTGTAGATCTATATTAATTTTTTTCTAAGGTTTGATATATGTTGTAGGAGGGTGTGTTACACCATTGAAACCCTATATAGAATGAAAGTTGCTATGAAGTAGTCTAGGGTTTATGATAAAGTCCCTAGAAAAATGTTGAAAAGAATATGTCTCTTGTTTGTAATTAAGTTTGGGTATCTGATATGTATAAATTTGAAATGCTTCCATGAGTATGATATGGCTAACTTAATCCTTCTATATATTTTTTTGTACTTGATACCTAAGTTGTGCAGGTACACAATCTTCAATATGGTGAAGATGATTGTTGATGTGATAATAATGATGATGATGATGATAAATTTTATGAAATAGTTGGAAGCCACGAAATATTCTCAGATGATGAAAAGAAGAATCTAATCTCCCCGAGGAAGCCTGAATAGAAAATATATTCCTAAGATTAAGAGGGAGTTTGGATGAAGATGCTCCTTGGTTGAGAGGGAGGGCATAGCTTGGTGAATACTATTGAAAGGAAGAATTATCTTGACTGGGTTTTCCCCTCGAGGGGGGTTTTTCCCTGACATAGTGCCTACATCTGGTGTCTATTGTTTTATGTGATGTTGCTTTGGTAATTGCTTGATGAACTAAAATAAAGAAGATATAAAGAATCATAATAACAAGAAACATCACAAGGAATTATCAAGAATAAGAAAATATTTTTGCCTTTATGATTTTCTAACAATCACTCCTTATAATCCATGGATATGGGGAAATCAAATGAACAGTCTAGGCGATTGACTTAAGAAAGAATTGTTTATCATGAGGGGTATTCAGGCCATACACGTTAGATAAATATCATTCCTTTCTTGATTCGACAATCTAGAATTGCACTGTTAATACCCAATATGTGGAAAACATTATTGGTCACTTGGATTTATTGATCGTCCCATAGTATTACTAATCTTCCTAAGTTCCCTTGGGCGTCTATTTCAATTGAATTATTTTTCCTTATCTAGTTGTTGGTGAGTTTGGACAGAGCCTCTTGTGAGATTTTATTTTCATGTATCATCATAATAGTCAAGATTTATTATGAACTTATTTCTTTCAAGAGTCTTTTTTTGTCACAACGATTGATGCCCCTCATATTCCATGATATAATATTCATGACCGATGATTTTTGGATCCAAAAAATACCTGTAACCTCCGTGATAACCCTGAAACGCCCATAATTAACCAAGTTTCCTCCTAATTCATCTAGGATTTGTAAATTACTCTTTTGACCTCATCTTTTCTCCGCTTTACCCAGTTTTCCTTATTCCTTCAAAGATTGAGCTTGGACTCCCAATGGCCCATATCCTAAGCTCAATTTGGAAGCTATATGTTTATACTTTAGATACACTCTTCCTAATAGACAAGCTTGATGCTTAAGGAGGGTGAATGGTTCCTTACCTTTCTAGGCTTTCACTATTTCTGGTAGATTCAAAGCATCCAGGTCCAAATCCATGTTTTCCACCTAATCTGGGAGTGCATCAGTCCCCTTAGGCACTGCATGAAGTAAAATTAGGGAAAAAGCGACAGGGAAGAGGAGACATGAGGTGGATGATTAAAAGGAATGGGATTTACCAGTGGCTGTGAAGGAGGGGCCACAACATGCTTTGGATAGCCTACCTCTACATGATTTGGCTATGTTGAGGTCGAGTTGGGTCCCATAAAATCTCGCATTTCCACATCTGTCAGTTGTTATGAGGTAGGGTTGTCAACATTACTTAGTGAAGCCAACAAATCGAACTGATTTGAAGACCCTTCTTTCTTCTTCACTGTGTTCTAGTGTGGGGGTGGTTGTTTATAGTTTTGACGACCTCTATCTACTACCATAAACCCATAATTGGGTTGAGTTGGTGCTGATTTTGGGGTTTCATTCTACTTAACCAAGAGGAAGTCATGGTATGCATTCCAGTACTCATGGCATCTTCTACACTAAAAGGGAATGTGCTCATAATCAAGTATTTGCTTCCATAACTCATCTTGGAAGTAGATATCAATAGATTCCGGGAGAGGCTCAGATATAGTCATGTAGATGCATATGTGGGCATATGAGATATAATAGCCCTATTTGGTTTCCTCTAATGTTTTGATGTAATGTTTAAGCGAATTTATTATTCCAACTAGTGTTTCCTCATCCAAAAAATCTCTCAGTAGTGAGTACATCCAAATCCACATCGGGGATACCATGAAATATTCCTTATCTAGGTTAAATCACTTAGTCCATGATCAAAGGTATATTCCAACAAAATTAAAAAAATATGGTCCATTTTCAAACACTTTCTTCTAATATTCCAAGCTGGAAAATATGATGGTGAAAAATCCCCTAGTGCCGAGCTCTAGCTTGAATTTTCCATTCAACTTCCATTTGAGTTGGATCCATCAGGTTTCGGCTTTCTCCGTAGGTCAAATCCCAAAAACTTTCTTATGAGAGCATGGTCATGCATACTAGATATACTTCCCCATACGATTAGATCAAAATTTGTATTTAGGGTCTATGACTGCTTTCGATAAGTAACTACTTGGTCTTCGTCTTTTGGCTTGACTGCCATGTTGTTGCAGATCCGAATAATCATAATTCAAAGTGGATCTAGAGGAGTTTGAATTTGAGGCCATATTCTTGCCAAATGGATGGTCATACATGAAAATATGACTATAGGATGGATTACGACTCCCTCTAGTGGCATTTTCAGTAGGAAGAGTGGTTGTAGAAAAATACCTATTGCAACAGTAAGGTTTACATAATTTTCCATTAGGGTTTTATTGCCCAACAACACTTGGTCATTCATTCTTTCACACTTGAATCATGTGCATTGATTTTGGAAAGCTTATTAATTTATTATGAAGATGGAATAAATTTTATGCACAAATAGTCACAATAAAATCTATTTTGGTAACCAACATGGCTAGGAATTTGATACAAGAACCATAATACATTGAAGGACCCAATTTACATCGAAAAAAATAACTATGTAAATTGATAAAAATATTCCCAAAAGAAATATTTGCATTAAAATATAAATTGTTGAAGATAAGTTACTTCAGTACGTGGTGTTCCTTCCATAAATCCATGATGCACTAAAATGGTAGATTATCTATTTGCACACAAAACCCTTCTAACATAGAGTCAATAATTCCCTCTAGTGTAATATAGAAAGGAGTAGGTTGTAATATTTGACCATGAAATATTGTCCAATGTTTTAATTCTAAATTCACAGATGAATTCAATAATGTCCCATCCTATTGATAGAAAGAAAAAAGTAGCAATTGTTCCACTTGAAGATATAGGTGCATGAACAACCATGGAATTTATCATTGAAAATGGAAGTCAAAAGATTAATTTATATTATTAAGAGACTAAAAATAGTAACAAAACCACCATTGCATCCATATACCATTGGTTGGTGGAATTTAGATAAGGAATTGAATATCACACAACTGTTGAAATTGGCAACAAGAAACAATGAAAATGGCATCCAAAAATGGTACCATAGGGGGCTTCTGATTTAATAATTGTAATTTCATCCCATGACAACTTGTATTATTTAACTGAGTCAGGAAGACTTATTTAGCTTAGGAAATTTGAGTTAGAGGTCAGAGAGGAGGCATGTAGAGTTCTCCCATGATTTTAGGGGGTTCAACTACAGTTATTTGTGAGTTGTAATTAGTTTACTCAATTAATTGAGTTAAAATAATTTTAACTAGTTTTAACTGAGAGATGAACTAGCCAGAGGTCCAGTGAATTAAATATGATTTAATTCACAAGAAGTGGTAATCTGTTAACTAATAATTCACTATAAATAGTTGTTTCATTTCAGTTCTAAGGAACGCCTAGTTAGTTTGAGGTTAAAGGGAAGATAAATATCAGTTGTATAATTAGAAAATTGTACAGGTCATGCATGAGGTCATCAGGAAGCCTTATATGAATGTTGTAATCTATAATTGGGATTTCCATAATTAATAGGGGCTCAATTAGCCCAAGAATGTGTGAGAAAAGCATGCCAGTTAGAGGAAAGAAAATAGTTAAATACTTGACCGATTTTGCTTAGATCACATGCCATATTCGAGTAGGATCAAAGTGAGACAATCAACAAAATGCATAGGTTTATTTGTGTGAGGAATAACATTGTATTGTTTCATGATCTCGAATTTATGCAAAATAAATATAGTGGGGTTTTGAGTAGTTGATTTCCCCAGATACATCTTGTGTTGTGCGATTGACTGTCTCTTTCTATTACTTGTTATGTGATTGTGCGATCATGTTTTATTTCCGCAAATTGTGGGAAGGATTAAATATTTTGTTTTAGTAAATTAAAAGATCAATTGAATCCCATTGACAGATTTTCTAAATGATATCAGAGCGTCAGTAATCACAATAGAAGAGAAGAACTTAGTTTTTTTTGAACATCTTCGAATTTGCAGATTTATTCTTCAAGATCCAACAACATATCAAGACGTCTTTCAATGGCTTGAGACTTAAATATTACCTTGAGAGAAATTCAAATTACATAGCATGGAAGGACATGATGGAGGCAATGCTAGAGAACAACGGACTGAAGGTCATAGAAAATGATATTCCCGAGCCCGCAACAACGGATGCTCAACTTCTTGATGCATGGAAGAAGAAGGTAGAAAAGGCGAGAAGGATCTTATTAGAGGGAGTTCAAGATCATATTGTCTCGAGTCTCGATGGGAGACTCCATATGCTATGTGGAAGGCCTTGACAGATATGTTTCAAAATAGTAGCAACCAAAGGAAATTGGAACTGAAAGACAAGCTCAGAAATATCAAGATGGAGGAGGGCAAGATGATACCAAAATACTTGATGAATTTCACTCAATCTCGAGATGAGCTTGTAAGTGTTGATGTGACAATATCCCAGGATGATTTCATGAGCCTAGCTCTTCTAGGCCTTTCCAAGAGATGGCATAGTTACCAGGTTTCTATGAATGAGAGGGAGAAGCTACGAGACTAGGAGCATTTGTGGTCTGACTTGGCATTAGAAGAGATAAGGTGGAGTATCAAATATGGGACCTCCGACATAGAAAAAGAAGAATATTTTGCATTGGTTAGAAAAGGAAATAAAGCCAAGGGAAAGAAGTCCAAGGCGAATAGGGCAAGTGAGACTTGTCCAAGGTCAAGTGTTTTCACTGTCACGAGCACATGAACGATGCCTTGAAATGACCACATAATGTAGCAAGAAGGAGCCCGCAGTTTCAACAGGGAACGAAGCACTAACTTCACATTTTGATCTTGATTTTACTCTCATTGCATGCGTGACCAACACTGTAATGGGATGCATGTGGTATCTGGACATCATTGTCTCGTTCCATATGACAGGGATTATAGATCTCTTCAGTGACTTGAAGGAGAACGATCTCTAGTAGAACATAGAGTTTGGAGATGACAGGAGGCATAGCATGATTGACATTGGTACAATTACCTTTCAGTTGGAGGATGGATCCTCTCTCAGACTCAAATATGTTTCTTATGTTGCAGGACTAAATAAGAGTCGTGTATCCATAGCGGTATTGGATGACTGTGGTTATGATGTCATATTTAGAAAAGGAAAGGTGTTCCTTAGACACATCGCCACGAGACGGGTGAAACAAATCGATGTAAAAGTTAAGAACTTGTATGCTCTTGAGGTCGAAGATGCATGCAAAGATTTGAGGAGCAAAGAAGAGGTTAGTGAATTGGTGGTTGAGAGGGAGCCTAAATTACCTCTCAACTTGCAGCCTCAAAAGCAGTCTCACAAAGTTTTGGAGCAGCCACAATTGGAGAAGTAGAGAGGAGACTGAGTGGAGGAGTCCACTAAAGTAGAGAACTCCAGGAGGGGGAAATTTTGAGCTGGATGGGAAGAGGGAGCACATGCAACCAAACCTCCAGGTGAGAGGTGGGGCAATGTGAAGACATAATCCCAAGAGAAGAAATTTGGGCAGGGTCCATTGAGATGGCTTTTTTGATGGATCAAACCTGTCTACGGGGAGCCCATACTACACAGTGGTAGGAAGGATCGGTAGGATTGATGCAGTCATATGTTAGAAAGACAAAAATCAGAGTGACAGATGTCAAATACTAGAGCACAAATCAGAGTTGGAAGCAGTGCAGAGAGAAAAAATGCAGGTTTTTTAGTTTCAAGAGTTGCTGGAGCAAACTACACTAGATAAGTGTTACATGTTGAACATTCCAAAGGTACCAGATCAATATTGATTTAATTCCTTTCTTGTTGAGAGGGAGTGTTGAAAATGGAAACAAGAAACAGTGAAAATGGAATCCATAAATGACACCCAGAAATGGTACCATAGGGGGCTCCCGATTTAATTTTCCCTTAATTAAATTGGAAGAAAAATTGTAATTTCATCTCATGACAACTTGTATTAGTTAACTGAGTCAGGAAGACTTAGTTAGCTTAGGAAATTTGAGTTAGAGGTTAGAGAGGAGGCATGTAGAGTTCTCCCATGATTTTAAAGGGTCTAGTTACAGTTACTTGTAAGTTGTAATTAGTTAACTCAATTAATTGAGTTAAAATCAATTTAACTAGTTCTAACTGAATGATGAGCTAGTGAGAGGTCCAATGAATTAAACATGATTTAATTCACAAGTAGTGGTCAATTAGTTGACTGATAATTCACTATAAATATCTGTTTCATGTCATTTCTAAGGAAGGCCGAGTTGAGTTTGATGTTAACGGGAATATAATTGTCAGTTGTATAATTAGAAAATTATATAGGTCATGCATGAGGTCATCGGGAAGCCTTAGATGAATTGCGCAATCATTAATTGGGATTTTCATAATTAATAGGGGCTCAAATAACCTAGGAATGCGTAAGAAAGGCAGGCCAGACATATGCAAGCAAAAGGTTAAATACTAGACCGATTTTGCTTAGATCGCAAGCCAGATTCAAGTAGGATCAGAGTGAGACAGTCAGCAAAGTGCAGAGGTTTCTTAGTGTGAGGAATAGCATTGTATTGTTTCATGATCTTGAATTTATGAAATATACAAATAGCAGGATTTTGAGCATTTTCTTTCCCCAGATACATCTTGTGTTGTGCAATTGATTGTCTATTTCTCTTACTTGTTATGTGATTGTGCGATCGTGTTTTGTTTCAGAAAATTGTAGGGAGGATTTATTATTTTGTTTTAGTATATTACAAGATCAATTGAATCTCGTTGAAAGATTGTCTAAAAAAATAATACATGTTTCCATGTAGAATTCAATAATTTAGAGATGAAGCTACTTGTGATATTACTACAATTTAAAATCTTATTGGTGAAGGAGGGTTTGAAGATGTCCAAAGGAAAATCGCTAAAAATATTTTTAGTAAAAGTCATTTAAACATTTTCACAAAAAATAACTTTCAAAATGATCACTATTAATTTTAGTTTTGGTGATGGTATTGCAACTATTTGAGAATGTCTATTAGCAATTCAAGTTTTGGAAACAAAAAATGTGATGATCTCTTAATTCCCATTACCAAAACTTCCTTCAAAGTGATGTTGATGATTACAAACTATAACCAAAGATCCTAACTTTATGAATATGGTCATATATCATTGCCAATGATCTTTTTGTAATGGAAACAATCACAAACCATCACCAAAAATTCTTGGAAATAATTTTACATAATTTTTTTTTCTCTTGATTTGTATGTAACTTCTAGTATAAAATTATTAAAACTAATGAAAGTAAAATATAATCTATAAGGATATATTTTCCTTATAATTTTTTTGTACTTTCATTAACTTAAATTTTTAATATTAAAATTTAAAAGTGGAATCCCCACTTTAGGATGTTTGGTAATGGACTCAGACCCATAAGACCTCACAGAAAGAAAGTAGATATTCAATGATTCTTTTAATTTTAACAAAATTAATAGTTATTCAAGCTATCAACATTGTGTAAAATAAAATAGTTTGAGTTGTTACAAATGAAATATCTTATTGAGTTGTACCCAAGGGAGCCAATGGATTTGTATAGACAAAAACATATCTTATTGAATAGTAGTGCATTTTTTGAATAGTTGAAGGATAGATAACTAGGTGTTCCTCACTAGATACTTTCCATTGATAATGATGATGGACAACCATTTGAGTGATTGATAAAACTAAAATTAATTTATTAAAAAAAAAAAATAAAAAAATAAAAAAATTCCTTGATGTGGTTAGTGGATTAAGGTTCAAGGGGTTAAAAGAATTATATTAGTGGCCATTTATGGATCAATGGGATAGATATTAGGAAAAAATATGTTTGACTAGTCAACTAGTACTTTTCGTTGTCTCTCACAATTTATCTAGAGAAAATCTTGAATGCTCTAAGCTTCTCCCAAAATTGCACACAAATGAAAAACAACTTCCTTCAACCATTTAAAGCATTACATATCAATGCCAACATGACAATAAAAAAATTATCTAACTAATCCTAACCAACATTAGGTGGTTAACTCTTCCTCAAATCATGAAATTAATAATTAATAATCAATAATCAAGTAATTCAAAATGTAATTTTCTCTGTGTCGGGGGGAGGGTGGGGTGGGCATTAGATGGTGGAGAGAAAATATATCTTCTTAGATTAGTCAAAATTTGAAACAATAGTTACAAAACAATGTCTACTCCATTGTCAACGACTTTGTCACCAAAGTCTGGGTTTGTCATGTTTATATCACCACTTATAGGCTTCAACTTCACTGCAAAATCCTAACTATATATAGATGGGGAAATCAAAGAGGGTTTAGATCCCAACTGAAATCAAGGGAGTCAATTTTAGAAACAAGGGTTTATACATAAGGGAACGATCATAAAAATATAAGGATAAATGCAAGACAATGCTCCAACATAAGGGTACTTTAATTATAAGTGCAATGCCCCTTCTCCAACATTTGAATTCATTTTATATCATTAATACTTGGTTAAGCTCATTAATAATAAAAAGTAGGTTTGCATGTGTGGAAAAATCCCATAAATTTATCTTAGGAGCACACAATTTATGCATAATTACTATTATTTTTCCCTTTTAAAAATGTTTCCATGCCTTTCCTTAGGGAAAAACATATGTAGTTGTGTGTTTCTTTAAATAAATACATGAATATGGGCCAAAAATGTAAACTATAACATACTCGATATGGAACAAATCTAAACCATAGAAGATATTCTAGCCAAATAGTATTGGAATTCATTAATGACCAAATATTGCTATAATAGAGACCCCAAATGTATGAGGTCAGAAACAAAGTATATTACCAAAATATGTTATAGATATGAATCATATAAGTAGAAATAAGTTGAGTTAAATGAACTTAGGATCTGAAAGATACCTATAGACAAAATAAAAGTATCAAAATAATCTCTTCCTTAGGGTAGACATAGCCATGCTTAGGTGGAAAAAAAACATGGATACCAAATCAAGTACATTTTAGATCCATGAAGTATATAAAATATGAAAATATACATAGTGGAGCCATGTCAAATATAGATAATGTTGAAATGGCACCCAATGGGGGCTTCTAATTTAATTTTCCCTTAATTAAATTGGAAGAGAAATTGTAATTTCATCTCATGACAACTTGTATTAGTTAACTAAGTCAGAAAGACTCAGTTAACTTAGGAAATTAGAGTTTGGGGTCTAAGAGGAGGCATATAGAGGATTTTACTATTTTTAGGGGGTCTAGTTATAGTTATTTGTGAGTTGTAATTAGTTAACTCA
Organism: Pinus albicaulis; assembly: GCA_034641835.2. Taxonomy (NCBI): domain Eukaryota; kingdom Viridiplantae; phylum Streptophyta; class Pinopsida; order Pinales; family Pinaceae; genus Pinus; species Pinus albicaulis. The sequence continues at coordinate 865,648,581 of CM076569.1, forward strand.
ATTAATTGAGTTAAAATTAGTTTAACTAGTTCTAAATTAGAGATGAGCTAGTGATAGGTCCAATGAATAAAATCTGATTTAATTCACAAGTAGTGATCAATTAGTAACTGATAATTCTCTATAAATATCTCTTGCATTTCAATTATAAGGAAGGCCCAATTGAGGGTTAGGTTAAAGGGAAGATAAATATCAATTGTATAATTAGAAAATTGCACAGGTCAAGAATGAGGTCATGAGAAAGCCTTAGATGAATTGCACAATCATTTCCAAGGAATTTCCTAATTAATAAGGCCACAATTCCTCCAGGAATGCGTAAGCAAGGATGGGTAAACATGGGCTGAGAATTGGTCAAGTATTGGACCGATTTTGCCTATATCAGAGTGAGACAGTCAACAAAGTGAAGAGGTTTCCGAGTGAGAGAAAATAATTGTATTATTTCATGGTCTTGACTTTATGCAATATACAGATAGTAGGGTTTTGAGTAGTTGCTTTCCCCATATACATCTTGTGTTGTGCGATCGATTGATATCTTTCTCTTGCTTGTTTGTGATTATGTGATTGAATTTGGTTTCTGCAAATTTGTAGAAGTGATTCAACATTTTGTTTTAGTACATTACAAGATCAGATTAAATCCATTGGCATAATTTCTACATGGTATCAAAGTAGGAATCATTTTAGAAGAGAAGAATCAAAGTTTGTTTTGAACAGGTATATCAAATTTGCAGATTTGTTCTTCAGGACCCAATAGTAGATCAAGATGTCTTCAATGTCTTGAGACTCGAATATGCACTTGAGAGAAATTCAAATTACATATCATGGAAGGACAGATGGAGGCAATGATAGAGGAAAATATACTGAAGCCATTCATTGACAATGATATTCCTCAGCCTGCAGAAACTGATGCTCAACAACTTGATGTATGGAAGAAGAATGTAGCTTAGGCGAGAAGGATCTTGTTAGAAGGAGTTTGAGATCATATTGTCTCGAATATACATGGGAAGGTGACTCCATATTCAATTTGGAAGGCCTTGAAATATCTGTTTTAGAATAGCAATGACCACAGGAAGTTGGCGCTGAAATAGAAGCTCAGAAAGATCAAGACGGAGAAAGGCGACACGATCCAAAAATACTTGATGAAGTAAACTCAGTGTCAAGATGAGCTTGGAAGTGCTGGGGTGATAGTTACCAATGATGATTTGGCAAGCCTAGCACTTATAGGCCTTCCCAAGAGCTAACACAACTACCAGGACTTTGTGAATGGGAGGGAGCAACTACCAAAGTGGGAGCGATTATGGTCCGAATTGGTACAAGAAGAGTTTCGGCGGAGCACCAGAGATGGATCTTCATCAAGGACTGATGATGAGGAGAACGGTGCCTTGGATATAAAGTCAAAGAAAGGAAAAGGGGAGGCGTCCCATTCCAAATCAGAGTCCAACAATGCAAGAAAGAAGCGATACTTTTTAAAGGTGAAATGTTTTCACTGTCATGAGCATGGAAATTATGCCACAAATTGTCCAAAAAAGAAGACGAACAAGGCCTTATGAGGAGAAATATGTGAAGAATTGGCTTCACATTTCGATTTCCCTTTAGTCCCATCGCATGCATGGTGTCATAGATGATGGGTTTTGTGTGGTACTTGGATAGTGGAGCTTCGTTCCATATGAACGTCAACAAAGAATTCTTCAATAGCTTGGAGGAGAAGGATCTCCAAATGCACATAAAGATGGGTGATGAAGGTAGGTATAGGGGTACCAATGTCAGTACAGTTACCTTTGAGAGAGATTCAGGTAATCCCTCACATTAAAATATGTCATGTATGTTCCTGGTTTAAAGAAGAGTTTGGTTTCTTTTGCTATGTTGGAAAGTTGTGGCTATGATTTGATCTTCAGTGAAGGAAAGGCATTCCTTTGTCACAAAGCCATGGGATAGATGAAAAATATTGGGGTTCGAGTAAAGAATCTGTACAAAATGGATGTAGAAAACTATGCTGCATTGGGCATGCAAGCAAAGAAGGTGGAGAGCAGAGACATTGGTGAGTTATGGCATATGGTATTAAGCCATCTACACCATGACACTTTGAAGATCATGTAGTGTATTTCCACATGACTTCCAAAGGGTGCACTTGTGCATAGAGATACATGTAAGGATGTACATTGGGGAAGTATACCAAGGCCACCTTTCAAGATAAGGAAAGCTGAGCAAAGGCGATCCTTGAGAGAGTTCACTCAGACGTGTGTGGACCATTCTTGACGACCTCCACATCAAAGCACAAGTATTATGTGATTTTTGTTGATGTTTTTTCAAGAAAGTGTTGGATTTTCTTAATGCAGAATAAATATCAGACGTTCTCCAGGTTTTGTGAGGTCAGGGCACTTGTCGAGAAATATACAGGGAAGAAGATGAAGGCTCCGAGGAGAGATAATGGTGGAGAATATATCTCTAAAAAATTCAAGGACTTCTGTTCCTGAAAAGGAATTCGAAGAGAATTTATAACACCTCATAACCCACAACAGAATGGGGTTACAGAAAGAAAGAAAATAACTATCATGGGAGAAGCACGAGCTATTTTGCATGATTAGGGCCTATCGTTGCATCTGTGGGTGGAAGCATGTAATACAAAAATATTTGTGCAGAACAGGAGTCATCATCGGATACTTGGCATGAGTACACCGGAGGAGGCTTTTTCAGGTAAGAGACTGAATGTGTTGTATTTTAAAATTTTTGGTTCATCTGTTTATTTCCATTTAACCAAAGATGCCAGGAAGAAGCTAGAGCCAACAATAATTTTGGGTATATTTGTGGGGTACACTGATACACCCCACAACTATCGGGTGTATTTTCCAGCACACAGGATGACAATGGTTAGAAGAGATGTGAAATTCGATGAAGAGAAAGCCATGCAATTATCCCTTGAGAGGGAGCTTGAGTTGCATGTAGTTGAGGAGCTCTTGGCTCCTAAGGAAGAACCTTGGGATGTGGAGTAGCCACAAGTAGAGGAACATATATTGGTAGAAACCACTCATGCAGAGCCATCTACCAGAGATGGAAGGAAGCACACCAGATAGGTTGGAAGGTTATTGTTAGATGCGAGAGATAATGTTGGAGCACCCACATCATAGCACATGTAGAGAAGGTCCCCAGAGTGATACACTGGATACATGGCTCTTATGAGTGAAGGTACTGAGATAGAGCCATCCTATTTCGAGGAAGCAACACAAAAACTAGTGTGGGTCGATTCCATAGTTGAGGAGCATGACTCCATTATCAGAAAAAATGCATGGGAAGTTGTCCCAAGAATAGTGGGGAAGTCATTTGTAGGATCTAGGTGGGTCTACAAGGTGAAGCAGGAAACATATGGGAGTGTGGAGAAGCAAGAGGCCAAATTTGTGGCCAGAGGGTTCTCTCAAGTGGAGGGGATTGACTATGACGAGACTTTTGCACCAGTCGTAAGGTACTCATCTATTAGATCATTCCTTGCACTCTCAGTGCATATGGGATGGCAGATACATTAGATGGATGTAAAGACAACCTTTCTCAATGGAGTTATTGAGGAATAGGTGTACATTGAGAAACTGAAAGGTTTTGAGACCTTTGACATGGAGTCACATGTGTGAAGACTCAAGAGAGCATTGTATGGGCTGAAGCAAGCACCTTGTGCTTGGTACACCAGGATTGGCAACTATTTCACCAGGTTGGGCTTCACCAAGAGTGAAGCAGATGTGAACCTTTATCATATTGTGGTTGATGGTAAGCTTTTGATTATTTTACTTTATGTCGATGATATAATACTGACAGGTGATGAGCAACTCATAAAGTCTTGCAAAGAGGATCTTGCAAGAGAATTTGAGATGAAGGCCATGGGGCTCTTGCACTATTTATTGGGATTGAAAATATGGCAAAGAGATGGGGATCTATTTGTATCTCAGGGCAAGTATGCCAACGAGATCCTAAGGAAGTTCCATATGCAGGGAAACAAACCCAGGTAGACTGCTCTAGCAAGAAACAAGAGAAAGGATGATGCTACTTTAGGAAAAGTAGTGAATGATACTATTTATAGGTAGCTTGTGGGTTCACTCATGTATTTGGTGAACACACGACCATATATATGCTACACAATTAACCAACTTAGTCAAGCTATGGTTAAGCCTACCAAGATATTTTGGAAGGCATGCAAGCATGTGTTGAGATACCTCAGAGGCATTACAGAATATGGGCTACGGTACAGATGGCTAGAGGGAGTGAAGCTTCAAGGATTCACCAATGCATATTGGGCAGGGAGTCCATTTTTCAGGAAGAGCACATCAGGGGGAATCTTCAGCATATGATCAACAATATTTTCCTAGTACAACAGGAAACAAAGATCAATTACACTCAGTTAAGCAGAGGTAGAGTACATGGTAGACAGTTAGGCAGCATGTGAGGCCATCTGGATGAGGAAGATACTTATCGGTTTATTTTGTCAATAGATGGATCCGATGATGATACATTGTGATAACCAAAGTTGCATCAAACTCTCTATTAATCCATTTTTTCATGACAGGTCCAAGCATATTGATATCTGATATCACCATCTCAGGGATTGCGTGCATATGATGATTATGTCATTAGAGTACATTCCCACAGAGGAGTAGGATGTAGACATCTTGACGAAGGCACTGGAAATAAGAAAATTCAAATTCCACGGAGATAGGATCGAGGCAGCAGATAATCCATTTCTTGTTGAGAGGGAATGTTGAAATGGAACCCAATGGGGGCTTCTGATTTAATTTTCCGTTAATTAAATTGGAAGATAAATTGTAATTTTATCCCATGACAACTTGTATTAGTTAAATAAGTCAGAAATACTGAGTTAGCTTAGGAAATTCAAGTTGGGGGTCTAAGAGGAGGCATGTAGAGTATTTTCCTATTTTTAGGGGGTATAGTTATAGTTATTTGTGAGTTGTAATTAGTTAAATCAATTAATTGAGTTAAAATAAGTTTAACTATTTCTAACTGAGAGATGAGCCAATGATAGGTCCAGTGAATTAAATCTGATTTAATTCACAAATAGTGATCCATTAGTTAACTGATAATTAGCTATAAATAGTTGTTGCATGTCAGTTTTAAGGAAGGCCTAGTTGAGAGTGAGGTTAAAAGGAAGATAACTATTAGTTGTATAATTAGAGAATTGTGCAATTCATGCATGAGGTCATGAGCAAGCCTTAGAGGAATTGCGCAATCAATTCCAAGGAATTTCCTTATGAATAGGGCCACAATTCCTCCAGGAATGCGTAAGCAAGGATGGGTAGACATGTGCTGAGAATTGGTTAAGTATTGGATTAATTTTGCCTAGATCAGAGTGAGACATTCAAAAAAGTGCATAGATCTCTCAATGAGATAAAAGAATTGTATTGTTTCATGGTCTTGACTTTATGGAATATACAAATAGCGAGGTTTTGAGCAGTTGATTTCCCTAGATACATCTTGTGTTGTGCGATTGATTGATTTCTTTCTCTTGCTTCTTTGTGATTATGTGATTGAATTTGGTTTTTGCAAATTTATAGAAGTGATTTAGTATTTTTTTTTAGTACATTACAAGATCAAATTAAATCCATTGGTATAATTTCTACATATAATAGCACTGAGAAAATGCAAAGTGGATCTATGTCCTAGTGTATGTCAAGAGAACAACTTGAACTATCTGTATGTCAAGAGAAAAACTTGAACTATTTGAAAGTAGAACTTGGTTCTCTATAAATGTACCAATGTCATGTAGGTAGGTGATACTCTATATAAAACTCAGACAACAACATAGGAATGAGATGCTACCAAAATCCAAAATATCTCCAATGCAATCCACTGAATGTATGGATATACACCATGTGAATAAATGATTTCATTTCAAGCATGGGGGAAATAATTTGATTGCTAATCATTAATATATGCCATTGAAAAAAGTGAGGCAACCCATGAATGATGAAAATGGGAATCTAGGTACTTATCACATTCTAGCAAGTGTGAATAGATGTGCTGCTATCAAACATATGTAAAATCCACTAACTAGGGAACATTAATGTGGGTGGAAACAAATGTAAAATCCATTAACTAGGGAACATTGATGTATTCCCACTATTATTAGCAATGCAACCTATCACTGATTACTATAGGCCCCAAGGTATTATAAAGGTCTCTAAATCTCATTCCTAGGGAAAATGATTTGGCGTTGATAGGAAGAGATTTGATGGTAGGAGGGAATTAATCCATCCATCATCAACCAACACAAGCATGCATTGGGAACATGATTTTAATTCCCTAGACAATAAGTGGGAATAACAGACTACTAAGTACATAATTTTATTGCACTATAAAAATAACACATGAAGAAGATCCTCTAATTAGTGATCAACGATGAAAACCTCTTTAAAGTGATGTATTCAACCAATAGAGAAAATGGTATCTAAGGTACAACATGAATCCTGCTATATGAATATATATCTTTCTATCAAACATAAAGGAAACCACTCAATCAACAACCGATAATGAATGTCATTTGTTGAGCACAAGGCAACCTACCAATGATGAAATTAGATTCCAGAGTGATATTGACTCTAATTCTATCTCCTAGAGCATTATGCCATAGTTGATTAAAAAGGGCCAACTAGTGAAAAGGAAATAATGAATCCTTCCACAATAGCACGAGTATAAACACTGGTTGTGATGGTGAAAGTGAAAACAACTTGACACCAGGGAATGCCAACATGAATGGCCAAAACAAGATTAAAAATTTTCTTGAGCATAATCATGACACAATGGTGACTTGGGAAACAATCGATACCAAAAGGTGTAACAACCCTTAGTTTATTTTCTATGTAAATAAGATAATAATAAGGTCATGGGACACATATTCCAAGCTAAATTTTGGACAAAACATAGTGATGGGTATCACTTGTGATTAATTAATGGCTATGGAAATTGGCAAAGACATTGACAAAGACAAAGTGGTAATAATAGAAATTTTATTTAGGAAAACAAAATAAAATAAGAGAAAATGGAGGTGAGAGGTCACAAATTTGCATGAGAGGGGAATTGAAGGAAAAATGAAGGAAAATGAAAAAAAATAGAGGCCTCAATAATTAAAAGGATTACGAGGATCAGTTCACAGCCTTTTATTAGTTTTAACTTGTAGCTTTCTTCTATTCTCTCATACTCTCATACTCTTGCACACCTAGAGTATTCTTGGAGAATTCTTGGAGAACTTTGGAATACCTTGGATTTGGAGAAAGAAGGAAAAGGAAAATATGAAAGTGCAAGGGAATAATTGGATCAACGAATAGAACTAGACTTCTTTGTAGGTAATAGGTTGCACGTATTATTTCCTTGCTGGTTTATGGATGCATGGTATATGCATGTGATTTTTTGGTTATGTGCTATCATTGGCATCGATATTTTCCCAAATTGAAAATGGGTTTAATCTTACCTTGCCATTTCGTGAATAACCATGGTATTGTGTTTTTTTTTTCCACTTGATTGTTTTATGATTGGTGCTCATAATTCCTTATGGCCGTGGGTCGGAACAAACACTTTGGTAGCCCTAAAACATCTTGGATTGAGTTACTAGTCCTGGAGCCTAGGTTGGAAGAAATTCTCTAGAGCCCTTCGTGGGTTGAGGTACTAGTCCCTGGAGCTGGGTTAGACAAATTCCCTAGAGCCTTGGAAGGATGTGGGTTGAGATACTAGTTCCTGGAGCTGTATACAAATTAGGTAGATACCGATTTGGTTGGTGTTAGTGATGTTTAACCATGGAGGTGGAGTCATTGTGGTTGAGGTTTGAGGTGGTTTGGCCTCTATAAGCCACGGTTTGGTTTTGTTTTGGTTTATTCCATCAGATCCCACATTCATTCTTGGAATATGGCGCAGGGGTGATTGGTTGAAAAAGAGATCTGGTCAATTGGGGATGTTGGAAAGAGTATTCCTTGGATTTATGCAACATTGGATAATATGTAGATTGATCATCATACATCTTTTATCAAGATGGACGGTAATATTTGTGATCAAGTTATTTCTATTTTGATTAATGCTGGATCTAATTAGAGTTATATCAGTCTTGACCTGGTGGATAAGTGTTGTTTGAATAAAGAAGTGCATGAAAAGTATTGGTTGGTGTAGTTGGCTACAAGTACCAAGAAAAGAGTTCATCATTGGGTAATATATTGTGCATTTGAGTTAAATGGTATGTCTACATCAACGCATATAAATGTTTTTATGTTGGTATCATACAATATGTTGTTGGGTATGGATTATGTTGGGAAAAATACTGAGAGGGAGGGGGGGTGAACTAGTATTTTAAAACTCACTTAAACTTTTACTTTTCTGTTTCTGATTTCTGTACACAAGATGACTGAAGTAAACTAGCGTATGTACGCGACTGTTATTCAAAAATCTAGTGTATATCCAGTAACCTTATAATTCAGATAAATCTTCATTTGTTTAACTTAAACCGGTGCATCATTGATTAATCAGAAATTTTAATAAGCAGTAAACATGTGCAGTTAGAATAAAGTAAACCATCACACATAAGCAACACACATGAACACCAGGATTTAAGGTGGAAACCCAATGTGGGAGAAAACCACCACTGTTGTTGTCTCTGTCTTCAATAATTATTATAACTAAAACTGCTTACAATATTTTACTGATGTAGACTCATACCAACACACAGGAACCCACCTGCATAAGGCTACAACCTTCACTTGTTCTCCAGCTCCAACTAAAAGGGACCTCCAACCGCCTGATCTCATTTACCAACACCCACTGGAAGGGAGGTACGGCCCCCTGATCTCGTTTAATAGCACCCACTGGGAGGGAGATATGACTGCCTCACTAAAGGCTCAAACCCTTAACACCACCATGGACCACTTTTCATAAATTTTCACACTAGATCCACCTGCTTCAAAACATTACAACTTTTAGGCCAATTTTCATAAAATGTTTAGAGTGGACCCACTACCAGCATTTAATCCCAATACCATAAATAAAAACTGAAACTTATCATTGTACCAAATCAATCACTAAATTACCAATCAACCAACTATTTACTGATTTTCAATCACATACAACTAGCAACATCATGTTGTGAAACCAGCTCCAAAAAGAGAAGAAAAGAGATATCAACGCCTTAGAAATAAGCCACTTCGAGGGGGCAACCTCCAGTAAATTACATGAATGAACAATTCTTGGATGATTCAAATTACAAAACCTCCTTTCTATATATAGGAGTCCATGGGGTCACAATGTAATCCTAGTGGGGCCACAATGCAATCCTAGCCGACCTAACAATAATAATTTAAGGGTACAATAATAACAATATGGGGGTTACAAAGGTACAATAATAACAATAAGGGGGTTACACTAATAACAATAAGGGACTATACTAGTAATATAGGGACCTAACATGCCCCTCTCCTTCAAAAAAGTGTTTTCCTCAACACTTGAGTAGCTTTGGGTGCTTCTGTATAAAATTCACATCCTCCCATGTAGAATCTTTAGTGGATAAGTTCTTCCACTTGATGAGATATTCTGAAATTGATCAATTCTATAGCTATCGAGTTCTTGTTTCCGTGACCGCTTCAGGTTCCAATATGATTTTTCCTTCGTCATCAAGTTCTGGCAATATTGTTTGAACTGGAAGATTTTCACCTATAACCTTCTTTAAGCATGAAACATGGAAAATTGGATGCACTCGTGAAGACGGGAAGCTCAGGCCTTGTCTGCTAGTACCAATCTTTTGCAACACCTTGTAAGGACCATAGTACTTTGGCGATAATTTATTATCCTTCTTAGCTTTCCTGAGGGACATTTGTTTGTATGGTTGTAGTTGTAAAAATACCTAGTCTCCTACATCAAAACTTCTCTCGCTGCGACGTTGATCTACCTGTTGTTTCATTCGATTTTGTGCCAAATTCAGGTTGTCCTTTAAGAGTTGGAGAACTTATTGTTTATGCTCGATGTGATTTTCCATTGCTTGAACCTTTGAATTTTCTTTTAAATATGATTTGATGGATGGTGGATGATATCCATAAAGTGCCATAAATGGGGTCATTTTTGCTGCAGTATGGAAGGAAGTGTTATACCACCATTCAACTAGAGGTAACCACTCGACCCATTGTGTTTGTTTATCAGATACAAAACAGCGAAGATATCCTTCCAAAAAATTATTTACTATCTTAGTTTGACCATTGGATTGAGGATGATAAGATGATCTATGAGCTAATTGAGTACCCAAACAAGAAAATAACTCCGTCCAAAAATTTCCAGTAAAAATGGAATCTCTGTCGCTCACAATAACCCTTGGGTTTCCATGTAGCTTTTGAATTGTGTCCATAAATGTAGTAGCAACTATACTTGCTTTAAATGGATGAGATAATGCACAAAAGTGTGCATAATTGGTAAGTCTATAAACTACCAACATGATGACACTCTTTCCTTCGGAATTAGGTAAACCTGTGATAAAATCCATTGAAATCTCCTCCCAACGTTGACTTGGAATGGATAAAGGTTGTAGAAGACCCGGTGTCTTAATTGTCTCAAATTTATCTACTGGAAAACCAAACATTCCGCCACAAACTTTTGAATATCAAATTTAAGGCCATCCCAAAAAAATTCTTTCTTCACCCTGTGGTAAGTTTTTAAAAATCCCGAGTGTCCTCCTAAAGGAGAAGTGTGCAATTCCGAAAGAATATTTTGTTTTAGTTGAAATTCTTACAAAGATAGCGATCTTTGTACCATAAAAGAATCATTTTCCAACTAAATGTATCGGATGTACTAGGATCTTGCTACAAATTTGGAATGGTGTCCACACTTCTTAGTCCTTCTTCCATTCATCTCTTGTTCGGTTATCAATGCGGATTTGGATAATAAATGCTTACAAAGCAATGCTTCCACCTCTTCATTCTTTCTTGAGAGTGCATCCGCAACAACATTTAGCTTCCCTTTTTTGTAGATTATTTCAATGTCATAACCCAACATCTTTGTGACCCATTTTTGCTGCTTTTTTGAAGATAGTATTTGTTCCAAAAAGTGTTTAAGACTATCATGATCGGTTTTTACCTTGAAGTGTATTCCCATTAGGTAACGTCACCATTTCTTTAGTGCATGAAATATTGCTAACATTTCCTTCTCATAAATAGCTTTCTGTAAATACTTTCCTTTGATTGGACGACTTTAAAAAGCGATGGGTCTTCCTTCTTTCATTAAAATAACACCAATTCCATTTCCTCAGGCATCACATTCCACAATAAAGGTTTTTGTGAAGTCAGGCGTAGCTAAGACTGGTGCTAGGCACATTGCCTCTTTAAGATGTTCAAAGGCCTTAGTTGCCTCAGGAGTCCATGAAAATGCATCTTTCTTCAATAATGTTGTTAGAGGTGTTGCTATTCTCCAATAATTCTTAACAAACTTTCGATAATACCATTAACTTTTGAATCCTTGGAACTCCTTTATGGTTGTGGGGACTTACCATTCATTATGGATTTAATTTTGTTAGGGTCTACCTTAACACCCTCCTGAGATACAACATGACCTGGATATTCCACCTCTTGTACTCCAAAAAAACATTTTGAGGTTTTTTCATATAATTGTTTCTCCTCCAATAGTTTCAGCACCATGTCAACATGTTGAACATTATCCTTCCAAGAATTGTTGTAGATTATTATATCATCAAAAAATACTAACACAAATTTTCTAAGGAAGGGTTTGAAAATGGAATTCATAAACCCTTGAAATGTAGAAGGTGCATTGAGTAGGCCAAAGGCATGACAAAATTCATAATGACCCTCATGAGTTATTTGTTTCGGAATATCTTCGATCTTCATTAGTGATGCAGCAGAGCGAGAGATCCAACTTGATAAAATAAATTTCTCCATGTGGTCATCAATAATTCATCAATGCAAGGGAATGGAAAATTTATCTTTAACGGTGGCTTATTGAGCTCCTATAATCGGTTTCCACATGCCATGATCCATTCTTCTTGTGCACCAATGTTACTGGAGCAGAGAAAGAACCTTGACTAGGTTGAATTATACCAGCCTCTAGAATTTTCGCAATCATGCGTTAAACTTCACTCTTTTGGACATAAAGATATCTATAAGTCCTGATTTTTAGAGGAAGAATTCCTGGAATCAAATTAATAGCATGATCATGATCACGAATTGGTGGGATTCCTTTGGGAGTTTCAAAAAACGTGGAATGATTTTCCAAGATTTTTTGGAGATATGGAGAAATAGATGATATTGATGTTCGAACTTATAGTGAGCATAATTGTGCAATTACGCCTCGTTTTTATTTCTTCATAAGCTTGGTCATGACATTAGAGCTTATTATTTTACCCATCTTCCCTGCGATACCCAGTAATTCAACTTCCTTTCCTTACGAAAACGAATTCAAGAAAAGTTCTTGAAAATTAAAAAGCCTCACCAGGTACCCAAATATTGCAACCATTGTACTCCCTAGTACAACATCAAGACCTCCCATAGAATGGAAAGCATTGGACTATTCAATACATATTCCCCCATGGTTAGCTTGATATTATGGCACTTTCCAGAGAAATTTATAGTTCCTCATTTGCAACCATCACTTGACATTCTGGTGCTGGATATTGGAAGAAATTCAATTCCTTGGTTATCTTAAAATGAATAAAATTATGTGTACTACTCGAATTAGTGAACACTATTAGCTCTTTTTCTTGATATATCCTTCTATATTGAGAGTTTGAGGAGTGTTAATTTCCGCTAATGCATTACAATAAATGGTTGGATTCATTTCTTCCTTCTATGGGGTTGGCTCTTGGTGTATATCCTCCTCTTTTGACGTTTCTTGTTCCTTTTCTTCCTTCTCTTCACAATATATGTTAAATAATTTCTTATCATCAAACTTATGACCTTTAGTGTGTTTTCTATCACAACTATAACAAATCCCTTTTGATATTTTTTCCTCCAATTGTTATGGTTTCTACCTTGTAGGTTTTTGGAAGGCTAGGAGTAGCAACATTTCCATCTTAATAGTTATGATTGGTAGACTTCCTTGTTGCCATAATTTTTCTTTCAACTTTTCTTGCCAACTTTGAATGCCATCTCAATGAATCGGGTTCCAAACACGAACTTCATGTTGGATATTTATCCATTAAAGTACCTATGAAGAGATCAATCATGTTTTCTCACGGAATGTCGAGTTACCCTTATATTCAATTTTTGGAAGTCCTCAATGTGCTCCACCATTGAACCATTTTGTTTGAGATTTATCAATTGGCTAAAGAATGTGTTGCTCTTTGTATCCTCATACTGTGCTATCATTTCCTCTGTAAAAATTGACCAAGTGACAAATTTTTTATGAGAGCAAAGCCATCGATACCATACAAATGTATTTTGTTCTAGATATAAATTTGCAATATGTACCTTTTGTGTGTTTTGCATATTACGGAGATCAAAATATTGCTCCATCGATAAGTATCCAAAATGCAAGGATCCTTTCATCAAACTTCATCATATCCTTTGAATATCAGTGATTCATCTATATTGTAATTTAAATCATGATTAAATAAAGAAGCGTTTGTCCATGGATTTACTCTCTCTGTTAAAAATTTGACATGTGACTTTAGAAGGCTTGCGCAGCTCAGTTGGTTGCAAAATATTCTCATTGATCTCAGACCAGCAGCAACATGCTGGAACCATCACAGCTCATTTTTATCCATCTTAATTCATTCTGTTCTTCTGAACTGTTCTATCATCAGTTGTAAAAGCAGTTACTGAGGCAGAACATTGACTTCTTCTCTAAATATTAAGGCTGTGACATAGGGGATTCATTGCATTTTTCTCTTGTAATTTTGATATGTCATGTTGCCATTCTTAGTCTTCATGAGTCATAGTAGAGATTTATAAAGGCTTAATGGGTGTTGAATTCTTTTTAGGGGCCATTTTAGAATCCAATAATGATATCTATTCTACAATATTCCCTTGGAATCAATTCAACTTGATTCTTCAAACAAGACTTATGTAATTTAGAAAAAAAAAAATACACACCTTTTACTTGCTTTTGAGGAGATCGATATTGAAATTGAATTATCAGATAATTGCGGATCCTCAATATCTTAAATTCAGCCCTGTAGTAGCCCTATGAAGCTTCTTTCAAATTCCATAGGTCTAATTTGATGTCGATTCTTCAAGGCAAAGTTATGTCCAATCTCCCACAATGACCCAATTTTGGACTGGTTCAGTAGAGCGAACTTGTATGACATGCCATGTGTCATTGTTTCCTCCTTTGGATCTGAAATTGATAGAAAAAAAACTACAGTCCGTGTACTTGCGGCCACTTTTTACAACATTCCAATCCAATGCTCAGAGAGAGAGCTATGAAGATTTTCCCACGATCACCTATTTGAGATGAAATTCAGAAGCCTCAAAAAGCCCTAACTTCCACAGATCATATCTCCGAAAATATTGCAAACCAATATCTGAAATTTTAGCGATGATGTTCCTCAGGATTCCGGCTTCGCACTCTAAAAATTTCAGCTTCTGAACCTTCGTAGAAATTTTTTTTATTATGAAAATACCACGATGACCTGTTTAGGTTAAATTCAGGAGCCTGCAAAATGACCTAACTTGCACAGATCATATCTCTAAAAATGTTGCAAAACAAGATCTAAAATTTTGTGATGATGTTCCTTAGTATTTTTGCTTCGCACTCTAAAAATTTCATATTCTTAACCTTTTTAGAAAAAAAGTTATAGAGAAAATTCCACGATGACCTGTTTGGAGCAACAAAACCCTAGAATTTCAAAGCTCTGATACCAAATGTTGTGAAACCAACTCCTAAAAGAGACGAAAAGAGATATCAACGCCTTATAAATAAGCCACTTTAAGGGGCAACCTCCAATACATTACATGAATGAACAATTCTTAGATGATTCAAATTACAAAACCTCCTTTCTATATATAGGAGTCCATAGGGCCACAATATAATCCTAGTGGGGCCACAATGTAATCCTAGCTGACCTAACAATAATAATTTAAGGGCACAATAATAACAATATGGGGGTTAAAAGGGTACAATAATAACAATAAGGGGGTTACATTGACAACAATAAGGGACTATACTAGTAATATATGGACCTAACACATCATCAATACTCAAACAACCTAGATGTACATGAAGATTTCATTGACAGACAACAGAAACCAAACAATACTGTATAAATTGATCGAACATACTCTAGAGTAGAAACATTAGTTTTCATACACGCTTTCCATAAAACATTTACGCGTGTATGCATGCTTATCCATAATCAAACCTGATTACCGATCTCAACATACTCCAGGAAACATACGCTACAATGCAGAATAGAACCTGCGTGTGTACACACTTTACCTGTGTCAAACTCACGTATAGATCTGCAACTAATTCATGACTACACAACATTTCAGAACTTCAAACATAACCAGATCATGGCATTCACTGTAATAAACATGCACCAAACAATAGATCTAAACAACCCATAAATAGATCATGCAATACATAGTCATTTCGGGTCTATTGATCATGATCCATCATTATATTCACGAGTGCATAATCATTTCAGATCAATCAATCAACTATAGCCCATACCATGCAAATATACTTTAGATTGAATTATTCATTAATCACCCTCACTCATGCACACTCTAACACTTTCATCTCCTCCTCCTTATATAGTTTGAGCCTCAACCAATACCGTGAGCCAAAACCACACTGGTGTCGGTGGTAATCCTTGACGGGATCAAATAACCATTACGACGCTTAATATTATGGGATAATACCAGGGTAAAGTCCCTTGGTATTTAGTGAATCATATGTTGAACCCTTAGTTAAACTGAGAGGGGGGGGGGGTGAATCAGTTTAACACATTCATCGTCTTTTAAAAATTTTCATTAAACCTTATTTACACCTTCATTTATGTCCAACTTAATATGTGAGAAATCTTAAAATGTGAGCAACAAGTATTAATATAATATAATAGTAGACTTAATATGAGAGCAGCAGGTATTAAGCAGATGATATAAATCAGATCAACACATAAACATCATGCACAGAGACACCAGATATAAGTGGAAACCCATAAAGGGAGAAAACCACATCTTATTATTGTTGTGATGCAAAGGCAAGCTCCAACTCCCTCTCACCACTTTTTTCTGCAGGCACCAACCTACAGGAGGCTCCAACCTCAATTCTGCAAGCTACAACTTGCAAGGAAGCACCAACTCCCTTCAATTTTCTGCAGGCACCAACCTACAGGAGGCTCCAACCTCAGTCAGCTACAACTGACAGCTATCAAGCTGCAACTTGATAGGGAAGCTCCAACTTCCTCAATTTATCAAACTGAATGTTTTCTGATTTACCTCAGATATCAGCTCTGTTCTGTAGCATCTCTTTCTGCTCTTCTTTTCTTAATCTTCTCTTCCTCACTCTTCTATACTCTGCATTCTCTATATTTTCTCTCTCTAACTCCTTTTATGCATATCCAGTTGATATTATATATAGAGTTCCTCACATGACTGTTCGTATTTCACAAAGAATTTGGAGTGAACAGTCATGACTCTTTGGCTTCTGTCTTCTCATTCCTTTTATCTGCTCATTCAATAAATATAACTGTAGGTATCAATTTAACATTACAGTGGGATATTTTTTCTCTTCTGAAGACTTGCCAATGCATCACAAACAATAAAAATCAATTAAAACATTTATAATCAAATTACAATGAGAACTCCAGCTCAACTCATTTAGTCTTTTGGCTCGCTGCGCATTTGTCTTTTCTTTGACCGTGTCTGTCTTTTCTGTGACTGTGTTTTATCTCTTTTCAGCTCTGTTTGCTCTTCAGTCCTCTGCTATGGTGTAACTTCTGCATACATGTAACTGTGCTTTTTATATCAGTGCATTTTGTATATATATGTAACTGCTGATTTTAAATCTGGGCAAATTCCAACGCTTTTTATACAGCAAGTGTCTTGTTGATGTGGTGAGTTCCGCAAGTGGAACATACATACACCACGAACTTTGTTTTATGGCCCGATACAATTGCACACATCGCAATTGTATTATATTAATATTCGCCCTCCACCTTAAGCCAAGCCCCGTGGGTCCACAGACCACGCGACACTTTTCAATATAATCGCAACAACTTTATATATATATATATATAAAGCAACGCCTTCACAAATCTCTGATTGCGATTAGGTCTTCTGTGATAGTTGCGATGCGATTAATCGCAATTGCAAGTTTCATTGGTATGTTCCACTGCTCAGCCTTCGTGCCGATGCAATAGCCCCACACAACATAGATATATGCTGATATATATATATATATATATATATATATATATGTTCTCCAATCGAAAAGTAAAGACCCATGAATTTACTTTGGCGAATGCCCAGCACGCACCTCATTTTCTATAAATTTCGACTTTAGCACAATATATAAATAATATCACCGTGTATCCATATTCCCCGAATCAAGCATTATAAACATTAGTATAAGGGTTCGATTCCATTTAATCAATGGAATATCATATATCTGGGCCCACTTGCCATGCTTTCTGATGATATACACTACCCCTCGACTTCTTCCGATTGCGATTGATCGCAATCGCAATTTCCATTTGAATGTACCGATATTCCAATGCTCCGAAGCTCCGATTGCGATTACTCTGATGCGATGCGATTAATCGCAATCGCAAATTCCATTCACATGTTTCTATGCCCTGCATAACTCAGATGCGATTGACCTGATGCGATGCGAATAATCGCAATCGCAACTTTTAGTTGCAAGTGATCTGCTGCCAGTTTTTCTCCAATGCGATCAATGTGCGGACCCGACTATATTTTATATGATGGAGTTTATACGACTATCGCGTCCGGCTTTTCCAATCGCAATCGCAACTTCCTGTTTGCATGTTCCGCTGCCCTTATAATCTCCGATGCGATTGGGAAAGGGTCCCACCATATAAGGCTTTGATACCTTTGGTTCTTCGTCCATTAAAGCGCTCGATTACAAATTTATATATATATGCTTTGAAGCTTTGTGTATAAGGCGCTGCATATATATATAAATTTTATGTCTCATCTTTAGAGTATCCTCCAGCGGGTTAAGCGATTCTTGGAATTTATTTATATATATGCATACATTGCCGCGTGGGTTATGATTCCCGGAATTATATATATGTATCCTTCCGCCTAGGTTACAGTTCTCGGAATTTATGTTTAGAGTTTCTACCAGCTGGGTAGTGATTCTCGGAATAACGGATCTGCCTCTGCCTCTGCCTTCGCTGCTTCTGTCGCTCGACCTCTGCCTCTACTGCTATGATAACGGTTCTGCCTCTGCCTCTGCCTCTGATAATGGCTCTGCCTCTATATTCGCTGCCTTTGCCTTTCCCTTAGCTGCTACTGCTGCTCAACCTCTGCCTCTGCCTTCACTGTACATATTACCTGTTGCTATTTTTTGCCTATCTTTGCATCTGCTGCCTTCTTTTTCTGTCTTTGTCTTTGCTGCCTCCATTGCCATCAATGACAATATTTCCAACATCATAGTGCGCCAAATGTACGTGCCTTTTCTTCTTCATGCTCATGTATGTACATGACTTTGCTTCACTGAACCTGTGTGTACTCTACTTCGCTTCATCAAACCTACGTATGTACACAAATTTTCTTAACAGAACTTGCGTATACTTCCTCAAAATTTACCTTTATCATTATTCTGACCTAAAACCTCTGTCCCATCATTTTGTCACTTTGTTCCATAATTATGTCACCTCTGAACTGACCTGCGTACTCATTCGGTTATCACTTGTCGTGATACAAGTGGGTTTCCATCAAGGACAACACATACATCGTAATGCCAATAGATTGGTTTTACCTTCACAGGACTAGGGTGTATTGTTATGATAAGGATATTGAGTGCTTGGATGATGAAAAAGAGAACATAATATTGTAGGGTAATAAGAAGCCTGCATCAGTGAGAATGGTTACAACTATGCAGGTAAAATGCACTATAAGGAAATAATGTATATTGTCTGTAGTTCATATTTCTAGTGACAAAGGGAAGGATGTTGATGATGTGGAAGCCTTGAAGAGATATCCGGTTTTGCAGCAGTTTTTGGATGTATTTCCAAAAGAGATATGAAAGTTACCACCTCATAGGGAAGTGGAATTTTCTATTGAGTTGATGTCCGGAGCAACACCAACATCGAAGGCACCTTACAGGATGAACACTCTAAAGTTAATGGAATTGAAGTTTTAGTTGAAGGAAATGCTTGCTGAGGGATACATTAGGCTAAGTGTGTCACCTTGGGGTGCACCAATATTGTTTATGAAGAAGAAAGATGATACTCGCAAGTTGTGTATTTCTTATAGGCAGTTGAAAAAGGTGACAATTAAGAATTGGTACCCTTTGTCGTGGATTGATGACTTGTTTTTCCAATTGAAAGCAACAACGATGTTTTTGAAGTTTGATTTGATATGGGTATCATAAAATACGTATCATAGAAGAGGACATATACAAGAATATTTTCCATACCGAGTATGAGAATTATGAGTTTGTTGTGGCTCTTTTTGGTTTCACTAATGCTCCATCTAATTTCATGTGTTTGATGAATAATGTGTTGCATCCTTTTCTAGATAAGTTTGTGATAATATTCATTGATGAAATATTGATATATTCTAAGAATGAGGAAGAGCATGCACAACATCTAGCAACATTGTTGAGATTTCTAAGAGAGAATTTCTTGTATGTCAAACTTAGTAAGTGTAGTTATTTTGAGACAAAATTTCATTACTTGGGGCACGTGGTTTTCAAGGAAGGTAGTAGTGGACTCAGAGTAGATTAGAGCTATCATGGAGTGGGAACACCTAGGAATGTGGATGAGGTGAGATCATTTATGGGATTAACAGTTTACTACAGGAGGTTCATCATGAAATTTTTACAGATTTCCTATCCTATTACATCTTTGTAGAGAAAAGGAAATAAAAATGAATGTACAAAGGAATGTGCAACTAGTTTTGAGCAGTTGAAGCAGTTGCTTACAAATTCTCAATTTCTAAAGATTACAGATCCAGATAAAGAGTTTATGTTCTGTATAGATGCTTGCAAGAGAGGATTTGATGGAGTCCCGATGCAAGAAGGACAAGTGGTATGCTACGAGTAAAGGAAATTGAATGAGGACAAGAAAAATTATGTAACTCACGATCTTGAATTAGAAACGATTGTTCATGCATTGAACATGTGGAGGCACTATCTTCTTGGTAGGATATTTATTATAATGAGTGATCATAGTGGGGTGAGGCATTTGTTTTAACAACCTAATCTAAATGCTCGATAATCTAGGTGGTTGAATATGCTTCAATTAGTTTGACTTTGTGATCAGATACATTAAGGATAAAGAAAACAAGGTTACATATGCTCTTAGTAGGAGAGTGTAGGTAAATCACATTGTAGCAGTGAGTTCATATGGGACAGACTTACAGGAGTGGATATTGTAGGCAGGACAACAGGATGATAGGTACGAAAAAATTAAGCATAGGTTACAATAACAGGGTACATGTGAACATGATGTTGATTATCATCTCACAACAGATGGTTTGGTCATATTTAAGGACGAGAACTATGCGCCATACAAAAACGAGATAAAGAAGCTTATGTTGTGGGAATTTCATGTTAAGACATATTTAGTTCACCTAGGATATCAAAAGACATTGACAATGGTTAATAAGTTCTACCATTAGCCGAACTTGAAGAAAGAGGTGGCTGAGTTTGTTGCGAGGTGTTTGGATTGTCAACCTGTAAAACCAGAGTGTAAGCATATAAGTGGTTTATTGTAGTTGATTCCAATTTCAGAGTGGAAATGGGAGGTCATTTCCATGGAATTCATTACAGGTTTTCTGAGGACATCCATACAACCTGATTCCATTATAGTTGTGGTTGACATGTTGACCAAGGTAGCTCACTTCATTCCAGTAAAGTATATAGATTCAGCTAGTGAGGTAGCCCAGATATTCATGTTAGGTCCCTATAATACTTAGTGTAGCCCCCTATTTTTATTTTTGTGTCCATGTAGCCTCCATATTGTTATTGTTATGCCCCATAGAAGCCAACTATTTTTTTTTTTTTTTTTTTAATGTGACTAGAAGAATCGACAACTGCAACGGTATCATACTCGCGTGACACGGGGTCGAATCCCGTTGGCTACCCCTATACTCCTAGGAGGTAACTACTGAGCCTGCAAGAACATCTCCTCGGTTAAGACGGGACTTGAACTCGTGACCTTCACCACGGCACGAACGTCTTAGCAGCACGTTCGCTTGCCACTAGACCAAACCCCGACAGGCCCATAGAAGCCAACTATTGTTATTGTTGTGTCCTTACATTATTATTGTTATGTAGGCTCTAATTATATTGTGACCCCTTAGACTCCTATGTAGAAAAATGAGGTCTATTCATTTGTATCATTCAATAAAAGTTCATTTATATGATATAAAGGAGGTTTCCCCCTCAAAGAGGCTAATTTTGAAGTCGTTGATCTAGTAGATTTGGTATCAAAGATTTGGATTCTAGGGTTTCACTGCTTCAAATAGGTCATCTAGTAATTTTCATTATAACATTTTTATACGAATCTGAAATTGTAACCATGTGGAGCCAAAATATTGGTTAACTTCATGTAGGAATTCCTCTATATTTTCTGAGATATGGGCCTAAGAAGTTAGGGTTTCTACATGCTCCAGAATTCAGTATTAAAAAAGTGACATAGGGAAAATCTTCATAAGTTTCTTTTCAAGCATCGGATTTGAATTTTGTAAAAAGTGACAGAAAGTGCACATATTTTAGTTCTCATGTATCAATTTTAGGGCCGAAAGCGGAAAAAATGACATGCGCTAACCCGTACAAGTTCTCTCTACTGAACTAGTCCATAATCAGAACATCATGAGAGATTTGCAATAAAATTATATCAAAGAATAAGATTACTGTCTGAATTATAGCAGTCGAAAGAAGAATTAGTGGGATACTACATCATGGAATTTCAGACCTTGAAGAGATGAAACTATAAGGATATAATAGTTTCAATATTGAGCTCCTAAAAAGAAAGAAAAATGTGTGTATTTTTTTAAAATTTTGCATATTTGTTTGAAAAATCAGTTTGAAGTGATTTAAAGGGCATAGTGAAGCATAGATATTGTTCCAAAATGAATCGAAGCAAAAAAACAGACACACCTAGTAAGCAACCATAAATATCTACTATGACGCATGAATAAGAGGAAGAAATGCAACATGATATATTAAAACTATGAGACCAAGTGCAACAAATTTCACTCTCGCAAAGTGTAACAAAAAATGAAATGTAATCTAAGATGGAAGTTTTGAATAATGGTATAGAAAAAAAATGGAAGGTTTGAAGAATGGTTTGAAAGCATAAATGGAAGGTTGGAAGGATGGTTTAAAAACATAAATGAAAAGGGACCTGAAAGATTTGAAGGAAGGTTTGACAAAGTTGCTACAAGAAAAACTTCCTAGTGGTGACAAGGTACTCCATGAAAATCATGATAGGGATAAAATGAATACAAACTTTTGTTAGCCCCCAAATTTGCTCTCTTTTTTTCATTTTCCCCTTCCTAAACCATAACCATTTACCTCTGTTTTACCTCTTTTATGCACCCTCATCTTGCACTAGTCCAAGCAAGGTGACATATTTCGTATAAACTTTATTTTTCATATTTTTAATTCAACTTAGCATTTATTAATCATTTATTACATGGTTTCTTACTTTTAATCACTATTTGTAACTTATTGATATCTCCTATGTTTATTTGGTAGTTAAAGCACTTACTGTGACCACTGATCCTAGTGCAGGATCGGATCTTACATCATTGCCAACACAACAAATCTTTGCAGTAGATCCAAACCTCCTTGATCACCACCTTGTCTTGAACTGCTTTAGCCATGACAATAGAGTGATCCAAAGTCAGCCGAGATCAATCCGTGAAGGGCGAAAGCTGGTTAGCTACGACCAGTTCTGCTAACTGCCTAATTTGAAGACAGAAAAGCTAAACTCTGCGTTTTGTTATGTAATCAGTTAAAGGATATATTTTGGACTTTGGACTAGAGGTCTATATAATGTAAAATGTAAATAGGACTAGGGGAGCGAAGTTTTGATATTAGAGGAGAACAAGAACACAGCCGAGAGGCAGTAGCAGGTCATTGTATTTTGTTATCGTCCAAATCTGGGCTGGACGATGCCTTAATGTATGCACTTGCCTCAGTAAATTAATAAAAGGAGCTTTGCCTCATGTTTTGAAAATTATGTTTCTGTATTGAGTTGATGAATTAATTAAAGTACTGAGCAGCATTTCTATTTAAAAGGGAAACGTGCTTGTTGGCTAGGGCCCAGCCAACCCAACACATTTACCCCATCTCGTGTTTTCTTGTAATTTGTGTTTACCTTGTCAAGTGTGATTTAATCTTAAGCACATGTATTCCTGTCTGAGTGCAAGCAGATCCGTTGTGTAAGTAGATAAATTTTCTTTTCCTGCAATTTCTGTTCCTGCACTTGATTTCATATTGGTTTTCCTAGCTTGGTCCAAGCAGGAGAAATGAACCTACACCAGTGCACGTTGGTGTGATATCTCTTTTTCTGCAACTTTGCTTGATTGGTTTTCTCGCCTGGTCTAAGCAGGAGAAATGAACCTGCACCAGTGCACGTTGGTGTGATGTCTCTTTTTTTGCAACTCTGCTTGATTGGTTTTCCCACCTAGTCTAAGAAGGAGAAATGAACCTGCACCAGTGCAAGTTGGTGTGCTGCAGCAAACTTTCTTAGTTTAAATTCCCTCAACCTTATTTCTTTCATCAAATGCTTATGAAAAGATATATATATATATATATATATATATATATATATTGATTGTTTCTTTATTTTTTCACTCTGTTAAGATAAAAAACATTCACTTTTATGTGTGAAATTTGATTCAACAACATAATAGCACTTGCAATAATTAAGCACTCATTTTAAGAATTAAATGCTAAGTGCAGGAAGCTCTGATTTGGTGCAAGAACTAGTTTCTTGCCACAAGATCTGAGTACTTCGAACCTGGAAAAGTTCAAGCCATTGCATGAGTAAAAAGCCTATAATAAAGAAACCATTTATACCTTCTGCATAAATCTCTGTTCCTACATTAGTGCAAGCAGACTGCGAAAGTGCAGGACAGATTAGTGCAGAAGGAAATATTTAAAGGAGAAGATTTAAGGGCCCATTTGATGAGACTGCTAAGTGTCTATATTAAAGAAAAAAACACATACTCAGTAGTTAACCAATGATCAACTGGATTTATTACCTTTTTGCAAATGCATTCTTTCTTGTTCCAGTATTAGATTATTTTTTATGGTTCAAGTTGCCTTTCTTTTCTCTTTTTAATTTGATTCTGCAATATTTCCTTTAAAAAGTAGGGATTTACATTAGGAAGATTCATACCATCTCTAGCATTGCTTGTGCTTCATCTCTAAGTTTACGAATTCCCCGGGTTGACAAATTAAGTGTTGAGGAGTTTTGCTTAAGTGTAATTCCTGCACCCAACATTTTGGCGCCATTGTTGGGGAGGCGATTTGATTTGGTAAGAATTTTCCGATTATACAATAGAGGTAATTTTTCATTTATTTTTTGCAGCATTGTTTGGAAAAAGACTATTTGAAGAAATTTTACTGGTGTTAATTGATTTCTGACAGCATTTCTTCTAGAAGTTGTTGCTATTTTTCTTTTCTTGAAATGAATGCCTAGAAAAGGTAAGGGTTCGAAGCCCACTAAGGGCCAAAAGGATTTTGAAAAAAATTCTCATATTGGGTCTCCTTCTATAAGCAGGAAACCCAATCCAATTCAAGCCCATCACGCAGGAACAATCCACCTGGATTCTGGTGTCAACAGCTCAGGTGTGGATCAACCTATTAAGAGCGGTACAAGTAAAAGGGAAACAATGGTGGACCATGAAGATCATTTGGAAGGACTGGTGAAAACCAGGTAAGTAGAGAACAATCCACTTTTGTGTTTCCAATTGTGGATCCTGATACTGTGGCGTAAATGAAGAATAATCCACCATCAGCTCTCCCTCATTTCCATGGTAAAGCTCATGAAGATCCTGACTCTTTTCTATTCGAGTTTGATATTTGGTGTAGAAGTTATGATTATTCAACTGATGCCCAAAAGTTACGATTATTTCCTGTTACTCTCAAGGACTCAGCTCTACGCTGGTTTATGGGGTTAGGAGGAAACACCATAAACTCTTGGGATCAGATGAAGAGAGTGTTTTTGTCTAAATATCAAGAATATTGCAAAACTCGGGACATGCAGGATGAGATTTTTACGATCATACAGGATGATGATGAAACTCTCAAAGATTACCTAGAAAGATTTCTGTATATTTTACAAAGGTTGAAACTTAAGTTTGATCCCAGTACTGTTAGAACCTTGTTCTTAAGAGGACTTCCTAATAATGCTAGAAATAATTTAAATCTGTTATGACAAGGTGATATTTATCAGCAAACTTTTGAACAAATTTGTGAATTATGCAGGAAATTTTCAAGAAATCAGTATAGATCTGGTAGAGGAAATCGAAACAGAAATAGAAAAACTAAATCTACGGATTCTATGATTATTGGACTAGAAAATAAAATGGAAAATATGAAAATTGATATAATGAATACTATTACCAAACAATTAGACTCTTTAAAATTCCAGCAAAAACTTATGAAGGAACAAGAGTCATTATGTATTTTCTATCCTAAATGTAGAGACAAGCATCCTCCTAAAGAGTGTCCTCTTAATTTGAAAGAAACTAATAAGTGTGCTATTTGTGTAGAAGACCATATCACAGAAAATGTCCCCCTATACCTGGATTTAAAGCTGTATTTACAGGGGGACAACCTGAAGCTGAATACTTGTATGCTATGGGAGAAAGGAGGAATTGGCCTTAGGTAGGTACAGGTATGGCTCCTAAATTTTCTCCACACTATTTTGGTTATAATTCACAGGCATATTCTTATCATAACACTAATCAACAGTGGCAGTATGGGAATTAATATCAACATGGGAACCCTTCTCAACAATGGCAACAAAGTTGGAAAGGGCCAACCCATTTTCCATATTCCCACCAGCCACCTATGCAATCATATCCACCTATGCCTACGCCTTATTCGATGCCTCAACTTCTGAGTCAGTCTACTCCACCCTTTCGACCTCCTCAATTTCCTGCTAAACCTATGCCCAATCCTAACAATAATAAAGCAGTGCAAATGATCCAGGTAACAAATCCACCTTTACCATTCGAATACAAGTCTATTCCAGTTGGGGTTCATGATATTCAATTAAGATCGGGAAGGACTATAACATCAGAAAATCAGAAGCAACCTATGGTGATTGTTGAAGAGAAAGGAGAAGAGGAAACTATTAACCATTCTCTGAAAGTTGTCACTAAGCAGACTTTACCCTTTGAATCCTTGCCATCCTCTTCCAACCAGCCTCCCTTCCCAGAGAGGCTAGTAATGGAAAGGAGTGAGCCTATTCCTGAGACTAGTTTGGCATCCGAGCTTCGAAATATTTTTATTAAGATACCTTTGCTCCAAGCCATTAAAGAGATCCCCATTTGCAATAATAGTATTAAGGAAATCTATCTCAAGAAACCCGAGAAGAAGAGATTGGAACCCCAAACCATTCAATTTGTTGGTAGGGCAGCATAGTTGATGACGAGATGTGCGTCTGTGGAAAAATATACTGATCCCGGAAACCCTGTTATCTCAGTTTAGATTGGTAATGTCCTTGTCTCTAATGTTCTTATAGACCCGGGGGCAGCCATTAATGTCATGACTAAGCAAACCATGGATCAACTTCGGTTATATCATCTTCGCCCTACTCCCATTGTGCTTGAATTGGCAGATAGATCTAAAATTAAGCTGGAAGGAGTATTGGACAATGTGATCATCTCATTAGATTCTTGGGAATACCCTGCTGATTTCATTGTGCTTCAGCCAAAGAACCCAGTAGGAGGACATCCCTTGATCTTGGGTCGACCATGGCTTGCTACAGCTGATGCCTATATTGGATGTCGTTCCAGTGATATGTATATTTCACATGGAGTTTCTAGGAAGAAAGTTACCTTATACCCCCCTGCTAGATCCATTCAAGATCTTCGAGATAATTTATGGTTGGATCAAAGCAGTGATGAGGAGACTCAACCTATTTCCCTTATCCATCATTATACTAGGTCTTCACAAGAAGATGACATTCAATATTTCCTAAATAACCTAGACACTATGCCTAATTTTGAGCCATTAAGCTAGATTTTCAGCCTAGATTTTCAAGATAATCATGATTCTCATTCTTCTGTACCGTTGCATTTGACCACTCCCTTGAGTACTCCTAAGCCTGATACCACTCTTGTTGAGATTATCCTTGGTAAATCCTTGCATATTAGTTCAGATTTGGACTCATCTCAACAGGAGTAGCTTGTGAATTTGTTACAAAACCATCTTAGTGCCTTAGCTTGGGGCTATGAAGATATGAAGGGTATCCCTCCTGAAAATTGTACACATCATATCTATATTCAAGAAGGAACCTGACTTGTCTGACAACCCCAAATGCGAATGAATCTAGCTCTAAGGGATAGTGTGAAGGAATAAGTACAGAAACTCTTGGATGCTGGTTTTATCTATCCTATTCCTGATGGTTAGTGGGTCTCTCCATTAGTGCTAGTACCTAAGAAAGATGGAAGGTGGAATATTTGTATTGATTATCGAGAATTAAACAAAGCCACTCTCAAAGATTACTTCCCTCTCCCTTTCATTGACCAGGTGCTTGATACCCTTGCAGGAAAGAAATATTTTTCCTTTTTGGATGACTTCAGTGGTTATAACCAGATACATATTGCACCTGAAGATCAGGATAAAACTAATTTTACATGTCCATGGGGTAAATTTGCTTATAAAGTGCTTCCCTTTGGTTTATGTAATGCCTCGGCTACCTTTCAAAGGGCAGTCCTGGCTATTTTTGCTGATCTAGAATTTGTGGAAATTTATATGGATGACTTTTCTGTGTTTGGTGATTCTTTTCAGGAAGCTCTAAAAAATCTGGAGAAAGTACCTCTTCGTTGTCAGGAAGCCCATCTTGCTTTGAGTGAAAAGAAATGTAGATTAATGTGTAAAGCAAGAGTGGTACTTGGCCATTTGATTTCTAATAAAGGTATCAAGGTTGATCCGGCAAAGATTTAAATCATTCTGCATCTTCCTGCACCCAAAACTCAAATGGAAGTAAGAGGTTTTTTAGGACATGCTGGTTACTATAGAAGATTCATTGAAATTTTTTCTAAGATAGCTGCCCCTCTTTTCCGACTTCTAGCTAAGGATAGTGAATTTTCTTCATCCACGGCTTGCCAACAATCTTTTGAAACATTGAAGGAAAAGCTGGTGCAGGCACCAATTTTGCAAGGTCCTAACTGGTCCCTTCCTTTTCACATTTCCTATGATGCTTCAGATTTGGCTATTGGCGTATCTTTAGGACAAGAGGAAAATAAGCAATCCTATGTTATTTATTATATTAGTAAGAATTTGTCTTCCGCTGAATTGAATTATACAGTTATAGAGAAAGAGTTTTTAGCTGTAATTTTTGCAATTAATAAGTTCAGGCACTATATTACAGGATATGAAGTATTTGTACACATTGACCATTCTGCGATTAAATATTTGATGAATAAACCATTGACTAGTGGTAGAGTGACTAGGTGGTTGCTATTGTTGCAGGAGTTTAATGTTACTATTGTTCATAGACCAGGGAAATCTAATGTTGTAGCAGATTTTCTTTCTAGATTAGATAATCTTGGTGAAGCAACTCCTGTTAATGATGATCTTCCAGATGAACATATTTTTGCTATGTCAACAGATTCTCCGTGGCTTGCTAACATTTCTAATTACTTGGTTAATGGGAAAACACCATCCCACTTGTCTGCTTGTGAAAAGCGGAATATTATTCAGAAAAGTATTGCATATTCCTGGATTCGAGGAGATTTCTTTTACACTAGTCCAGATCTGATCATCCATAGATGTGTAAGAGAGGAGGAAGTGTTTGACATATTGAAATCTGCTCATGATGAACCTTGTGGAGGCCACTTCGCTGATAAGCGGATTGCATATAAAGTATTGCGTGCTAGTTACTTTTGGCCTTCCCTGTTTAAGGATGCCAAACAGTATGTCAGGAAATGTGATAGCTATCAATGAATGGGCCAGCCTAATCAAACCAATGAAATGCCTTTATGCCCCCAAGTTATGATTGAGCCATTTGAAAAGTGGGCTATTGATTTTATAAGGCAAATAAATCCAACGTCATTAAGTAAAAAGCATATTTTGGTTTGTATAGATTTTGTTACAAAATGGGTAGAAGCTAAAGCTGTTTTCTTTGCTACAGAAAAAGTTGTTGTTGATTTTCTTTTTACTGAAATCTTTACTAGATTTCGTGTGCCTAGAGAAATTGTTTCTGACAATGGTCCACAGTTTATTTCTAATCTGGTACAGGGTGTGATGGAGCAATACAAGATCCGGCACAGGAAATCCACGCCGTATCACCCGCAAGCAAATGGCCAGGTGGAATCCACAAACAAAGTGATCGAGTCAATTCTTACAAAGATAGTAAACATGCATCGGAAAGATTGGGCTGAAAGATTACCAAAAGCATTGTGGGCATACAGAACCACTTGGAGAAATAGCATGGGACATACACCATATGAGCTGGTATATGGAAAACAGGTTCTGTTACCAATTGAATTCCATATCAAAACTTTCAGAACTGTAGTGCAGTTAGGACTAGATCTCTCTGAGGCACAACAACAGTGTCTTCTCCAATTAAATGAGTTAGATGAATTTCGTAGGGATGTTGTTCAGCATAACATATTAATTCAGCAACAACGCAAAAGGTGGCATGAAAAGTCTATTCAGAAAAAGAAATTCTAACCAGATGATTGGGGGCTCCTTTATGATTCTAGATTTAAATTTTTAAAGGGAAATTCCATACATGTTGGATGGGACCGTATGAAGCGATCCGAGTATTCGAGAATGGAGCAGTAGAAGTTAAAACTATTGATGGACAAAATTCAGTATTCTTGGTAAATGGACACAGATTAAAGAAATATTTTCAGCCACTTGCCAGGAAAGATTTTACACAGCAAGTCCAACAGCAATTCGAGACAGTAGTGGTGAATGGTAATACCAAATTTTTGAAACTATGAGTTCTTATTATTAAAAAAAAATAATAAATATAAAAAAGAGAATTTTTTTTTTAAATAAAAAAGTAAAGAAAAAATATTTTCCTGTAATTATGAAAATCGGTTCGCTGACATGATTGCAGAAGGATCAACTTTAAAACTAGCTTGCTGGAAGGGATATCAAAAATTTCTAATAAAAAGAGAATGTTGCGTGATTTTTTAGATATGTTAGCAACCACCAAGTGAAAGCAGGTTCAGAAGAACCAACCTTTATATAATTGGGGTAATTAGCATGGATATTTTTATTCAAGTAATGCTTAATTCTTGCTGCTGTTATTTTTCTTGCACTAGTGTAGGCAGACCTTCCAGAAAATTTTCTGCCTTTCTTCATATCCCATTTCGTAATATTCCCTCAATTTCTTCTTCAATCCCAAATGATTAACCTTCCCATATTATTCTAATTTACCCTGTCCGTTTCGTAAAATCCCACATTACCCTTTATTTATTTTTTTCCCTATCCCACTTCTGTTTATTCCCTCTTGTGGTACTATTCTTGGAATCCCTGTAACATAATTCCTTCCCATTATTAAATTTCCCTTTTCCCACTTCTTTATTCCCTCATGAATTGCAGGATCTCGCGTAAAAAGAGCAAAGAAATATGCTCTGAAACATCAAGAAAGGGCGAAGCAAATTTCCAGTATAAATTGAGGAAGTCATGTTGGAAGTCCAACATATATTTTACTTAAATTTCCTGTTCTTTTTAAGATATTATGCTTGCACTAGTGAAAACACGTTGTCTTATATAATAAGTGCAAGCAGAATGGTACCAGCAAGATGGCATAATTTAAGCGGTGCAAGCAGACCAATGCAATCATGCACCCTGTTAGAAATAGAGTACAATTTGTTCTTTTCATAGCATATGTCATAGGAAAGTGGTCATCATGAATGTTTATGGGAAATTCTTTGACTTAGTCGAGAAGTGCTTGTGACTATCATATTAACTAGGAGAAAATTTAAAGTACAAGGTGTTTTTAAGCTAAGATTCATGATCATTTTTAATGAATGCTAAAGTTATTTTTTGAATTATGAAGGAATGCGGAAATGTTTTAACCGTTGCTTGGATATAATTACCCTTTCCGCCATAATCCCAAATGTCCTTCATTCGTAATGACTACCTCACCTAGCTGTTAAAAACGCCGCCGCAAGTACCAATCCGACATGATCTCAAAGATGCCGCGTATTCACGAATATCTCAGTGGAATGAATGGGTGATAAGATGGAAGGGATGGTGGACGGTTGGATCCCTATCTATAAGAACTAATTTTCCGGGTGTTGCATGTAAATTTTTTGACTATTCATAACTGTTAAGCAGCGATGCCGCTTGTTTGAAGCGAACCCTCTTCTCTTAGTATGGTAGAGCAAACTGCTGAGTTTTGCAATAGCCTTGCACTATTGCGAGACTCAGGCTTCCTTCAATTTTTGCAAAAGTTTGACGGGCACGATCATGAAGTGGCCCTACAGTTTGCTCGAAGTTTCAAGAATGGTCGAGTACAAATCGGGCCTCTAAAATTTAAAGTTATGGAGGAGTTTATAGCAGCAACGACAGGTTTGGAGAATACCAGTGAGTAGTATTTTAAAAATCAGAAACTAGATAAGAATTGGTGGCAGCATTTCGTCGTCGATCAGAACATGAATGTAGATTGGAAGAAAGGAATTTCGCGCAGTGCCCTGCTGGGACAGTGGCGGGACCTCATTTTCATCCTACAAAAATTCATAACCTATGAGGGAAGGTACTCCCTCACTTTTGTGTACCATTTCAGGATGTTGCAGCATTTCGAAGGCGGCCGGCACGTCCGGTGGCAGATTGATTTCCCCTATTTTTTTCTTAAGAGTTTGGAAAAAATGGCCAAAGGTGTGCAGGACACACAGGCAGACCAGGCCGACAAGAAATTATATCATCACGGTCTAATAAAAATTTTGGTCCAAAAACAATTAGAAATTAAAGGCATGACCTGGGAGGCGCTGTTAAAACAACTGCATAAAAAGAAAACTACTGGAAAGGAGACAGAGGACCCCGCCAACACAAGCAAGGGTCTGAGTAAAAATGAAAAGGGAAGTCCTTCTTGCACTAGTGAAAAAATGAAACGACTCGGGAAATCAACGAAAGAAAAGGCCCCATCTCCAAAGAAAAAGAAGACATCTAGTGCACCAGTCGAAGAGACTCCTTCTTCAACACCAGCATAGGAACAAACCCTCGAAGAAGACAACTTGTTAGTCCTTGTGAACGAAACAAAATTTGTAGAAGTTGAAGATGACACTCTGTTGGCCAATTTTATTAAAAAGGCCCAGAAAAAGAATGAGGAACCTAGTGCAGGCGAAGAACCACAGTCCCCACAAGACGTTGAATCCCTTCCTGCACCAATGCAAGAAGAAGAAGAACCGGAAGAGTAAGAAGAAGAAGAAGAAGAAGAAGAGTTTGCTAAAGCCATGAGGGATACTAAGGTCCCTGAGGAAAACACAGCCCCTTTTGAGACAGAAAAAGAGGAAGATTTGGTAACTCCTACTGCTCGGATAGCTAAACTGGAGCTTCAAGTGCAGAACTTAGAGCAGCTCATAGCTAAAGTGTAGGAGGATAAAGAACAGAGTAGAGAAGAGTTAACTATGGAGATCCAGAAAAAGAAAGGAGAAGTTAGAGTTTGTAAGTACTGTGCTACGCAATGTTTCATGTGACTTAAAGAGGTGACAAAGAAATTGAAGAACATTAGAAAGAAGAAGTCTGAAACATTGCAGACTGATGATAGTATGCCAGAGCGGGAGTGAGTTGGAATGCTCAAAGTTTTGAAGGTTTTTTGCAAAGGTAAGGAGTTTTGTGAGGACACACAATAGCTTAGGGATGGGGTGATGTTAGCCCCCTAATTTGCTCTCTTTTTTCCATTTCCCCCTTCCTAAACCATAACCATTTACCTCTGTTTTACCTCTTTTATGCACCCTCATCTTGCACCTGTCCAAGCACGGTGACATATTTCGTATAAACTTTACTTTTAATATTTTTAATTCAGCTTAGCATTTATTAATAATTTATTACATGGTTTCTTAATTTTAATCACTATTTGTAACTTATTGATATCTCCTATGTTTATTTGGTAGTTAGAGCACTTACCGTGACCACTGATCCTAGTGCAGGATCAGATCTTGCACCATTGCTAGCACAACAAATATTTGCAGCAGATTCAAACCTTTTTGATCACCGCCTTGTCTTGAGCTGCTTCAGCCACGACAACAGAGTGATCCAAAGGCAACCGAGATCAATCTGTGAAGGGCGAAAGATGGTTAGCTACGACCAGTTCTGATAACTGCCTAATTTAAAGACAGAAAAGCTAAACTCTGCATTTTGTTATGTAATCAGTTAAAGGATCTATTTTGGCCTTTGGACCAGAGGTCTATATAATGTAAAATGTAAATAGGACTAGGGGAGCGAAGTTTTGATATTAGAGGAGAACAAGAACATAGTCGAGAGGCGATAACAGGTCATTGTATTTTGTTATCGCCCAAATCTGGGTTGGATGATGCCTTAATGTATGCACTTGCCTCAGTAAATTAATAAAAGGAGCTCCGCCTCATGTTTCTAAAATTATGTTTCTGTATTGAGTTGATGAATTAATTAAATTATTGAGTAGCGTTTCTATTTAAAAGGGAAACATGCTGGTTGGCTAGGGCCCAGCCAACCCAACACGTTTACCCCATCTCATGTTTCTTGTAATTTGTGTTTACCTTGTCAAGTGTGATTTAATCTTAAGCACATGTATTCCTGTCTGAGTGCAAGCGGATCCGTTGTGTGAAGTAGATAACTTTTCTTTTCCTGCAATTTCTGTTCCTACACTTGATTTCAGATAGGTTTTCCCAGCCTGGTCCAAGCAGGAGAAATGAACTTGCACCAGTGCACGTTGGTGTGATATCTCTTTTTCTGTAACTCTGCTTGATTGGTTTTCCCGCCTAGTCTAAGCAGGAGAAATGAACCTGCACCAGTGCACGTTGGTGTGATGCAACAAACTTTCTTAGTTTAACTTCCCGCAACCTTATTTCTTTCATCAAATGCTTATGACAAGATAAATATATATATTGATTGTTTCTTTATTTCTTCACTCTGTCAAGATTAGAAACATTCACTTTTTATGTGTTCAATTTGATTCAACAACATAATAGAACTTGCAATAATTAAGCACTCATTTTAAGAATTAAATGCTATGTGCAGGAAGCTCTGATCCGGTGCAAGAACTAGTTTCTTGCCACAGGATCTGAGTGCTTCGAACCTAGAAAAGTTCAAGCCCTTGCATGAAGTAAAAATCCTTTAGTAAAGACACCATTTATACCTTTTGCATAAATCTCTGTTCCTGCACTAGTGCAAGCAGACTACGAAAGTGTAGGAAAGATTAGTGCAGAAGGAAATCTTTAAAGGAGCAGATTTAAGGGCCCATTTGATGAGACTGCTAAGTGTCTATATTAAAGAAAAAAACACATACTCAGTAGTTAACCAATAATCAACTGGAGTGATTACCTTTTTTCAAATTCATTCTTTCTTGTTCCAGTCTTTGATTATTTTTGATGGTTCAAGTTGTCTTTCTTTTCTCTTTTTAATTTGATTACGCAATCTTTCCTTTAAAAAGTAGGGATTTACATTAGGAAGATTCATACCATCTCTAGCATTTCTTGTGCTTCGTCTCTAAGTTTACGAATCCCCCGGGTTGACAAATTAAGTGTTGAGGAGTTTTTCTTAAGTGTAATTCCTGCACCCAACAACTTTGATTTTAGAGACTTCAATAGTGGGTTGAAGACATGTCACATTCCAAAGATTTATATGAGGAAATTTGATGGCAAGGATATAGTAACATGGATACTACAGATGCAACAATTATTTGATCTACATAACGTGTCAAACACACAAAAGGTATGCATTGCATATTTATATTTAGAACAAAATCAATTTGTGTGGTATCGATGGATTTGTTCTTGTAAATAAATTGTAACGTGGACAATTTTTGAGGAAGAATTGGTAGCACATTATGAGGATACAAGGAGCAATACCTTATTTAATCAATTGATAAATATCAAGCAAAATGGTTCAATGGAGGAGCACACTGAGGAATTCCAGAGATTTAATATCAAGGTAAATGATATTATATGGGAACATAGTATTGATTTCTTCATAGGAACTTTAAACGATAATATCCAACATGAGGTTCACATTTGAGATTTTGATTCATTTGAGAAGGCATTCAAGGTGGCAAGAAAAGTTGAAAGAAAAATTATGGCAACAAAGAAGTCTACCACTCACAAATATAAAGAGGGAAGTGTTGCTTCTTCTATCCTCCCACAACCTACAAGGTTGAGACCAAAACAATTGGAGGAAAAAAGAGAAAAATGGCTTTGTTCTAGTTGTGATAGCATATACAATAAAGGTCATAAGTGTGTAGAGAAGAAATTATTTTACATAGAATGTGAAGAGGAGGAAGAAGAGGAACAAGAAACATCAAAAGAAGAGGATATACACCAGGAACCAACCCCATAGAAATAATAAATGAATCCGATCATATCTTGTAATGCATTGGAAGGAATTACTACTCCTCAAACTCTCAAGATAGATGGATATATTAAGAAGAAAAAGGTAATAGTGCTGATTGATTTAGGTAGTACCCATACTTTTATTCATTGTAAGATATTCAAGGAATTAAATTTATTCATATATCCAACACCATAGTGCCAAGTGATGGTTGCAAATGGAGGAACTATAAATTTCTCTGGAAAGTGCCATAATATCAAGCTAACCATGAGCGAATACGTATTGAATAGTTCAATGCTTTCCATTGCAATGTGTGGTGTTGATGTTGTACTAGGACTCCAATGGTTACAATCTTTGGGGACGATAAATTTTAATTTTCAAGAAATTTTCATGGAATTTGTTTGGGAAGGAAAGGAAATTGAATTAAGGGGTAACGAGGCATAATTGCACAGTTATGTTCACTAAAGGTTCAAACATCGAAATAATA
Source organism: Pinus albicaulis (assembly GCA_034641835.2). Classification (NCBI taxonomy): domain Eukaryota; kingdom Viridiplantae; phylum Streptophyta; class Pinopsida; order Pinales; family Pinaceae; genus Pinus; species Pinus albicaulis. The sequence continues at coordinate 865,684,900 of CM076569.1, forward strand.
TACTTATCCATATCTCCAGAAATCCTTGGACAATCATTCCAAGGTATTTAAGACTCCCAAAGACCTCCCATCTATTCGTGATTATGATCATTCTATTCACTTAATTCCAGGAAGTGTTCCTCCAAACATTAGGCCTTACATATATCGCTATGCCTAAAAGAGTGAAATTGAATGTATGGTTGCAGAAATGATAGAGGTTGGTATAATTCAACCTAGTCAAAGTTCTTTCTCCTCCAATATTTTGAGAACCCTGTCAACATGTTGAAGACGATCCTTCCAAGACTTGCTGTAGATTAGTATATCATAAAAAAATAATAACATAAATTTTCTAAGGAAGGGTTTGAAAATGGAATTAATCAAACCTTGAAATGTGGAAGGTGCATTAGTAAGGCCAAAAGGCATGACAAAAAATTCAAAATGACCTTTATGAGTTATGAATGTTGTTTTCAGAATGCCTTCAGTCTTCATTATAATTTGATGATATCCTGAACAAAGATCTAGCTTTGTGAAGTAAATTTCTCCATATAATTCATCCAACAATTCATCAATGACAAGAATGGAAAATATATCTTTAATAGTGACTCTTGTTGAGCTCCCTATAATCCAGACACATACGCCATGATCCATCCTTCTTATGCACCAATACTATTGAATTTGTGGAGGAGAAACAATTATATGAAAAAACCTCCAAATGATTCTTTGGAGTATAGGAGGTGGAATATTTGGGTCATATTGATTCTCACGAGGGTTTTAAGGTAGACCCTAAAATAATTAAATCGTTAGGGAATGGAAAATCCCCACAACCCTAAAGCATCTTCGAGGATTTCTTGGGTTGACATGGTATTATCGCAAGTTAGTTAAGAGTTATGAGAGAATATCAACGCCTCTAACAACATTATTGAAGAAAAATGAATTTTCTTGGACTCCAGAAGCAACTAAGGCCTTTGACATCTTAAAGAGACAATGTGCCAAGCACCAGTCTTAGCTACACCAAATTTTACAAAAACCTTTATTGTGGAATGTGATACCTTAGGAAATGGAATTGGTGTTGTTTTAATGTAGGAAGGAAGACCCATTACTTTTGAAGGTCATTGAATGAAGGGAAAGTATTTACACAAACCTATTTATGAGAAAGAAATGTTGACAATACTACATGCACTAAAGAAATGGAAACCTTACATAATGGGAAGACACTGTAGCAAAACGTGGGGGAATGAAACACTTTTGGAACAAAGATTATATTTAGAAGAGCGTGAAAAATGGGTCACCAAGATGTTGGGTTATGACTTAGAAATCATGCATGTGTGGGGAAGAAAATTGTTGTTGCAGCACACTCTCTCAAGAAACAGATGTGGAAGCATTGTTCTGTGCTACTTCTATTATCCAACTTGATTGACACCGAAGCAATAAAATGAATGGGAAGAATGAAAACAGGCGTGGACACCCACCTAAAAGTTGGCACTATAGATCCAAATATATTTAGACACTAGTTTGGAAAGTGTTGATTCATTAGTCCGTACAAAGATCACATATATATTTGTAATAATTCCCAACTCAAAAAAATTATTCTTTTGGAATTTCAAACCTTCCCCTTAGGATGGAACTCAAGATTTTTAAAAACTTACCACATGGTCAAGAAGGATTATTTTTGGGAAGAACTTAAATCTGATATTTAGAAGTTTGTGGCAGAATGTTTGGTTTTCCAGTAAAATAAAGTTGAGACAATTAAGACCCATGGTTTGTTACAACCTTTAGCCATTCCAAGTCAACGTTGGGAGGAGGTCTCAATGGATTTTATCGCAAGTTTACCCAATTCTGAAGGAAAGAGTGTCATCATGGTGGTAGCTGATAGACTTACCAAGTATGAAAAAATTTGTGCATTATCTCATCCATTTAAAGCCAGTACAATTGATACTGCATTTATGGAAACAATTCAAAAGCTATATGGAAACCAAAAGATTATTGTAAGCGATAGAGATCCCATTTTCACTGTGAATTTTTGAATTTTTTTTTTTTTTTTTTTTTCTGGGTACTCAATTAGCTCATAGCTTATCTTATCATACTCAATCTGATGGGTAAACTGAGATAGTGAAAAAATGTTTGGAAGGATATATTTGTTTCTTTTTATATGATAAACAAACACAATGGGTGAAGTGGTTAACTTTGGTTGAATGGTGGTATAACACTTCCTTCCATACTGCAGCAAAAATGACCCCATTTATGACACTTTATGGATATCATCCACCATCCATCACATCATCTTTAAGGGAAAGTTCTAAGGTTCAAGAAATGGAAGATCACATTGAGTACCAACAACAAGTTCTCCAACTCTTAAAGGATAATTTCACTCTAGTGCAAAATCGAATGAAACAACAAGCTAATCAACATCACAGTGAAAGAATTTTTGATGTAGGCAACTAGGTATTTTTATGGATACAACCATAAAAACAAATATCCCTCAAGCAAGCTAAGAAGGATAATAAATTATCACCCAAGCACGAAAATGGATGAACTATAAATTTATCTGAAAAGTGCCATAATATCAAGCTAATCATGCGAGAATATGTATTGAATAATTCAATGCTTTCCATTCCAATGGGTGGTGCTGATGTTGTACTATGAGTCCAATGGTTACAATCTTTGGGGACGATAGCTTCAATTTTTAATAACTTTTCATGAAAATTTTATGGGAAGGAAAGGAAATTGAATTAAGGGGTAACACAGAAAAACAAGGAAGATAACTAGCTCTAATGCCATGAAAAATATTTTGAAGAAAGAGAAATGGGGCATAATTGCACAATTATGTCCACTAGAGGTTCAAACATAGAAATTATCTATTTCTCCGGATCTCCAAAAAGTATTAGACAATCATTCCAAGGTATTTGAGACTCCCAAAGGCCTCCCACCTATTCGTGATTATGATCATGTTATTCACTTGATTCTAGGAAGTGTTCCTCCAAAAATCAAGCCTTACAGATATCCCTATGCCCAAAAGAGTGAAATTGAATGTGTGGTTGCAAAAATGCTAGAGGATGGTATAATTCAACCTAACAAAAATTCTTTCTTCTCCAATAGTTTGAGCACCCTATAAACACGTTGAACATGATCCTTCAAAGACTTGTTGTAGATTAGTATATCATAAAAGAATACTAACACAAATTTTCTAAGGAAGGATTTGAAAATGGAATTAATTAGACCTTGAAATGTGGAAGGTACATTAGTAAGGCCAAAAGGAATGACCAAAAATTCATAATGACCTTCATGAGTTTTGAATTTTTCTTTTCAGAATGTCTTCATTATTCATTTTAATTTGATGATATCCTGAACGAAGATCCAACTTTGTGAAGTAAATTGCTCCATGTAATTCATCCAACAATTCATCAATGGCATGAATGAGAAATTTATCTTTAATAGTGAGCTAGTTTATCCCCCTATAATCTAGACACATATGCCATGATCCATCCTTCTTGTGCACCAATACTACTGAATTCATGGAGGAGAAACAATTATATGCAAAAACCTCCAAATGCTTCTTTGGAGTACATGAGATGGAATATTTGGGTCATATTGTATCTCATGAAGGTGTTAAGGTAAAACCTAAAAAAATTAAATCCATTAAGGAATGGGAAATCCCCACAACCCTAAAGCATATTCGAGGATTTCTCAGGTTGACAGGGTATTATCGCAAGTTTGTTAAGAGTTATGGGAGAATAACAATGTATCTAAAAACATTACTAAAAAAAGATGAATTTTATTGGACTCTAGAAGCAACTAAGGCATTTGAACCTCTTAAAGAGGCAATGTTCCAAGCAATGGTATTAGCTACACCATTTAATAAAAAAATTTATTGTGGAATGTGATGCTCCAGAAAATGGAATTGGCGTTGTTTTAATGCCGGAAGGAAAACCCATTTCTTTTGAAATTTGTCCAATCGAGGGAAATTATTTACAAAAACCTATTCATGAGAAGGAAATGTTGACAATAATACATGCACTAAAGAAATGACAACCTTACCTAATGGGAAGACACTTCAAGGTAAAAACATATCATGATAGTCTTAAATACTTTTTGGAACAAATTTATCTTCAAAAGGGTATAAAAAATGGGTCACCAAGATGTTAGGTTATGAGTTTGAAATCATATACAAAAAAGGGAAGCAAAATTTTGTTGCAGACACACTCTCAGTAAAGAATGAGGATGTGGAAGAATTTCTCTTTGAAATTTCTATTATCCAACTTGATTGGACAACTGAAGCAAGGGATGAATGGAATAATGACAAAGAGGTTGGGACACACATTCAAAAGTTGCAGCAAGATCCAAATACACCTGATACATTTATTTGGAAAAAATGATTCATTATGGTACAAAGATCGCTTATATCTCTATAAGAATTCTAAACTAAAACAAAGATTCTTTTGGAATTACACACCTTCCCCTTAGTAGGGCACTTAGAATTTTTAAAAACTCACCACAGGTCAAGAAGGATTTTTTTTGGGATTGCCTTAAATATGATATTCATAATTTTTTAGTGGAATGTTTTGTTTTACAACAAAATCAATTTGAGACATTTAAGACCCTTGGTTTGTTACAACCTTTAGCCAATCCAAGTCAATGTTTGGAGGATATCTGAATGGATTTTATCACAAGCTTACCCAAGTTTGAAGGAAAGAGTGTCATCATGGTGGTAGTTTATAGACTTACCTAGTATGCACACTTTTGTGCATTATCTCATCCATTTAAATCCAGTTGAGTCACTACTGAATTTATGGAAACAATTCAAAAGCTACATAGAAACCCAAAGATTATTGTAAGCGACAAAGATTCCATTTTCACTGGAATTTTTTGGACAAATTTTTTTCTTTTCTGGGTACTCAATTAGCTCATACTTCATCTTATCATCCTCAACCTGATGGGTAAATCGAGATAGTGAGAAAATGTTTGGAATGATATCTTCGTTTCTTTGTATCTGATTAACATACACAATGGATCAAGTGGTTACCTCTATATGAATGGTGGTATAACAATTCCTTCCATACTACAAAAAAAATGACCCCATTTATGGCACTTTATGGATATCATCCATCATCTATCACATCATATTTAAGTAACAATTCTAACTTCAACACAGTGGAAGGTCACATCGAGCATAAAAAAAAATTTCTACAACTCTTAAAGGATAACCTCACTTTAGCACAAAATCAAATGAAACAACAGTCCAATCAACATCGCAGTGAAATAATTTTTGATGTAGGTGACTAGGTATTTTTATGGATACAACCATACAAACAAATGTCCCTCAAACAAGCTAAGAAGGATAATAAATTATCATCCAAGTACTATGGTCCTTACAAGGTGTTGGAAAATATTGGTACTATGAAAAATAAATTGGAGTTTCCTACATCTTCTTGAGTACACCAAATATTCCATGTTTCATGCTTAAAAAAGGTTATTGGTGACAAGCTCCAAGCTCAAACAATATTGCTAGAACTTTATGAAGAAGTTAAAATCATATTGGATCCTGAAGCAGTCACGGAAACAAGAACCTGATAGCTACAAAATCAATCAATTTCAGAGTATCTAATTAAGTGGAAGAACTTAATTGCTTAATATTCCATGTGGGAGGATGATAATTTTATACAAAAGCATCCATAACTACTCAAGCATTGAGGACAACACTTTTTTGAAGGAGAGGGGCATGTTAGGTCCCTATAATACTAGTGTAGCCACTTTATTGTTATTGTTAGTGCAACCCCATATTGTTATTGTTGTGCCTATGTAGCCTCCATATTGTTATTGTTATGCCCCATAGAAGCCCACTATTGTTATTGTTGTGTCCTTACATTATTATTATTATGTAGGCTTTAATTATATTGTGACCCCTTAAACTCCTATATGTATCAAGGAGGTATATTCATTCGTATCATTTAAGAATTGTTTTTTTATGTGATCTAAAGGAAGTTCCCCCTCGAAGAAGCTAATTTTGAAGTTGTTGATCTATCTTTTTTGTGATCTGGTTACATAACACTTCATTAGGGAGATTATGAGGTTACATGGTATTCTTAGGAATATTGTGTCAGACAGAGATGCCAAGTTCGCTTCTAGGTTTTGGAAAGAGTTGTTTGCAGGTTTGGAGACAGAGTTATCCTTTAGTAAAATTTATCATCCATAGACAGATGGACAGATAAAGAGGTTTAACATGATTCTCTAGGACATGTTGAGGATGTACATTATGCATCAGTAGAGGAAGTGGGAAGAGGATATGACACTGGTTGAGTTTTCCTATAATAACAGGCATAAGGAGGCCTTGAATATGAGCTCATTTGAGGCACTTTATGGGTGGAGTTGTAATACTCCTATCAGCTAGAGTGATCCATTGAAGAGGGTAATGATTGTACCAGATATGCTGGCACAGATGGAACAAGAAATGCAAGTTATTAAGAGGAATATAAATGCAGCACAAGACATACATAAGAGTTATGTGGATCAACACAAGGAATTTAAGGAGTTTTGGGTTGGGGAAAATGTGTAATTGCACATCAAGCCCAAGAGGAGTTGCTTGAGGATTGGGTGATGTGCCAAGATGGCACCTTGATATTGCAAGCCTTTCGAGACCCTTGAGAGGATTGGACCAGTGGCCTATTGACTTGGAATACCTTAGAAAATGAAATTCCATGATGCATTCCATGTTTAATTAATTAAGAAGTATGTCCAGGATGTTGAACATGTGATTTACTAGTTTGTATTGTAGGTGGAACTAGAGGGATAATTCCAACCAAAACCACAATGAATATTGAAACGAAAACAACTCTTGCTCCATAACCAAACAATTGAGCATGTTAAAGTGTAGTGGAAGCAATTTCAACCCAATGAAGCTACATGGGAGATGATTGATCAAATGCGGGCTTTATATCCTTCATTATTTTCTAGTACAAGAAAATGAGCTTTTGGTGTATGTATATGTATATGTATATGGATGTTATTGTAGATGATGCAATGAGATGTTTTATAAAGCTTCAATAAGCGGTATTATTGCCATGTTTTTCATGTAGGTCATTTTTTGCAGTCGTTCTTCATTGTAAATACTTCATCGAGCTATGTTATAAAGCTTCATGGGTAGTATGTGTTGTTTTCAGTGGTTTGCTGGTCATACGTGTCATTGAAAATTGAGGACAATGTTCTCCCAAGGGGGATGGGTTTCTAATAACCCTTGGGTGAATTTCTATGTAAATAAAATAAGACCAAGGTCATGGGACACATATTCCAAGCTAAATGTTGGGAAAAACATAATTATGGGCATCACTTGTGATTAATTAATGGCTATGCAAATTGACAAAGGAAAAGTGGCAATAATTGACATTTTATTTAGGAAACCAAAGGAAAATGAGAGAAAATGGAGGTGAAAGGTCACAAATTTGTATGAGAGGGGAATTGAAGGAAAACTGAAGAAAATAGAGATCTCAATAAAAAGGATTATGAGGATTAGTTCATAACCTTTTGTTAGTTTTAGCTTGGATATCTCTTATATTCTCTCAATATATCATACTCTTGCACACATAGAGTATTCTTGGAGCATTATTGGAGAAATTTGGCATACATTATATTTCGGGAAAGAGGGAAAAGGAAAGTAGGAAAGTGCAAGGGAAGAGTTGGATCAGCGGCTACAGCTGGATTGCTTTGCAAGTAACAGGTTTCATGTATAATTTCCTTGCTAGTTTATGGATGGATGGGATATGCATGTGACTTCCTGGTTATGTATTTTCATTGGCATGGAGATTTGCATGGATTGACAGTGGGTTTGGCCTTGCCTTGGTATTTACTGGATAACCATGGTGGTGTGGTTTTCTTTTCCACTTGATTGTTTTCTGGTTGATGCTCATAATTCCTTATGGTTGTGGGTTGGAAAAAAAACTCTAGAAGCCCTGTAACAACTTGGGTTGAGTTACTAGTCTTGTAGCCAAGGTTAGGTAAAATGCTCTAGAGCCCTTGATGGGTTGAGTTACTAGTCCCTGGAGCCAGTTTGGACAAATGCTCTGGAGCCCTGGAAGGCTGTGGGTTGAGCTACTAGTTCCTGGAGCCATGGAAAACTTGGGTAGAGATCGATCTGGTTGGTGTTAGTGATGTCCGACCATGGAGGTGGAATCACCGTGGTTAGGGGTTAAGGTGGTTTGGCCTCTGTAAGGTATGGATTGGTTTTGTTTTGGTTTATTCCATGAGATCTCACATTCATGCTTGGAATATGGCACAAGGGTGATTGTTTGAAAGAAATATTTGATTCAAACAAATCTATGGTCGGGTGGTACGTGGAAGTCCCTATCATGGTTGGTATTTTCATATGTTAATATGAGAAATTTCCTTATTGTGAACTATGAACATTTGTAGTGATTATTTTGGCGATATTATGGTTGAGTTTCCATAGTCTCCATGCTAGTTATTTTTTTTTATATGATGTGTATTATGTATGGTATTTGTAATGAAGTTTTTTAGTTATTGACAAGTTGATGAATATATGGACTAATAACATTGTTGCAACTACATTAAGAGGGAATAGGGCATTCTTGATGATTAGATAGTGTGCTTATTGAATTAGTAAACAAATATGTATTTATAACCTACAGGTACTGTGCACACAGGTTTTTGTATAAATGAATAATTTGGACCTCCAACTTCCTTGGGACATAACTTTGGCATATGATCTTCGTTTTACTATCATAATACCTCGTTTCAAAGATGTCCACGAGGAGGTTGAGAAAAAAACCTATAAAACATATATTGACACTTTTTGGTCTCTTTGTTTTCCCTGAAAATGTTGTTTAAGCCCTCAAAACAACCTTGAAAATTTTAAAACTCGAAAACTGCCAAAAATAGAAATTTGTGTTAAACTTAAAGAAATGAAATTGAAAAGAAATAGCGTTGGATCAAGTTAGGATGATAACAGTGTGATCATGTGTCATTGCATGTTTTCATTCAGTCCTGGACATGTGGACCCCATTTTCCATAAGTACATCTTGAAAATTGGGTCTCGCATAGTAACTCTCATCTCATGTTTACTATGGCGAGCTTGTGAATTTCTGTAGATGTGGGTGGAGGAATTATAGGGTGGTATCAGAGCTTCCATATTCAAACACTTGGAATGGATGGGAAGAATGTACTTTTCATGCATGAATTTTAGTTTTTTGTGTTTTTTATGCATGTATTGTGATGGTCATTATTGTGGTTTTGTATCGTTATGATATTGTTGTTGGAATGATTGATATGTTGATTTCATTATATATACATATGTTGTGCCAATATGGAGTTATTTGTGCATATGAGATAGTCTACCTTGAACTTCATTAAGGTATGTTTGATCATGTTTATATTTTTTTTTCTTGACATGCTATGTTTGTAGGAAGAAGATAAAATATGACAAGAAAAATGGTGGACTACAGTACACGTGACTCTCCCTACAGACCAAATGAACATCATAGTGATGAGTACTCTCATGACATAACAGATACATTGATACATTTTAAAGTATATATCATAAGTTGTAAGGCGGATAATAATAGGATCATTTAGTCACAGGAAATAATTTCTAGGGCACAGGAAAAGCAAGTGGAAGTTATTGCAGTCATCCTTCAGAGTCTATCAGATTTGCAGACATAGGTACTACTTAATATCAGTCATGAATAGGAGGAAAGGAATAATGGGGAATATGGAAACAGGTCTTAATCAAGATATATGTTTGACAGGATGACACAATCATAGATGGTAGGTTCTTGGATACTCCTAATAGGAGGGGTAATGATCGTGGTTTCTATTCTAGTTCTGGTTCAGAGAGACATCATTGTCATCACCGTCACCATCTGTATAGGAGGAGTGATAAGCAGTAATTACCAGAGGAGTTCAAGAAATAAAAGGCTCCATTATTTGATGGATAAATGAAGAACTCACAAGATGCAGAAGCTTGGTTTCTTGGGATGAATAAGTTTTTTATATTGCATGATTACTCAAAGAATATGAAGGCTAGGATAGCTACTTTTAGTTTTAAAGGGAAAACAAAAATTTGGTGGGAATATGTAAAGAATGTCAGAGGCATTCAAGAAGAGGAGCTGACATAGAGTGAGTTCGAGAGAATTTTTAGGAATAAATACCTATTTTAAAGATACTATGACGATGTGGAAAAGGAGTTACATGAGTTGAAAATGTGATCTATGACTGATGAGGAGTATACTAGCATATTTTTTGATTTATTGAGATATGTGCCATACATTAAGGAGGATAAAGAAAAGATTCAAAGATTCATCAATGGGTTGTCGGTATAATTCAAAGAAAAAATCGAGTTTGATGAGCCTAAATTGTTGGAGGAAGCCATCGGAAAGTTGAAACACTGTTATGAGCAATCAAAGGCCAAGACTAATTCTAGGATCGATTGTAAAGGTAATAGATTGTAAAGGTAATGATATGAATAAAGGAAAGTGGGCTAAGAAGAGATGAAAACCTCAAGATGCATATGAAAAGGAGAATGCAACACAATACAAGAAGTTCAACGCAGTTGATAAAGGACAAGGATTTCAATCTGAGGAGAAGAACAAGGATGATGGAAGGAAGTCTTTAAAGTGTTGGACTTGTGGAAAGGATCATCACAGGAGAGATTATCTACAACATCAAGGTGGAAGACCATATATTTACACTTCTTAATAGGCACATACAGTTGGAGATGTTGGACAGAGTATTCCACAGATTTATGCAACATTGGATAATAGGTAGGCTGATCATCAGGCATCCATTTTTGAGATGGAAGGTAAACTTTGTGATCAAGTTGTTTATATTTTGACTGAGCCTTGATCTAAATATAGTTATATCAATCCTGACCTGGTGGATAAGTGTTTTTTTAATAAATAAGTGCATGCAGAGTCTTTGTTGGTGAAGTTGGATATAGGTACTAAGAAAAGAGTTCATCATTGGTTAATATCTTGTTTATTTTAGTTGAACGGTTTGTCTAGATCAACACATCTAAATGTGCTTCCATTGGGGTCATACATTATGTTGTTGGGTATAGATTGGTTGTAAATTCATAGGAATAAGGTGGATTGATATTATAAGGCCATTGAGTTCTTAGATGATGACGTATAGAAGAGAATATTGTAGGGTAATAAGAAGCCTACATAGTGAGAATGATTACAACTATGCAGGAAAAGCGCAATAGCAGGAAATAATGTATATTATTTGCAGTTCATATTTCTATTGACAAAGGGAAGGATGTTGAGGATGCAGAAGTCTTGAAGAGGTATTCGATTTTGCAGCAGTTTCATGATATATTTTCAGTAGAGATCTTAGAGTTACCACCTCATAGGGAAGTGGAATTTTTATATTGAGTTGATGCGAGGAGAAACACCAACATTGAAGGCACCTTACATGATGAGCACTCCAGAGTAAGTGGAACTGAAGTTGTAGTTGAAAGAAATGCTTGATAAGGGATACATTAGGCCAAGTGTGTCGCCTTGAGGTGCACCAATATTATTTGTGAAGAAGATGGATGATACTTTGAGGTTGTATATTGATTATAGGAAGTTGAACAAGGTGAAAATTAAGAAAAAGTACCCTTTGCCACATATTTATGACTTGTTTGACCAGTTGAAGGGAGAAGCAATGTTCTCAAAGATTAATTTGAGACCAGGGTATCATCGGTACACATCAAAGAAGTGGACATCTACAATAATTATTTCCAGACCATGTTTGGGAATTATGAGTTTTTTATGGTTCCTTTTGGTTTTTCTAATGCTCCAACTAATTTAATGGGTTTTATGAATAGTATGTTGCGTCCTTCTAGACAAGTTTGTGATAATATTAATTGATGACATATTGATATATTATAAGAATGAGGAAGATCATGCAGAACATCTAGCAACAATGTTGATATTTCGAAGAGAGCATTGGTTTTATGCCAAACTTATTAAGTGCATTTTATTTCAGACAAAAGTTCATTATTTGGGGCATGTGGTGTCCAAGGAAGGTATAACAGTGCACTCGGAAAATATTAGAGCTATCATGGAGTGGGAAACACCTAGGAATGTGGATGATGTCAAATAATTTGTGGGATTAGCAGGTTACTACACCAGTTTCATCAGGAACTTCTCACGGATTTCCTATCCTATTACATATTTACAAAGAAAAGGAAAGAAGTTTGAATGGACAAAGAAATGTGCAACTAGTTTTGAACAGTTGAAGCAGTTACTTACAAACGCTCAAGTTCTAAAGATTGAAGATACAGATAAAGATTTTGTGGTATGTACATATGCTTGCAAGAGAGGACTTGGAAAAGTCTTGATGCAAGAGGGACAATTGGTATGTTACAAGTCAAGGAAAGTGAATGAGCACAAGAAAAATTATGTAACTCATAATATTAAGTTGGCAGTGATTGTTCATGCATTGAAGATGTGGAGGCATTATGTTCTAGGAAGGCGATTTATTCTAATGAGTGATCACAATGGGCTGAGTTATTTGTTTTATCAAACTAATATTACTGTCAGGAAATCTAGATGTTTGGCTACGCTCAGTGAGTTTGAATTCAAGATGTAGAAATTTATAAACACAATAATGTATTTCCAGTTTCTCCTGATCTAAAAAATTAATCTTATGTTAAATACAGAATCCTTCTACTTAATTCTTTGCGGAAATTAAATTGCTAATTGCAAAACACATATGAAGCAAATCAATTGTACATAACAAGATGTTTTACAGGGAAAGCTTAAAGCTAAAAACCCCAACTATCATATATTATGTATATCAATGGATCATGTAACAATCTCATACAAAGCTCAACTCATAGAGCTCTCAATACAATATACAATCATCACACACTGTCATGCACAAATTTGCATATCAATGGACCAATTTCTTGCCTCTTGACAACCTACCTCCACTGCGCAATCCCTGCTGAAGAAGAACCTCTGAATGAATTCGACCTTACCTTGCTTACACTGTGAAATCCTCATAAGCATCTCCAATTTGTGTGTAGATGCATTGAATGCTTCACTATAGTCACAACTGATAGTCCATCTCACCCTTTCACCTATCTCTCCACTGGGTCTCCACTAGATCTGACACGCAAGTAGTTAACTATTGTATTTCTTCAGTTGCAAGTAAGACACTACTTGTGAATTAATTAAATAATTAATTCACTCATTTCACTAGCGTATGTTCAGTTACAACTAGCACAACTGATTTCAACTCATTGAACTGAGTTAAACTAAATAACAACTCACATAACTACTTTTCCAACTTTGTTACAACTTGCCACTGTCATTTATAACGAAGTTCTCCATGCATGAGTCACCAACCACCCTAGGAATTGTGTAATTCCTTCAGCCCAGTGATGTGCCAGATCTGTTCACTGAAAAAAGTGCTCCAAGAGAATAAGTTACTATTTATTGTCTGATTATTATTAAGGGAAAATAATAATCGACATGCATTCTATTTTTAGATTTGCGATCTATAAATAGATTTCGCCCATCTTCTAAAAATAGAGACTCATCTAAAGATAGAATTTGCTCAACCATCTAGAATCAACATCCTGCTAATTTTAGAATATGCTCACCATTATAAAAATAGACATACACCTAAAAATAGCCTATGTGGGCCCTACCTAGTTTAGGTGATTATTTTTCACTAGGATCAAGGAATGATGTTTCCGGATGCCACTTTCACTGTTTATTGTTGCAATCTTCAACACTCCCTCTCAACAAAAAAGGATTGTCTTTGCATGCACCCTGCAACTCCATGCATCCGCCCTACAATACTTGCATGAAACACTTCCGAAATTGAATAGCCTCCAAACAACTGAGTCAATATAATGCATCTATCATCAAAGTATTCTGACCTCTGCTTAGATAATGCACATGTCTTTAGGAACCACTGCGTTGTTGAACTCTGCACCCATGCACTCTGCACTTGCTATCAACTCTGATTTGCGCTCCAGTATCGAACACTGTCACTTTAATCTGACTGCATCAATCCAACTGATCCTGCTATTGCTACTCTGTGGGCTCCTCATATCCAGGTTCAATTCATGAGATCCACACAATCTCAATGAATCTTGCCCAGAAATCTCTTCTTGGGATTACTCATGCATGTCGCTCCACCTCTCACCTGGTGGTATAGCTGCATGCACTCCCTCTGCCCATTTGGCTCTAAATTTATCTGCATGAGTAGTTTCTGCCACTCCATGATCCTCATCTTGTGGCTGCTTCACATCCTGAGGTTCACTCTTACCTGCATGCAAATCCTTCTCCTTCTCAAGCATCAATTGCATGGCTTTCTCACACTTCGCAACAGTAGGAAGCTGAGTAGAAATCCCATCTACTTCAAGTCTATAGAGATTCTTCACTCGAATCCCAACCTTCTTGGCTTGCCCTATTTCTTTGTGTTGCAGGAAAAATTTTCCTTCACTAAAGACAACATCATAGCCTCTATCCTCTAACATTGCGACTGAGATTAAATTCTTCTTTAAACCTAGAACATGCACAACATCTTTTAGAAGACAGAGTTTACTTGATTCCCTCTGAAAGGTAATGGTACCAATGCCGGTCGCACTGTATCGTCCATCGTCACCCAAATCAACATGCATCTGGAGATATTTCTCCACCAAGTTACTGAACAATTTGTCATCTTCCGTCATGTGAAAGGAAGCACCACTATCAAAATACCACCCCGATCCCAATGCACTAGACACCATGCATGCGATCAATGAGAAGTCAAGCTCAAATTGTGAGGCAAGGGACTCACCAGCTACAACTCCAGCAACCATCTTGTTCTTCTTCTTATGTGGACAATTTGTGGCAATATGTCCAAACTCGTGACAATGAAAACACTTCACTTTGGACATGTTGTGCTCCTTGCCATCTTGACCAGCCTCAGATCTAGAATGGAATTTCTTCCCCTTCTTCTTCTTCACCTTGGCAGCCAAAGCACAATCCTCTTCATCATCATGCTTTTATGAAGAGCCATCCCTGGTGGTCCGCCTTATCTCCTCCTGCACTAGATCCGACCACAGTCGCTCCCAATATGGCAGTTTCTCACATCCATTGAGAGAGTCTTGATAAATGTGCCAACTCTTCGGAAGCCCAAGGAGAGCCAAGCTCACCAAGTCATCATCCACAACACTAACTCCTACACTCCCAAGCTCATCCCTGCTTTGGACAAACTTTTTCGAGTATATCGGAATAGTGTCGTTCTTCTCCATCTTGATTTTTCCAAGTTTATCCTTCAACGCCAATTTCCTATGGTCATTGCTGCTTTGGAAAAGATCTGTCAAAGCCTTCCATATTGAAAATGGAGTGGCTTTCCCATGAAGGCTTGACATAATATGGTCTTTCACACCTTCCAACAGAATCCTCCTCGCCCTTGCTACTTTCTTTTTCCATGCGTCAAGTACTACAACATCCGTCGAAGTGGGCTTAGGAACATTTCTATCGATGAACTCCTTCAAGCCATTATTTTCAAGCACTGCATCCATCCTGTCCTTCCAGGCTATGTAGTTCAAGCTGCCTTCGAGTGCATACTCCAACCGCAACCCATTGAAATCCATTTCAATGTATACTCAACTATCGCACCAAGAAATTCTTGCAGCAAATTCAAATTGTCCACTAGCACAAAACTCATCACCGCTTCAATATTGCAATCTCCAGTGATCAACACTACTCCGATACCATGTAGAAATTTATAAACACAATAATGTATTTCTGGATTCTCCCGATCTAAAAAATTAATCTTATGTTAAATACAAAATCCTTCCACTTAATTATTTGCGGAAATTAAATCGCCAATTGCAAAACACATATGGAGCAAATCAATCGCACATAACAAGATTTTTTACCAGGAAAGCTTAAAGCTAAAAACCCAAACTATAATATATTATGTATATCAATGTATCATGTAAAAATATCATACAAATCTGAGCTCATAGAGCTCTCAGTACAATATACAATCGTCACACACTGTTATGCAGAAATTTGCATATCTATGCACCCATTTCTTGCCTCTTGACAGCCTGCCTCCACTGCGCAATTTATGCTAAAGAAGAACCTCTGAATGAATTCGACATTACCTTGCTTACACTATGAAATCCTCATAAGCATCTCCAATGTGTGTGTATATGCATTGAATGCATCACTATAGTCACAACTGATAGTCCATCTCAGCCTTTCACCTATCTCTCCACTAGGTCTCTACTGGATCTGACATGCAAGTAGTTAACTGTTGTATTTCTTCAATTGCAAGTAAGACACTACTTGTGAATTAATTAAATAATTAATTCACTCATCTTTCACTTGTGTATGTTCAGTTACAACTATCACAACTAAGTTTAACTCACTGAACTGTGTTAAACTAAATAACAACTCACATAACTACTCTTCCAACTCTGTTACAACTTTCCACTGTCAGTTATAATGAAGTTCTCCATGCATGAATCACCAACCACCCTAGGAATTGCGTAATTACTTCAGCCCATTGATGTGCCACATATTTTCACTGAAATAAAGTGCTCCAAGAGAATAAGTTACTATTTATTTTTTGATTATTATTGAGGGCTAATAATAATCTACATGCATTCTATTTTTAGATTTGTGATCTATAAATAGACTTCACCCATCTTATAAAAATAGAAACTCATATAAAGATATAATTTTCTCAACCATCTAGAATCAACATCCTGCTAATTTTAGAATATGCTTACCATTCTAAAAATAGACATACACCTAAAAATAGCCTGTGTGGGCCCCACCTAGTTTAGGTGATTATTTTTCACTAGGATCAAGGAATGATGTTTCCGGATGCCACTTTCACTATTTATTGTTGCAATCTTCAACACAAGATCAAGTACATTAAGGGTAAAGAGAATAGGGTTATAGATGCTCTTAGTAGGAGAGTGCAAGCAAATCACATTGCAACAATGAGTTCATATGGGATAGACTTACAAGCTCGGATATTGGAGGCAGGAAAACAAGATGATAGGTACCAAAAACTTAAGCACGTGTTACAACAACAAGGTACAAGTGAACATGATGTGGATTATAAACTCACAACAGATGGTTTGGTCAGATTTAGGGACATAATCTATGTGCCAGAAAAGAATGAGTTCAAAAAGATTATGTTTCGAGAGTTTCATTTCAAGCTATATTCCGTTCACCCCAGATATCAAAAGACATTGAAGACGGTTAAAAATTTATACCATTGGCAAAAATTGAATGAAGATATCACTGAGTTTGTTGTGAGGTGTTTATATTGTCAATAGGTAAAATAAGAGTGTAAGCATCTAGGTGGTTTATTGCAACTGATTCTGATTCCAGAGTGGAAATGGGAGGTAATTTCCATGGAATTCATTACAGTTTTGTCGAGGACATCTAGACAACATGATTCCATTATGGTTGTGGTTGACAGGTTGACCAAGGTAGCTCACTTCATTTTAGTAAAGTCTATGAATTTAGCTAGTGAGGTAGCCCGGGTTTTCATCAGGGAGATATTGAGGTTACATGGTATTCCTAGGAAGATGTTTTAAGACAGACATGCCAAATTCACTTCCAGGTTTTGGAAAGTGTTATTTGTAGGTTTGGGGATAGAGTTAGCCTTTATTAAAACTCATCATCCGCAGAAAAATGGACAGAAAAAGAGGGTTAACAGGATTCTTGAGGACATGTTGAGGATGTACGTTATGCATCAACAAAGGTAGTGGGAAGAGTATCTACCATTGGTTGCGTTTTCCTATAATAATGGGTATTAGTAGTCCTTGAAGATGAGTCTGTTTGAGGCATTTTATGGGTAGATTTGTAATACTCCTATTAGTTGGAGTGATCTTGTGAACATGGTATTGATTGGACATGATATGTTGATGGAGACGGAATAAGAAATACATGTTATAAATATGAATCTAAAGGCATCACAGGACAGAAAAGAGAGTTATGCAGATCAACACAAGGCATTTAAGTAGTTTTAGGCTGGGGAACATGTGTACTTGCGCATCAAGCCCAAAGGGATCTCCTTGAGGACTGGGTCATGTGCGAAGATGACACCTAGATATTGCGGGCCTTTTGAGATCCTTGAGAGGATTGGACCAATGGCCTACTGACTTGCACTGTCTCCACAATTGAAAGTCCATGATGTATTCCATGTTTCATTACTTAAGAATTGTGTTTAGGATTTTGATTGGTTTGTATTGCAGGTGGAACGAGAAGGAGAATTCCAGCCCGAACCACAATACATATTGCAGCGGAAACAAATCATGCTTTGGAACAGATCAATCGAGTAGGTTAAAGTGCAGTGGAAGTAATTTTGGCTTGATGATGTTACATGGGAGATGGTTGATCATATGCGAGCTTTATATCCTTCATTATTTTCTATTTCAAGAAAATGAGTTTCTGGTCACTAGAAAATTTGGCCCAATTTCCGATGGCTACTTCGTCACTATTTCGACACATAGTCGTCGCAAGTGCGACAGTTCGATGACGGAAAAAACGTGGTTCGCCATGACGTCGCAATTCCGACGCCTTGACAAAGTGTCACAATATCGACACTATTTCCGTCACTTCCAAACAAGCGTCGCTCTTCCGACGTTTGTAAACTGTCGCAATTCCGACGAAATGTGGTCCGACGTTTTGAACGTCGCTCTTCCGACGTTTGTAAACTGTCGCAATTCCGACGAAATGTGGTCCGATGTTTTGAACGTCGCTCTTCCAACGTTTTTATATTGTTGCTCTTCCGACATTTCTAAACTGTCGCAATTCCGATGCTGTACAAAAGTGTCGCAAGACCGACGCATTGCAAAAGTGTCAGAAGACCGACGCTTTCCAGAAGCATCGCAATACCGAGGCTTTCCAAAAGCGTCGCAATACCGATGCCAGGAAGAACTGTCACAATATTGATGGATGTTGCAAGACCGACGAAGATGGAAATTGTTGAACACGTCAGAAGAGCGACACTTACAAAGCGTCGTTATACTGACGACAGGTTCAATTTAAAAAAAAAAATGAAACTTTAAAACATGACAGTAAATCTCCAATATTTGTTATGAATTGTGGGCATTCCAATTTCCTGTCACAACTGTAAAGCTTTTGTACTATAGAATAAACAAATTTGAACTCCAATAACACGACGTCCAAGGAAAATACATTTTTCTTCTACGAGACAATGCCACTAGCTTATATGTATTTTGGTGCCATGTGGCATATTACAAATGTGTATCAAAATTCACTAACTGCCATGTGTAATCTTACTAAATCCCTCGATAAATGTGTGGTCCTCTGATGGAGAGCAAAACCCACTACTAGCAGGTTCGCCTCAAAACTGCTTCGAGGGCAGATTCATAATCCGAACTCGATCTTGGGACCTGTGGGTTATGGGCCCACTCTATTTCCACTACGCCACTTCAATGTATATATATGCATGGGCCCTAATGCTAACAACCGTCCCCATCCAACGGAGGTTAGCACGTCGCAATGCTTTGAATGATCCGACGTATATCGCGCGAGTTACTTGCATGAACAATAATGCGCGATGAGAGCAGTTTCTCCAGACCGCTTGGGGCCATGTGTCAGCCCATAGCCTTGATCGCGTCCAAATGGGGAATACCACTTACCCTGCAAAGGCGGTGCGATCAAACCTGCTTCCGGATTTTGAACAGTATTTTACCGGAGTAAACTCTATTCCCTGCACGCTCTCCGGTTCGCTAACTCAGGGTCTAGAACGCATTCACATCCAACGACCAACCATATACAAACCATGGTTGGCCTGGCCCTAACGTGCATTCACATCCAACGGTGGATGATCTATCGCTCCAGTGGGGATGATCCGACGATCTTCGTGAGATTTCGCGTTATTTTTGATGTCGAGCATTAACGCTCAAAATCTATGCGAAATTCATTGTTTTGTGAAACCACCCTTGGCTTACATGTCAACCAACGGGCAATATCGCGTTATTTTTTTGAAAACAACTTTCCACTCTTTCAATCACACGAATACCACTCATTCCAACTTCGATTTTCCTTGTAAGTCAAGGTTCCATGTTGCCCTTGGCTCAGGGCTCCGTCAGCCTTTGCCTTGTTCCGTTCTTCCAACCGCTCGTTACTTTCCTTTCATGGTTCCAATTGGTTTAAGAGTCCTAGGTTCTGCTTCCTTTGAACTGAAGTTTCCACACGGTATTCAATTCAATCTACAACGTGCTCTGCATGGTGGCTTTGCATAAGACTGATGTCACTTGACACAGTCACAGTTCCTCTCGACCAGTCACAATTTCCACAATGGGATTCTGAACCGATAACCATCCTCCACAACCAGAGTTTATGGGAATGTCTGACTCAACGAAGTTCGAGGAACAAACTGGGTTCTCCACAGAGGGGTAAATAACTCAAATTTATACAGAGAACCATGAATGCATTCGGAGAACACAAATACACAGAAACACATTCTTCACACAGTAGGCGCATAAATCCAATCTGTTGTCATTCCTTTAACACAGAGTTCCTTTTTATGCTAGACAAACTTAACGAGAGACCACGATCTCCCCCAAACCGCATTGTAGAGATCCTACTTCTCTCAAGAGCCACTAGGCATCTGTATTTTTCCTTCATAAAGGGATTTTTATCACGATATAGAAGATAATACCAGCTAAGCATTTACACAAACTGCGATGTAATAACCTTGAGTATTCTAATAAAATGGGTCCAGTGATTTGAATCTTCTCTAAAAATAATTAAATCCATTGCTATTAACATCAAGTATTCCAACAAAAAGTGTATGCCTTGCTTTTCAAAATCCAGGAACTGACAAGAAGCTAAATCAGGTATTCTTATTTAGTAATATCAAGCAAGCATCAGCCAACAAAATTCCTAATCCCATGTTAGCCCTGTAGTTTGTAAGGTCTAGTCATTTGTAATCAGTACAGAGACTTGACATACAAAAAAAAAATATCACAAATCAATGGAGTGCAACAGCAGGTTAGGATCCAACCATATAGGGTCACACAGAACATTATGAATTTTTTCTTCCCATTAGATGAGACCAATATGGCCAACAAAAAAATCACTCCAAAATGTGCAGATATCAATAAATTTTATTCAGAAACTCTACAATTCTATAAGTAAATACAAGAAGATGCTCTGAATTCCCTGAAGGGAAACATTGGATTATGCAGCCCTGCCTTTAAAAACTAGGGCAGATAGGTTAGATCCTGCCTAGCTATCACATCATTTCTATATCTTTATAAATGAAAAACTTGAAATCTATACATGTATTTGGAACCCCGAATTGACATCCTTCCCTGACAATAGGGGAGGGAAAAATAAAAGTGACTATGAATATTTTCATGGAACTACCTGCCGAGTAGACTTGCAGAAGAGTTATTTCTCAAGCATTTACAATCAACCCATCTTAATTATGGAGGGCTCAATTTAAGGGCATAGGCATCCAATTTATGGAAAATATTGTCAGGGGATTGAATCATTGAACAACTCATGCCAAGTAGCAAACCCGTCTGAATCATTAAGCAATGCATAAGCAGCCAATTCACTCTGAATCACTATCTAAAATTTCCATGGCCTTTAGTCCCCTTGGTTTCTGCAACAACAAAAGATAGTTCAGCCAATTGAAATGAGTCCTAAATATTGATTTAAGCAGAATTTTAAAGCGAGACATTAGCAAAGATTACTAAATCATGGCAAAACATAGCAATGTCACAACAATTGACAAGAAACCTTGCTTGAAGAGAATATACCTTCTTTATGCACTTCTTTTCTCTAACCTCATACCGAGCTCTGGTAAGATCAGACAACCAATTCCCAGGAAAGCAATACTGCACAACAAAGGATAAACACATTAGGTAGAAAATCACACCCCTTTTTATTATTCTCAGATACATGCCAGCAAGCCAGACACCTAAACAAGGGAAAATACATTTTACAACACAGTAGTCCAGTTCCTCCCTTTTTGATCTACAATTATCACACAATCAGGAGCAAGGATGAAAAAACTCAACATTTCTCTTGATCTCTAGTACGAAAATTGTGAAAGACTGATATGATAACATTTCGTTGCCTCATCAGGACCTCGCTTGAAAGGCACTTGTTTCTTACATTTGCACCATTTCCTGAAGTAGACAAATCTTCCGAATTTATGTAAGTCACGAAACCCAAGGTCAATTACACAAACCTTCTTGCAAACATAGAGTTTTGAAAGATATTTACAAGAAAAAAAGGAATCCTAGATAAAATATCAAACCAAAAACTTGTTGTTTAAACAGGGCATGTAAGGATCACAGACAGGAGTACAAGGTATTAATGATGTGCTTCTTGAGTGAGCTGCTAATTGGGCTTGAGTAGATGGAGTCTGCTGGTCATGCTTTCCATTCTGTCTATCGATCCGAATATTTTTCTTAGCTTGAAAAGAACAGAGCAATAACGGTAGGGTTCCTGCATCACCCCGTCACAAGTCTCACAAGAATTCCCTAGGCCCTTCGATAGTCGAGACTGGGGCCTCTGGTTTAAGAAAACCACTCTAGCACTGTTGGTGATGTAGGTCTGCAGCACAAAACATTAACATTATAATCAGTACCTAATTATAGTCATTTAACCTACATTTTAAAATTACCGATATGCGTGACAACTTACCTGTACCAAAGAACAGTCTATTAGCTTCTACATGTCTTGAAGCCGAATAACATCATGGTAGACATACCTTCGAACCTAGAATAGAAAACTCTTTTAGGACATCATAAAGCTCATTTGATGCAGTAATTCATGCCAATTAAGGACCGGCCTTTACAAGGTTTTTCGGATTACCTGTAGAAGGCGATGTGAACGATGGGAATAGAGACAATGTTGACAAATGCTGGCACTGCAATCCACGCAAAAGATGTTGACTTCACTCTTCTTGTGCTCCAAATGAATGGAACAAGTTGTAAAGAATTGGTTTGTTAACAGAGCCTCTAGCCATGCCGGTTTTTGTGGAACAACGGAGAGAGCATATCCAACCTGCAAAGGAGTCAGAAAGCTCAATCCTTCCATAATTTACTATATTTGAGGAGCCAGGAAAAACGGCGGAAATCTCCTAGAAAATCCTCATAATTTATCGATTTATGGAATTCGGGTAATTATCAATTTATTACCCCTCAACCTCAGCATATTCAAACCCCTTAAGCTAGAGATGTGAAACAAAACAATGCATGTTTCCTCAAAAAATGAACTTAAATAAGGCTGAGCTTGTCAAGAAGCTGACTGTTTGTTCTGGAAATTTAACTCAAAACTGAGCTTGCCCCTCAAATTTCGAAATAATAACACAAATCATAACACATCAAATCTAATCTTGACAAGCTATTTTCCAATTTGAAAAATTAACTCAAATTCGGAATAAAAGATATGGGAAACCTAAGTTCCCAATCCTGCACGCAAGAGACAACGATTGGCAGAGCCTCCATCTCCATCACGAATATCATAAATATTAACTGTCTTTTGGGCACTGGCAGTAGATACCATAAGAGGCCCAGATGGCCTATACCACCAATGTTGATTCTCTGGCACAACATTTGCAAAACCAAAATTTCTCCCCGAGACATCCCTCTCTGCCAAAACTGGATATATGGTATTGGATGTTGAAGTGAAGGCCTCTGATTCAGTATGGAATGCCATAATTTCTTTATTATAAAATTCCCATGAACAGAAACCTGAGTCCAATGTACAACCTGCAGCTGTTGCCACAACATATTTACCAGAGCGACCATCTGAACCAGCTGCTCTGATCAACCAGCAATCACCCCACATGTTTGGGGTAAGCCCATATGGAGCTTTATATTCAGCCTTCTCCTGGGGATTGGAAAACAACAATACTGATTATTACTCATACATCAATTTCCCTTTATGTTAAGGGAAAATTTAAAGAGTGCATAAATATTCTTGAAATTCCAATCATAGTTTCTAGAAAATTTCAACATTTTTTGAAATGAACTACATCAAATATTTAGGCAAATCATTTTTTTAAATAGAAATTGGTGAATTTTATTTCAAATATAGAAATTTAAACCATGAGAATAATCTAACCCCTAGGATTTTCCCTATTTCTAATAGAAAATCCCAAAATGTATAAATTATAACACCCATAAACCCCAAAATTAAGTACAATAATTAAAACCTCTTAGAGAGGAAGTGCCTAGAGAGACCTGACCATAAGCGTTTAATTGGTTTTTTCAGAGACCTGACCATAGAATCAAATGAATCCTGTGAATCCTGCGAAATAATAAACAATAGTAAGGCGATAATTTATTGGTTTGAAATAATAAACAACATGAAACAAACCCACATAATTAGTAAATTATTTAAAGACAATAATTCCTACATATTAAAATATAAAGTTATAACATACCAGCTCATACTTGAACATAACATATGTATCAATATTCTTCTTTTGTATCTTCTTGATCTTCATCCAACTGATCGACATCTATATCAACATCTGATTCAGAAACGGTGTTGAAATGATCGACCATGTCATCATCATCATCAATTATGTCATTTTCAATAATATCCTCGTCAACATCATCATCAATAATTGTTGCCTCATCTCCTATGCCTGGTTCATCTTCTAAGATATCTTCTTCGTCTGTCAAATCATCTTCCTGCTCATTTGCCACTGCATCATCTTCTTCCTCTATAGTATACTCTACTAGCCTTCCTCTTGGATCATATCTAATAGCAAATGACCATTCGTTCTCACCTGGAACCTCTGCTTAAAAGACTTGTTCGCATTAGCTTGGAAAAACATAGCGATCTTTTCCTGCTTCAAACTGCGATGTTTTAACCATTGGAAATCCATTGTCATTTTGAATAAGTGTTCTATTATCATCACGTACATTCATTCGTAGCCTATACCATTTGACGTCAAACAAAACTATTTTGAAGGAATTAAAGTCACACTCAACTATATCATCTAAGAATGCATAATATCTATTTTCAGATTCTCGAGGATGTCTGCCACTCCTGGAGGAAACATTAGTGACCTGGAATGCTGCATTTATCCCACTATCATAAGTTTTCCTGTTATCATCCAACTGTTTAACGCAAAATTTACGACCATTGCACCACATAGCCTTGTGGTATTTCAACTGCAATATGCCAAACATGAAAAAGATGCATTCTTAATTAATAATTAATCATATAATTTACACTGTATGAAAATTAACTGAAAAATCAAACTTGTTGTCACATTATAAATATAGTATAAAATAAGTAATGAATAAAATAGGTGAATTAATTGCATACCTTTCTATCTTTCAAACCATATGCTAAATCGATTTCCCTGTCCGTAATGTTTCCATCTCCACTACGATACGTTTCTCTAATCAATTCAGACAATAGTTGCCATGATAACCTACCATAGTTACGTGCTTTACATGTTTCAATCCATTCACTCATCCACTCAAGATTTTTTGCAATGTATAAAAGTAGTGCCTCATAATCTTGAGCACCTGAAAAAAAAAATTCACCAATATTAATAAATATTACTTATAACGATGGTAAATTAAATTAATTAATAAAATATGAAGGAATAAGACCTAAATGACTATAATGATCATATACATGATGTAAAAAAATGAAACATTATATGTATTATACATAATAAATCTTTTACCTCTCACTTTATTCATTCTACCTTTTCCCAACAGGTGCTCCACTTCAAATTTTTTGATGGAGTTCACATCCCAAATGCAATCCACCGCCTTCATGTCTGGCGCAGCTAATATAGGAAGATAATGACTAATATACACCATGGATTGATATACCACATATCCCTCCACCATAGAACCCTCAGGTCATGCTCTTTGTCTAACCAAAGCCTTCAAGTATTTCAGGTGCCTCTCGACCATCCACATTGACCTTGTGTGTACTGGTCCACACATTTCAATATCCTCAACTTGGTGTATCAAGTAATGTTCTTGTGCATTGAAAAATGTTGGAGGTAGATACTTTTGCATTCCACATATTAGCCGAGGAATTTCTCTCTTCCAATACTTTATTTCATCTTGATGGATTTGTTTCAATGACAACCATCTGCAAATCATTACGCAAGGTTATTTTAATGAAACATATTATATATTTCATTACAAGTAAATTAATACATCATTTCATTAAGTACGAAAATAAATTGTAGCAATTAGATTTTGCGTATAAATCAAAACTACTTACCTCATGTATTTACTAAGACCATATATAACTTGTTTGACATTGTTGTCAAAGTCGTTTGGGAGAGATACAAGTAGAACATACTATAACAATAAAAAATGAATCGTTATTGGTTTCCAAATTAAACAGAAAAAAGGAAAATTTAAAATATGTATTCAAGAAATAACATACAAAAACGTATACCAAAAAAATTACCTTAACAAAGGTATGCCAATCATGTGTTTTCACCCCACTAAAGTCACCTTTCTTCATTAAGATATTATTTATGTTTGAAGCAAAACCTGTTGGAAATTTAATTCTTCTAACGACCTCTTTTACATCATTGCTTTGTTGTTCTATTAATAACCATGGAATATTATTATAATTTCGACCTCCATTGTTATTTGATCTGTCGATCACACTTTTCATTGCATGATTCGATTTCTCAATGTTAGCACAAATTTTGTCAATTTTATCTCTATCATGTGCACCATCTATGGTTCACCATAACGTTTCTGTCACATTCTTCTCGACATGCATTGTATCAAACAAATGAGCTATTTTTAGGTCCTCATAGTAGGGCAACCTCGCAAATTGAGAAGGATAACATTTCATTCCAGGTGGAAGTACATAATTAGTACCTTCACCGCGACGGCGGCCTTGATATCAAAGAATAAAATAAATCAAAACAATATTAATTATAAAATACAATAAAATAAATTCATTAGTTAAAAAAAAATTCCAAACATTACACAAATAATATATATATATATATATATACACACACACAAATTACATACTAGCTGCTTGATGATTATTAATTCTGTTATATTCCAACATCCACAACTGAGGTGTCATTCTTCATGGTTTTAATCCAGTTTCTTCTTTATCATTGAAAATATGTTTTTCAGTAGTACGATACTTATAGTTCCTAGAGAGGAAGTGCCTAAACTCACCAAACACCATCTTTCTTAAGTCTGGCGAATGACGATACTTCATCTTAGGGCCACAAACTGGACATGCAAATCTACCCTTTGTTTGAAGACCTGCAATAGATGGATCAATAACAATTATACTATGAGATCATTTTTAAAACATGCAATATGGTATATCTAATTTAGATAATTATGTATTATATTAAATTGCAACGAAATATTACATACCACAAACATGTGTTAGTCCTGGGGCATCATGAATTGTCCATACAAGCATTCCACGACATTGAAATCTCTTCTGCTTGATTGGTTTAGTGATGTCATACATAGTGATGCCATGCCATAACTGTATTAGCTCATTGATAAGAGGCTCAATATATACATTCATATCTTTGACCTGGTACTTACCTAATTGTTCAAAATTACGGTACATAATAATTACTACCATGATATATGTATATATAAGTAAGTAAATAAATAAAATATATATTTATGCAAACAACAAGAGAAATGAAAATGTTACATTCAAAAAAATAATGTATCAAATACCTGGAATAATCATAGTCAAAATTATGTGCTCCCTCTTTATTGACATCCAAGGAGGAATGTTATTGTTGATAACGAAAATAGGCCACACTGAGTAAGTAGATCTAAGCTCTCTGAATGGATTAACACCATCAGCTGCCAATGAAAGCCTGACATTACAAGGTTCATTTTTAAAATATACATATTTTTCCTCGATTTCTCTAAATGCAGAACCATCTGCAGGCATTCGAAGAACACCATCTCCACTTCTATTCTTTGAATGGTAATCCATAAACTGTGCTATGCTGTTACACCTGAACATTCGCTGCAAACGTGGAATTATGGGAATATGATGAAGAACCTTTTGAGGCACCTTTTTGGTTAGTTGATCTGTTCAATATCTACTGGTACCACATTTCGGACATTCTGTTGTCAACGCATGTTCTCTGTAATATATAATATGATCTTTAGGACATACATCTATAGTGTTATATTCCATTCCAAAGTGTTTCATAATAGCACGTAGATCTCAATATGTTCGAGGTAAAGTATTTGGCGATGGTAACAAATATTCACCCAACAATCTACAACATAAACAAAAACTAGTGTCTTGTAAAGATTATTATATATATATATATATATATATATATATATATATCATAGTTATTAAAATTGGAACCGGTGACCAGACCGGTGGAGCTAATGAACCGGGTTTCGAACTGGAACCGGTCTAACCGGTAGCGGTCAGATCTCAATGAACCAGTTTAAAAAAAATACATTAAATAACTATTTTTTAATTTAATAAAAAACTATTTTTAAGTTTAGAAACCATGATTCCAAGCCAATAGAGACAAAATATGAAAATTTTGCTCATTTATATACCATGCAAAGGTGAATATATAAAAATGGCACCAAATGCAATACATATCATCGAAAAATACATAAGCAAACTTGTTGAAGTAATGTATCAGGTTTCTCTTATATTATTCACTGTGTTTTATTGCTGAGTTAATATTATAATATACAATCTTTCCTTGCTCAGATCTATTGTCAATTCATTGTATCAGCCTTAAAGACAATTCTGGGTTCAGTATATATATATATTAGACCAACATTTTGAAGATCTTGTATTCTTCATTATCTATGTTTGCTTGGCAATAAATTTCTAGAAAAACATCTACAACACTTAGAGGTATTGAATTGGTTTATGAAACCCACTATTAGTGCTATTTGTAACAAGTTGAGAGAGCATTACAACTTTAGCAGTCTGCTCACAATGTGTTTGACAAAATTTATCACTGAAAAGATTCATTAAAACCCAGAAAACTCAGTAGCCAGTTTAGTGCATTTCCAAGCGGGAATTTTCTAGTGGTAAATTTATTATTGCCAGTCACATTTTCATTAGGTTGTATGTTGTTGTCCCTTGAGTGGCGTCAGACCATTTGCATCAATCTTGATGCCATGATCAAATTGCTTGTATGCTGTGTGAAAGGTTTTGTATTTATGCTGCTGCTATGTGTGAGCAGAGAGAGAGGGTCTGACAGTTCCTAGCTGAGTGTGAAATAAGGTTGCTGCTGATTGTTTTGAGAACATAAATTGTCATCAAGTACACTTGATGAGTTGCATGCTGCCAGGGATTTTATGCTAGCCAACCTTGTATTTATCAGTCATCATGTGTATTGTTGCTGCTATAAGGTGTTGAGTATGAGTTATTAGACAAGTTTGTTGCTAGTATAATAGAGGAATTTGCAGCTCATGGAGGAGACACTGAGGAATTTGCAACTCATGGAGGAGCACCTAACCAGCCGGTTAAGTACGAAACCAGTCGGTTTATGCATAAACCGGCCGGTTCCGTACTTAACCAGCCGGTTAGGTCTGGTTAACCAGCCAAAATAGGTGAGAATAGGCTATTGACCGAGTTGCAAGGCTGGTTCCAACTGGCAGCCCTCCTGACCGGCCGGTTTTGATAACTATGATATATATATATATATACAAGTTATTATTTTACACATTTATTACAACTAAAAAAAGGGAAAATAATCAACATTTACATATATGTGATCATGTATATATATTGCATACCTTAGGAGTTATGTCATACATCTGTTCGAAAAATTATTTATAACCTTTAAGTTCACCAGCAACAATGTAGCAGAGAGAAGAGTTGCATTTGAGTGTTCAAAAATTCGTTCACTTGACCTTTCAATAAGAGGTACATCATAAATACCGTCACTGCTATCTCCACCATCATCATCTGACTCACCATACAAGTCTTGGAGCATTTTATTTGTCCCATCATTAATGTGAACTGTCTCATTATTGTCATCATGATCTACCTCCATGGGATCATTAAAATTACCTTCATCATTCGCTTCATGTTCTTCACCTTGTACAACATCATTTCCAATACTAATATTTGTTGCAATATTCTCTTGTACTGGTGCAACATCATCTAATCTACTACTATTTTTCTGTGGAAGCTGGTTGATCATCTGCAAAAAGTTGGGGGGCAACTGTGCCTTTATGAAAATTACAAACATTAATAATTAAACATTAGTGCGCATATAAAAAATATCAAAATAATATAAAATTTTGCAATATAATCAAAATGAAGATAGATAATGAAGATAGATAATTAATTACCATGGGACGATAGTCATTTGATCCACCATCAATGTGCCCATATTTCCTACAATGCATTGTTGTTGTTGCTATTAAAACTCTAACATTATTTCTCATACAACATTTTTTACAAGGGCAATAAACTCTACCATCACCTCTTTCACCCTTTTGAATTTTTTTTCCACCTCTAATGTTTTCTTCCATTGATGCAAATTATCCTATAAAGAAAATAATAAATCTCTCTCAATGGTGTAGAAAACCCAAGACTTGTTGAACTCAATGGGAGCTCAATATATAAGCAAAAAGAAAATAAAAGTGGGCTTTTTACAAAATGTGGGCTTTTTACAAAATTGTGGGCTTTTTACAAATTGTGGGCTTTTTACAAAATTGTGGGTTTTTTACAAATTGTTTATATTTTTAATAAAATGTGGGCTTTTTACAAAATTGTAGGCTTTTTACAAATTGTGGGATTTTTTTATTCTTAATTCATTTTCCGTAGAATACTAAACAGATTTGTCAAAAATTTGAGATGCAAACTATAGTCTCTACTACGTTTGGAAAATTGGAGGTTTATAAAAGATAAACTGTGAACAGAATTGTACCCCTATGATAAGAAGCTGTCAGAAGCATTCCTTCTGCTTCACAAATGTGGAACTACCTTAAGAATGCTTATGGTTGATACAAATATTAGAGCATGGCACTTAAATGTAGTAGTTATGCTAAAATACTGAATAACAGTTTGAGAGTGCTCTTCAGATACTGTATGAATGCACCAAATTAAAGTTGTACCATTACTAAAGATAAATGGCCAAAAATAGTCAATTTTGATATCATGAAGTTATGTCTTTCTCGGTAGAAAACTGGGGATAGGATGGAAAATATGAGAGAACTAAGTTCGAAGGACTAAAAAACCAAGGCCAACATAGTTCTGCCTTGAATCAGAGACAAAACAAAGCTGCCCAAAAAAGTGTTTGAGAGAACCCATTGAAGCTCCTATATATAGTAGAGTCAACATTTTCCTATTGAACACGTTTGTATAGTTAAAGCCACAGCAAGATCAGATAGCCACGATCCTAAATGAGAACCAAAGCCAAAGCTAAGACAGATCCACGTTTAGCAGAACAAGACAGCCATAGCAAAGGATTTGACCACAGAACTAGATCATGAGAGATAGAAAGATTCTTGCTTCCACTGTGGAAATGTAGAAACTGTACAAGGGCTTTGCTTCCAGCAGATTTCATTGTGACAGTAATTACTATGGTGTTGTAAGCGCTCATTAGTAGAATCTTAAAGCCATTCTGGAATTATTTTAACCTGGAGAGGGTTTTCTGTGGTTATAAATCCTCATGTTCAAATTCCATTGTGGATTGCTTGTGTTTGATATTATGTTTTTACTGTCCGCAGTTGAATTTTTGCACAGAAAATTATCAGTCTAAAGCGGAGCAATTTTGCGATGTTTATTTTTCTTCCTATTGTGAAGTATTTCGCTTAGAACTCTACTCGTTGTAACAGAGGTCTTGGGCATAGAACAGGGGACTTGGGTTTTTTGGAATCAAAATTCAGGTTAAGATGCTCATCTGAAGAATGGCACAGTGAGCCTTAGCATGGAGTTGGGAGTACAAATTTGAAGTGCAGGTAGGGCATTGTACAATAGACCAATTAGATTTCTGGACCCTAATACAAAAGTTTCTTCTTCTTTCAAAACATGTTTCTCGTTTTCTGTAAGCAATGTGGGTCCTGTTCTTGTTTCAATTGGGGATGGATTAGCATTTGTTATTGCTCTAGATGATCACACTCTGGGTAGCCCTGGAGGCTATTTGGGGGTGATGAGTCCAATAGGTCTCAATGAACTGTTGCCCTCGCCGAGGAATAATATTGCAGTGGAATTTGATAC
Source organism: Pinus albicaulis (assembly GCA_034641835.2). Lineage (NCBI taxonomy): Eukaryota > Viridiplantae > Streptophyta > Pinopsida > Pinales > Pinaceae > Pinus > Pinus albicaulis. The sequence continues at coordinate 865,717,056 of CM076569.1, forward strand.
TATTTTGGATTTTGAATTCCACGATCCTAATGGAAACCAGTACCATCAGCTCCAGTACCTATTCACAAAATAGGGTGCCATATTCATTCATGCGTGCAGAGAGGGTGAATTGCAGGCATTGCAACAAGAGGTGTTGTTGTTGTTGCATTGGCCACTAGATTGTTTGTTTGGTTCTGTTACAAGCGCAGAGTATTGAAAAGGACAAACAAATTTAGTTCAGATATTGTGAAATTTCCTCAGAGATTCACCTACAAAGAGCTCATCAATGCTATGAAAGAATTTTTTTGAATGTGATTGATAATCGATAATTGCAAGCAAGGGTAATCCCCTTGTGAAACCCAAATTTATGAGCATTTTCTAAAACCTGATGATGGAGTCATTGTAATGAACAAGCGCCTAGGTCCATATTACGTCCAAATCTACCAAGCACCAAGATCTATAAAAAAAATCCACAGTATCTGCGAACTAAGAAGAAGAGGCAGGAAATGTATTCTGCTTACCTGTTCGAATAGTGGTTGGGGTTTACCATGGAAAAATTTTGACAGAGCCCATGTAGCATTTATTATCATTGAAATTATGGCAGTATGATTCAACTGGGCAAGCACCTGCCTCAGAGCTCCATGACCAAGGGCAAGATCCCTAAATGTTGCAGAGTCTCCAACAATATTTCCCAAAGCCTAAACAGCCTTACACGAACACCAGTTGAACTCAAAGTTGGGTACTAGTTTTTTAAATCAAATTCCAAAATTACAGACATATAAAGATAGTTGGGAAGAATAATTTTATGCCTCTAAAATAAACGTGCTACCTATTCTCGAACATTATCATTCCCAGAGGTAAGAATTTCCACAAATATAGGCAGTGCCCCGTAATCAATCACAACCTTTGTATTCTCAGAGGCTCCAAAAAAACCCAAATAGGGTCAACCCTACTATAGGAGGAAGGGCCTGCAGTAAGAACTTACCATTTTGCAAGAGCTGAGGGCGAATGTTGTTCTACAAGAGTTGAGGGCGAATGCTGAGGGAAAATGCTATTCTGCAAGACGCATTTGATTTTTGCATTTCAAATCATTTTTATTTACATTTGATTTTTGCATTTCTAATACAAGTGACAAACAAATTTCTACAAGAGGTTGAAATTTTTACTAGAATAGCCATGAAAGACTAATTAAAATGGCTTAAAATGCAAGTGGAACTTCAAAATAAATGTAATTGAAGGTTCTCTCCACTAAATTTTTGCAAAAGTGCTTACATTATTTAAGTTATCTAGGATATTTTTTTGTATTACACAATCTAAATTAAATAATGAAATAGTTGGGTAGTCTTATTGCTTCAAATTAGGACATAATTTTCAAATGGTGATGAAGTTTCATGTGATGATTAACTGACAATATTCTCCTTTCCTATCCTTGAAAAACTATACAAGGTTCCCTACTGCCACATGTAACCCTAACTCATGTAGCAGCATAGGACCAGTCCTCCATTTTGCCCGTCATAAGGCATTTTGCACGTATTTGACGACTAGAATTGGCGGATTCTCGTTTTCTGTGAGGTGCTAGGAAGGATAGAAGACTTAATTTTGACGTTTGAAATTTTTTCAAAAACATTCTTACACCCTTTAATTTCCACTTACCAATAATTTTGCAACACTAGTCCTCTTCGCAATTGCAAGGCTGTACTCAAAAAGTAAGGAAAGTTAATTTTTTGGCTCACTCAAAATTAAAAATGTAATAAAGGAATTACCACTTATCATTATTGATATTTTAGAATTAGAATCAATTTAGTTTTCCCCTTCCTATTACAGAAAGTTCACAAATCCTTTCTTTTACATAAAACACCAAAGAAAGAATAAAGCCCGTTGCCCTGCAAACTTCCAAGGTTGTGATTAGTGAAGCAGTGAAAAAGTACGGCTATAGCACTAAAAAATTAGAATGCCAATCTGCCCCAACATGAAGTAGTGTTAGTATAGCTAGTGGCTTGGCTTGATGGTCAAACAGTGAATTACACAAGAACAAAATAAAAGCTTTAGGCGTCTAGTTCCTTACACTCGCTCTCTCAAGGCATTCAGACTTAGGCCGAGCTCAAGATTGGCTCCGAGGAAACTAGATTGGCTCATTAACCTGCCATATTTTAATTTCATAAGGTATGTTCGAATTTTGAACTGCTAGGGTAATTTATTATTGTGAAATCATAGTTCTAAATTATCTCTTATTCTATGAGCAATGTAATCTATTAATTGTAAGCAGATTCATTAAAAAAATTCAAACTAATTTTAGCATGTATGATGACAATTTATATATCAATTGGTTTTTAAGAGTATTTGTATTATGTAGGAGCACTGGAAAGAAAAATCAAGACTTCATTTTCTGTTTTCCTTATTTTATTGGGCTGAACTGGAGAAAATTGAATATGAATAGTGAGTTAATTGTAAGATCAATGGGCCAAGGCCATACATCAGCATTGACCACAGTGGGGAAGTATAAAAGCATGGATATTCATGCAAGTATAGTTATTAATGTAAGATCAAAGTTAACTCTTAGCTTCACTAAAGAAATAGAAGGCAAAGATCTAGCATCAACTGAAACTCACGTGAAAAAGTAGATGAAAAATGTACAATCATCCAATGGAGGGTAATCTATAATTATCCAGTAAGACTCTTGGCTATGCCTTGAGACTAAACTAATTCTCAATATTTTTGAATAATCATCCATTGGAATTTAGTAGGAAAACCATAGTAAATCATTGTCCAATGGCCATGCAAAAATATATAAAAAAATAATATTTGTTGGTTGTTTTTCAATAGGTGGACCATGATGGGACCAATGAGAAGGTGGGGGTGTTTTTTTAATCATGGAAGTGAGGTTTAGTAGATTGATAGTCAAGTTACCTTTCCCTATAAATTTTCTTGATCAAGTTATTCATTCATTGAACTTTGATTCATTCCTACTGTTTTGATACACAATCCAATCCAGTTGAGTCTTGAGTCTTCATTGAGAATGACATTCATAGGTTGTCAAGAAAGAGGTTATCATGCACATGCACTCTTCTTTTCTTGGTATCTTTGTAACTATGTTTAGCCTGAGTTCTATATTTTTAAATTATCATAATAGTTCGTGATTATTAGGCTTTTATTTTGTCTTTTAAGAATTTTAATTTAATTATTATTAATCATTAAATTTAATATATATATATATATATATATATATATATATATATATAGTTATTAAACTTTCAATAGAATTATTAAACTTTCAATGGTACATCAACTTTCATACATGAGAAAATAGACACTGACAAATGGTACATCATGGCCTGATTAATTTCGCTCAGCAATTTCAAATGGTATAACATTTAGTCAACAGTAATCATTAATTTCTGCACACAGAGACTACTTTCTTTGGAAGCCTAAGATTTCTTTGGCTTGTTATTCTTATAACTACATAGACATAATTAATAGAGAGATTGAGGACAAAAAAAAATCTAGCTCTTAGTCTCCACTACTCAACATGATTTTGTGAGAAATAATACATAGATTGATTTCTCTGAGTGCCTTAGCGTTCTTTGGCTCATTATTTTAATCAAAACGACAATAAAAAATGCACTGAGGATCTGTTCTTAGTCCGATTATGCAATTTTTATAAGACAGATTATGCAATATTAATAATAAACATAAATTTATTGCAATTTAGGGAAAGCTCGTTCATGTTTTTTTCTTTATATTGGAAGGTTACTTTCTTTTTGAAGTAATTTTTAGTAGATCATAGCATATGTTGAGGAAATATTAGTTTGACAAGAATCAATTATTTCTCTTGAAACTTTAGGTATTAAAAGTCCATGACACAGATATATCACACTCCAAAATCCAAAGAAAATGGAAGAGCTTTCAATTTTTTTAATCAAAATTTTATTGGTGAAGGGTTAATTTATTACGAGAACGTCATTAATGAAGTGCAAAATTTTAAATGTAACGTTTATTGACTAGAAAAATAATGACCAAAACGTCAAAAAATTTTGTGTGACGGGTAAAGAAAAATCCAAATTCCAACCCTGCTTGCCACCTGTTGGTGAGTGGAGGTTATTCACTTTTCATTTACAGCTTATCAGGTTACTCATGTTACCAATATTTTCACATGGCTCACTTTTAGGTGACTACTTATTGTAATTCTTCTTTATAAAGAACAATTGGTAGATAATTGTATTATTTGAAATCTATAACAAATCCAGGCAACAAAATTACAACAAATAGAAAATTATGCAAAAAAATCACCAGGGCACTAATGTGTGGATACCTTATCATTTCTTAGATCCTCATAACTTACCAACACCTACTATATTGGTATACACATAATATGGAATTTACCTGAAGTATTTCATATGTATCTAGAAGTAAATAAGTTGTATGACAATTGTTATGGCAGATATAAGATGTGTATTATAGTTTATATTTCAATTTTTCTTAAGTAACATGCATGTGCGGTTCATATAGTGACTACAATTACCAAATATATTTCAGTGAAGATGTGAAGATGATCTCTCATTAGGTCCTAATTACTTAAAGCATCATTAATTAGCTTTCCAAATGAATAAAATATGTTAACAAATTAGTAAAAACTAGGAAAACAAATCATGCTTTAAAAAATATGGCACAATGAGTCACACTCTGAGATTTATTTAATTACTCATCAAGTGTCGCTACAACATATATATGATCACCATTACCATAGAAATGGGACATGTGACCATCATTTTTGTTTCGCCAATGACATTCCACATCATGAGCATTGTTTAGGGTTGATTGTGTTGATTTTTTTTAAACAAATCATTTATACATTTAATGGAAATTATAGACACAATTTATAATCACATTACAAGATCATGATGTATGGATATTCCTTATCATTTATTAGATACTTACAACTTACCAACACCTAATATATTGATATACACATCATATGGAATTTACCCCTAGAATGCCACATGTATCCTAAAACAAATTAGTTGTATGGCAATTGTTGATGCAGGGGAATTAGGCTTAAAACAACCTTTATCTATAAATAAATGTAAAGGGGGGTCTCATGTTTTATTTCCCCATGTATTTATTCATAGTTGAGTTATTTTTAGTTAATTAGAGAAGAAAATGTAACTGCCTGAATGATTAATGGGCACCTGAAGAGATAGTCAGTTTTAGAAGTTAAGCTAATTTTAGGAGTCCGTCTCTGTCTGTCAGAGGGTTAGTCTCAGAGTTAGATATATGAAGAGTTTTGAGCGTTAGAGGAGTTGAGTCGATTCAGGGTTTGTATAAAAATAAGCCTTATAGGCATAATAAGGCAGACCTGCATAGAGAACCACATAGGTTGCGTAGGACTGTCGTAGAGACAGAGTATAGGAGAAGGGCCAAGTAATTCGAAGATCTGGTCGAGCCAAAGTTGTAAGTACTTCACTGCATAAATGTAGAATTATTTCAATGGTATTGTGCATTTGTCGAGTTAATTATGGCATGAATGGTTTCTGTGTCCCGATAATCAACTGTATAGTAGTCTGGAATACATACTCGATAATTGTGGTTTAATGGGGTCCTGTATGTTGAAAGAGGAACCGGGTCCTTTCCTGAATTACTAGCCTCTGTGCGAGAGGTTCTAGCCTTTCCCGAACGCATTGGATATTAGTTTAACTCGGTGTAAGAATTGCCGGACGAATAAAGTTGTGTGATAACCCGTGTTAAGTGCCATGACAGTGGACGGTGTGGCATTGGACAATGGTATGGCAATGTTGTGGTCGAGACTCATGTAATACAGTGGGAAATGCCATGGTAGAGAGGGTCCACAGGTCCAAATTATGGATCTCCCCATAGTGTAATAGAGAATTGTGCTCGAGCATTTGATTCAAGGTTCGATTGGTGCTACCACGTACATAGAACCAGTGTGTGAAGGAACCTCATGGAGTGTGAGTCCTTAATTGAAGAAAAAAAAACTAGTACAGGAAGATGCGATTCAAAGGAGCGGAGGCAGAGTACAATAAAAGAAAGCTCGACGGAACCTGGAAGATAAGAGGCGGAACCGCGACCGAAGTGCACAGTAAAACCACCGTTTGGAAAATCGGCGATATTGCGCAAGTTTGGAGGTGGTAAGCAGAATTGGTGAAAAGGAAACGACATATGTCTCCGTGAGACACGTGGCCGAGGGCGGAATTATAAAACCGTTCTCATCGCAGATTAACCCTTGGGCATGTTCGTTACGCGAGATTTCGTTGTGTCCATTGGATCCTCCAAACCGACGCGATGCTCCATCGATCGTCGGATTGAGAGGTAAATTACTGTGGAGCCAAGAATGGTTTATGTATGACCGTTGAGTTATAGACCAAAGTCGAGATTTTTTATGATCTTTGATGATTGGCGGAGATTATAATAAGGAGGACTGTATAATTATGTGAATGGCCGTGCATTTGGTTGAAACCAAGTGTCGGAGTTCGAATTGACAAGGTCGACATACATTAAACATCACAGTTGAAATATGAGAGGGTCGAGCAGTTGATACATTCGAATATCAATTCGAATATGTAAAATGAGTGAGCCCAAGGTTTTGGGGTTTAATTCCTAAGTGACTTGTATTTATTGGGGTATATATTAATGAGAGTAGGCTAGTCATTATATTCGGGGTGTGTAAAGAGCGGTTGAATGTTGATAGGTATGATGGGGATTAGACCATAGAACGTGGGGACTTATAGTATGGTTTAGAATCATCAAGTGAAGAAGTTCCGCATGCGAGAAGGCATGGCATAGGCCTTGTTAGAAACCTATAATATAAGAGTCATAATTTTGACTTGACTATTGGTAATTTTGTAAATTTTTACATACTTTGCCTTCTGCAAGTTGCATTCACATATTTTGTAAAAAAAAAAAAAAAATCAAAAAGAGGGTAAAAAAGTCCTAAAAGAACAATCAAAGGACTTATAAAAAATAAGATACCCCAAAGAAAAAATGAATAAAACATGAAAGTGAGAAAGCATAAATGCCACTACTTTTTACTTTTTGACTATGGTAGAGTGTCAATAAATTCCATTAGTCCATGATGAGTTAAACAGTTCAATCTTAACTTGTCATTGTTTCAATTTCCTTTGTTATAGATAGAGAATAATGAGTTGTTGAACAGTTTAATCCTAACAATTCAGTAGTTAGGTAGAGAAATAAAGTGAATCCAACAATTTAATTTGGATTCATGGATGAAATAAGTGTAGAATTAGATATTTTTACTTGCTTTCAGAAAGAATAAATGTTGTGAAGGTTGCTAGCTTAAATGCACCTACTACAAAGGAAGAAAAAAATGTTAGCATGGTAAGATGGGTAGGTAGAAGAAGGTGAAAAGTCTCAATGTATATCATTCATCATGGGCTTCAAAATAACTAACTTCCCCTTCCCATAGTCATGAAACATTCTAGACTATCAGTCAAAAAGGCTCAAGGCATTTCCTTGACTTTTGTTAGGACCGGACCCAAGGCTCTATGAATGATCAGTTCAAAGTGTGAAATGTCTATATTAATCCCTAAATCACATCATTTACCATTCATGCACTCATTTCCCTTGAAAAATCCTAAGTAAAACTTCATTTTTACTTAAAGATACTCTAATCCTCATTTGATTAACTTCCTACATCATTTCAAAGCATAAAGCCCTCAAAATCATATTTTATCTTAAGTCTAAGTGATGAAGTTATTATAATGCAAATTTGCTTTTTAATCTTCACTTTCTTAGTTATATTTATGTGTTTTTGAATATACATTGTCCCCTTGTCATTTTAACTCTAACTTATGTATTAACTCCCTACAATTGACCTTTTCCTATTATATAACTCCTTTTATAAATAAATCCCCAAAACCCACTTATTATAACTTAAGCCAAAGTATTTTATTCTCACATGCTTAAATAAAACCCCCCTTATAACCCCTTTGGCTAAAAGTTTATCCGTATATTTAATCCCGCCCCTATGGTAATTAAGTTTTCTTGATTTTATTTACCATATAAATAAAATATATGAAGAAAAAGTTTAAAACATATGTTATATATGTTTTAAATAAAAAATCACCCAAAGTTTCATATAAACTAAACTTCAATAAAAATGACCCTTTCCCTTATATATTTTCCGCCCCAAGTCCCTTAACCTAAGGTTAGAACCTTAACCTTACCTTTTCCCCGCATACATTACGCCTAAATCCTAGACCCTAACCACAGTTCGAAGCCTTGGTAATCCTTCCGAACACTTGATTTTCCAATAAGTCATTTCTGTATATATTACTAAACCAAACCTTCTCCCGTCAGATTCATTTTTAACCGTCCGATCCCTAGAATCCATTTGATCCTACGGTAACACACTTGCACGAAAGTTTTTAATACATTTATCTCTCCCCATCGTGTAAAATTCCGACCGTCCGATCTATCCTTCATCTCCCAAGATCAATGGCCCAAAGTGAACCTGATAACTTACCTTTTCCCCGCACCTTTCCTTTTGATCATGGACGTTCGCTTGTTGAATCCAGATCCGACGGCGCTAATAAATTTTCGTGCTCATAAAGTAATTGGTTGATGTTTTGGCAAAGCCGCGTGAAATGGGTGGTTTTTCCAAACCACCCCGTGCTTACGTGTCGCCACCACGTTGTATCGCGTTCGAAAAGCTAATTTCCGCTTACCACCATTTACCCACGCGAATACCACTGGAAGTATTCCCTAAACCTCACCCATTTAACCCGAATTTAATGTCATTTAACTATGGTTATACCATCGTTTAATACATTAAAATTATATTTTTCATTCAAATTTTCACCTTTTCGCTTTAAACCTGTAAAAACATTGCAGAACCATTTTTCCTCAAAATCACGCCGTTTGAACCCTTAGAAACTTTGCAGAGCCATTTTCAACCTACCAGTACCATTTTTTGATGCCCATTGCCATGAATTTCCATTACAAAGTACTACATTGTCCTCTGCGAAGCCATTTTCAAAAAATTGAAGACTGAGCACCTCTGCAACATATTCAACCGAATTCCACTGGTTCTCCAGGTAATTTTCTTCGAACTTGCCCTTTGAGATTTCAAAATTCCTGTCGATTTCAAATAATTACCAAAGTTACTGCAAAAAAGTGTCCATTTTTCAGGGGAAACTCTGTCAAAATTTCCTTGGAGTCCCTAATTTCCCTTTCTCGCAGTTTTTTCCATACCCTAGTCCATTTTTCTGTTGAAATCGATTTTAAATACATGTTCTGAGCTTTAAATTCCTTGCATTTCCTAAAAACCCTTCTCAGAAACCCCATTTTCAGTAGAAATTCGCCAAGAAACCCCTGTTTCTCGTAAAGTAACTTAGCAAACCATTTAAGCTTGCTTCGTTCATATTAAAAATGACCAAGAAACAGGTAACCCCCAAGAATGGAGGCCCAAAATCTCAAAATAAATCTTTTGCAAAGATTCCTCGGCCTAAGTCCTTCAAAATCGACAAACCAACTCCTGCACTCACGGCTGATTCTACAGAAGTGGTCAGACCAGTCCAGCCTCCAGTCATTTCTCCAGAGAACAACCCTTTAGTTGATCTGGACAATAGAATACTAGACCCTAATGTAGAATTTAACCTACTTGATGTCTATAATTGGTGCTATGGCAAATCAGTGGAAAAGGGTGACAAAGATATTCCAATTTGGGAATCCAATCTGCCTAGATATATTGTTCCTCTCACTCATTCTGTTACTGACTTTATCAGATTATGCCAAGCCTATTATATGCCAAAACAAAGATGTATTTTAAACAAAGAAAAAGAGATCCTGTTTTACATCACTGAAGAGTCGATAAATTCCATGCTGCAAATGAATCATGACCCCAATTCTGCTTCCCTATCAATAGAAGATTTAACCCAACTATATCTTGACTTGGATTTCAATACCAGATTCAAAATATACCAAAATTTTTGTCCAAATCAAGTTGATATTCCTAAGTTAAATCCTCCTTTTGACACCTTTGATTTCCCAAATGAGACTAGACAGATTGTCTCAATGCTCTCCTTCATACTAGGATACACCAGTGATGAATTCACTGATGTGGCTATCCTAGGTTTTCTGTCAACTCTAAGCCTTGGTCAATCACCATCCATTCAGTTCAATTTTGCTAGATTTATTGCTGAAAGTATGCATTATTAGTTATCCAGATTATCAGAAGAAGGAGTTTTCAGATACTCCTCTTATCTACTCCACCTCTTCCTATATTATCAAACAGATAAGTTTCCAATTGAATGTAAGAAAGTGGATGCAGAAGGAAAAGTTCTATCAGTAGTATTTTGGTCATCTATTCTAAGGAAATGGAACAGAAAGTATAGTTTTACAGATTTCAATGACTCATTTATAGCCCTTGCTATGTATCTCTTGGAAAAAGAGGATATCCCTAGGATCAATGACGAGACAAGAAGAATTCTACAGTTATTAGAGAGCTACAAAACTAGAGATTGGTATTTATATAAAAATCATACAGAAATCAGAGTGTATGGCTCATCCCTGGCCCCATATAAGTTACCCAGATTTGTTACTACAAGAATATTTGCTTTAGAATATCTGAGACAACTATTGAATGTAGATGAAATCAAATTCATAGCTTCCAGGAAAAAGACCCAATTTAAGCTGAAAAATCAAATTGGGCCATTCATTGTGAATAACAGAGAAGCTGCCAATGAGATAAATGTCAAACTTAAAGAGTATAAGTTCCCATGTATTTTTACATGGAATTATGACCCACAAGGCATTTTTAGTACAATAAGGGTAAAATGTAAGTTGCCTGTTTACTTGTATGATCCTAAGCCCCATATTGAAAGATATGTAAATAAAATTGAATGGGAGCCAAACACCCTATCTGATGATGATTCACAGGCAGTACAGGTAATACAGGTAGACAGTGGCAAAGGCAAACAGATTGAACAGACACAGGCGACTTCTACAAGAAAAGATACTGATGATGTACATAAAAGAGATAGAGAAGGAGATAGTTTCATAGCTGAGACTATTGAGGAAAAAAAATTCAGAATTCCTTATGTTGGAAATATTGTCATTGATGGCAATGGAGGCAGCAAAGACAGAGACAGACAAAGAAGGAAACAGATGCAAAGATAGGCAAATAACAACAGCAGGTAATATGTACAGCGAAGGCAGAGGAAAAGGTTGAGCAGTAGTAGCAGCTAAGGCAGAAGCAAAGGTAGAGAATATAGAGGCAGAGCCGTTATATCAGAGGCAGAGGCAGAGGCAGAGCCATTATCACAAGCAGAGGTAGAGGCAGAGCCGTTATCACAAGCAGAGGCAGAGCATAAAAATTCCGAGAATCGCTACCCTAGCTGGAGGATACATAAACACAATTCCGGGAATCGTATAACCCAAGCGGCAAGTATATATATATATATATACAAACCTTATTCCGAGAATCATTACCCCAGGCAAAGGGAATCATAACCCAAGCGGAAATGTATGTATATATAAAACCTTATTCCGGGAATCATTACCCAGCCGGGCGTTATATATATATATAAATAAATTCCGAGAATCGCCTACCCCGCTGGAGGATACTCTAAAGCTGGAACATAAAAGCATATATATATATATATGCAGCACAATACATATATATGCAGCGCATTACATATTTCACAAAGGTCCAAAGTTTATATATATTAATTCATATGGAGCACTTTATGATCAAAGAATCAAAGTATCATAAGGTGGGACCCTTTCCCAATCGCATCGGAGATTATAAGGGCAGTGGAACATATAAACAGAAAATTGCGATTGCGATGAAGTCCGGACCCGATGGGTATATAAAATACAATTTATATATACCTTGAGTTCCGGTGAACAGTGACTGATCACATCGGAAAAAGGTGGAATATCGGAACATGCTACAAAGGGTTGCGATTGCGATTGAAGCCCAGACCCGATGGGCTTATAAACCATGAGTAACAAGTATTTGAAGTCTGGCCTAATCGCATCGGAGCATGAAAATAAAGGATTGCGATTGCGATTGAGTTCTGGACCCGATGGGTCTATAAGTTATGACTTTATATGTTTGAGTTACGGTCTAATCGCATCGACACTGGTCAATCACATCGGAGTGAAAGTGTGGCAGCGGATCATAACAATGCAATTTTCAATTGCGATTAATCGCAATCGGAAGTAATCAAAGAGCGATACATCACATCGGAGCAACTCAATGGAAGTCGCGATTGCGATTAATCGCAATCGGAAACATTTGCAAGGAGTTTCATCGCATCGGAGAAGGAGTCATCGCATCGCATCGAATCGGAGGCAGCTCATCGCATCGGCGGATAGTAAAAGATTGACAAGTGGGCCCGAAAGGTTGTTTCCTATGTTAAATAGGTCTATTATTATATCGCCGGAAGTTACATAAGAAAGGGTTCATATACATTAAAGTGCAAAGAAAGGAGTTTAATTATCATAATACATTGAAGAGAGGGCGACATTATTAAAGCACTGTATTATAAAAGGACCATGGATATGATACGCGTTGGTTGAAACTGCCCAGCATTTATATTAAAAATGGGCGCTGTTAGATATATAAAACGATTGTTACGACTGTATTGAAATATGCCGCGTGGTCTGTGGACCCACGGGCCTCAGCTTAAGGTGGAGGGCGATTGTTAATGTAAAACGATTGCGATGTGTGCAATCGCATCGGGCCATAAAACAAAGGCCGTGATGTATGTATGTTCCGCTTGCGGAACTCGCCACATCAACAAGACACTTGCTATGTACAGAGCGTTGGAATTTGTCCAGAATTACAGTCAGCAGTTTCATATATATATATATAAAGCGCTGATATAAAAATAAAAAAAATGCAGTTCATAAATTCAGGAGTTATGCAACAGCCATAAATAAAAAGGCATACAGAGGAGAGAAAGGGACAAACACAGTCAAAGAAAAGAGAAATGCACAGTGATCCAAAAGGATGTATGAGTGAGTTGGAGCTCTCATTGTAATTAAATGTAATATTTTGATTGGTTTATATTGTTTGTGATGCATTGGCAAGTCTCCGGAGGAAAAACAAAGCTCCCACTGTAATATTGAAATTAATGCATGTTGTTATATGTTCTAAATGAGCGAGTGAAAGAAATGAAAAGGCAGAAAGCGAACAGGCATGGATGTCCATTCCAAATTCATTGAGGAATGCTAACAATCACAAGAAAATCCTTATAAATAATATCATCTTGATATGCAAAAAGAGGTTAGAGAGAGAAAATATAGAGAATGCAGAGTATAGAAGAGTGAGGCAGAGAAGATTAAGAAAAGAAGAGCATAAAGAGATGCTACATAACAGAGCTGATACCTGAGGTAAATCAGCAAACACTCAGTTTGATAAATTGAGGAAGTTGGAGCTTCCCTATCAAGTTGTAGCTTGATAGCTGTCAGTTGTAGCTGAATGAGGTTGGAGCCTCCTGTAGGTTGGTGCCTGCAGAAAATTGAAGGGAGTTGGTGCTTCCTTGCAAGTTGTAGCTTGCAGAATTGAGGTTGGAGCCTCTTGTAGGTTGGTGCCTGTGGAAAAACAGTGGTGAGAGGGAGTTGGAGCTTGCCTTTGCATCACAACAATAATAAGATGTGGTTTTCTCCCTTTATGGGTTTCCACTTATATCTGGTGTCTCTATGCATGATGTTTATGTGTTGATTTGATTTATATCATATGCTTAATACCTGCTTCTCTCATATTAAGTCTACTATTATATTGTATTAATACTTGCTGCTCACATTCTAAGATTACTCACATATTAAGTTGGACATGAAATAGAGGTGTAAATAAGGTTTAATGAAAAGTTTTAAAAGTCCATGAATGTGTTAAACTGATTCACCCCCCTCCCCCCCCTCTCAGTTTAACTAAGGGTTCAACAATCTTATAGTAAAAGAAGCAAGTTAACAGAAGAAGAAAAGGATAAGGCTGTAAATATTGAAACATAGGATGAAGCAAAAAAAATAGTCACTGAAACTTTAAAAGAGCTTCAAAATGTAAAAATTGGAACACAACAAAAAGATACAGTCATGAAGGAAAACCAGGCTACTGTCGATTTGCCTCCTTCTTCTTAGGAAAATGACAATATAGAGTCAGAGATTCAAATCAGATTCAGACAGATTAAAGAGAAGAATGAAGAGATCAAGAATCAAGCTTATTCTAGATTTCTTAAGGAAAAGCCTGGAAACAAAGACAGGCTTCTTTCAACATTTGATTATTCATCCAATAAATTGGTAATGTCATTCTTGAAGCCTACAGTGGCTGAGCCAAAATCAATGGCAGATTATTCCAAAACAGATTTTGAAGTGGATGCAGATGCCATTCATGAATTAGATCAAATTGAATTTGATAGGAGCAATACTGAAATGATATATTCCAAAATTGTCAGTAAAACTATGAAATCAATTAGGCTTGAGAAAACAGTGCTCAACCTCCAAAATAAAATGAAGTTGGACAAATCCTCACTGTATGCTAATAATTTAAGAATAAAAGCACTAGAAGATATAGTGATTGAAGCAGGGGGTGACCCAGCCAACATTGAAGGGGAAAAAGTCTTAATTAAACATAAAAATGAGGATATAGCTGCTCTTAGAAAACAGTTGAAGTTGCCTCAGAGTTGAAACTCTCAAGAAAAATAAATTCTACAGCAAAAAACAGAGAATGATGAATTAAAGCAGCTTGTACATCAAATGACAGATCAGATAAAAAAAATGGAAAGTCAAACATAAGCTCTAATGAAAGAGAATGAAGAACTAAGAAAAGCACAACCAATGGTCATTCCTACAATGATCCCCACTGTAAACACTGCTATACCATCTACTCTGGCAGAACACTTGGCACCGAAAGGAGTACTGGCAACTGCAGTGCCAATTACTTCTCAGGAAATCTGTGCCTATTCTTCATCCTCACAGATGAGCACACTACAAGACCAAGCAGCCGTGATCAAAGACATGGAGGACATATCTATTAAAGATAAAGAGATTCTTAGTTTGAAAGGCATTATTAAAAATTTAGAAAATTCCAAAAATGATGCCTTGATTACTTCTAAAGGACATGAGCAAAGGGCCGATCGACTACAAGAACAGGTAAAGATTCTGCAAGCACAAGTAAATCTTACAGATCAAGTGGCCTATGTAAAAAATCATTTATGGACCAAAATTATTGAAGGAATTAATTCTCAATGGCCTTCAATTCAAATAATTTATGAATAGAGGGAGTTACTTCAAGTTGCTAGTGCAGATATTGACAAGACTAAGAGGGAAATTGACAATAAACCAGCCAAAGCAATCCAACTCATAGCTTTTTTAAACAGTAAAAAAAGGGAAGAGTTGGAAGAATTGAAAATTGTTGATAGAACAGAAACAATTCTTCAAATCAAAAAAGTCTTGAACAAAAGAAACATAATGAGTAATCTAGAGGACCGGTATAAAGACATGAATGTATCCATCTCAAGATTTTTAGCCAAATAAAAAAAATTGTTAGAAGCAGGTTTGATTGATATTCACGCATTGAATGACAATTTAATGCCTCAGAAAGATTATGATCTAAAAATCAGAAATCATGCAAAAGAGCAAGCCAGACAACCACTGCCTCAAGGATCACCAACGGGAAAAATACTTCTTCAGTATTTTGAAAATCTGTTCTTTTTAGATAATGAGATCAGGCATATGTTCACTATCAAGCCTAACTTTGCCAAGTATACAGAGGCATATGAAAGTTACAGAATATTGAAGACTATGAAGATCCCCTCTGCAGAAAAGTGGCAAGAATTCACAGATCTGCTGTGAATTTAATGGATAAAAAATAGGAAAATCACTTGGAAATTCATTTTTTACTGTTACCTCAAATGGTAAAAATACAGGGTTAAAGTGTATCAGTAGGTGAAAGAGTATCAGTGAAAATAAAGTTACTGTTGGTTCTTTTTTAATTACCACAGCAAAACAGCTCAAATCAGATGAATAAAGAGTATCAGCGTTGAAAGTTAGAGGAAAGGAAAGTTCTTCAACCACTTTCCACGATAAGATGCACCTAATGCCAGCAGTACACACAACACAACAACAATCAGTTCAAATTAGAATAATTAGTTCTATTTTTGCTTGTAAAAAGGTAACAGCTTGCAAACTGTTTTGCAGCTGTCCCTCTTTTTAAGTTTTATTTCCTATTTTTTATTAAAACATTATCTCAATTCCTGAGATATTTTGTAAACAGTTTTTTGTATAAATACTTCACAATTCGAAGTATTCAGTGTGAATAAAATTTCTCAAGACAACTATAGTCTTATTTGCTGGTTATATTGAAGTTGGTGAGACAATTAGCGAAAGCAGCAGACTGGAAAGAGATCAGAGACATCATAGCTAAGGCTTCTCGTGGTGACAAGATAAGTCTCGTTTCTTTCCTTGTTTTCAGTGTATTTCTTTAAAGTTTACATTCATTCATATTATGTTTTTCTAGTCTATAATGATCAACTAAGGAAAAATTAAACAAGATTAGTGATAATAAGCTCCCTGTTTCGAAACTTGTTGGCATTTTAATGTTTTCTACTTGATAACCGGACCATATAATTCTTAATTACTCTAGGCCCCAGTTAGATCCCCTTCTTCAATCTTCTTATCTGTAGCTTAAGGATTCTTAAGTGCCCTTTTTCTCAGATTCCATCCACTCCATCAAATCAAGCCTATACATAGCCTTAGAATGTCACCTATCTTGCCCTTAGCACATTTTCATCTCTGAGCCTTATTTCTTAGTTCTGCTTGCCTAGAGAGTTGACTCCATTGCCCAATATTCTGGTAGATCCTTCTGGTTTACCTTGAAATCTCTTTATTCCCACCAATATTTTAAAATCAAACCCAAATACATAATCATAGCTAGCCTAATATCTGTTACTAAAACAAAGCTAAATCATACGGAGAGATCCCTCTCTAGAGTTCAAGAAGGCTAGATCTTGAATTCCCAAAGCGGTTCTTGGTTACCCTTGGTGTTCTTAACTACAAAAATCCCTATCCCACAACCTGAGAATTACTAGGGTGATAACAGGCCTTGGGGGTATTATGATCCTTGAAGGAAACTCCCACAGCTAGAAGAGTTGACAGAGAAAATTGGATCGCGTACAAAGGTGTGGCAGGTGGGTTTGTATGGTATTGGTACATATATGATGTGCATTTATCTTGCAATTTTGACTGATAGTATGGTTACAATGTAAGAACAACTCTCTAGAGTATACATCGATTTTGTACACATGGATTTTCAGTTGCTTTTTAAGATATGTCATTGGTGATGATCACATGATTATATAATGAACCATTAAGTTGAACTATGAAATTATTCCTCACAACACACACACACACATATTGATGAATTCATAATTTTTCTCATATAATTTTTTTAATCTATTTTGAATATATATATATATATATATATATATATATATATTAAAACGAGAAAATTCTACCATATCTTGAAACATAATAGCGAAAAATTCATCTGGTGTTCATTTAAACATATTCATGAAATGGTGAGGATTAAAAGAGATATTTATGAATTTACTTATAACATCACCTCATAAAAGTGTAAATGTCCAATATTGATAAAATTTATTTATATATGATAAATAATAAACCTTTATCTCACATGTATCATATAATCTTATAAACAAAAAATTGCACTATAAGAATTTTGAAACCTTAGGAAAGGAAGAGATGTGAATCATTTTGTGCTGAAAGGTAAATGTAATAGCTGAAGATCGAATATTTTATTCGTTTTTGATGATATGAATAATTGGATTTTGTTTTAATAAAAATAATTTAATGAGTAATATTATTTAATTTTAATTAATTTAATTTTTTATTTTATTTTATTTATATATTTATTTATTATTTTTAATCTTTATTTATTTATTTCTATTTATTTATTTTATTTTATTTTTATATTTTAATTAAAAAAATTATTTTATTTATATTTTTAATTTTTATCTTTATTTATTTATTTGTATTTATTTATTTATTTATTTTATGGAAAATAGTCTTGTATTATTAGAGGGCTTCTTGTCAAAGCTCAACTATGGTCTGTTACCGTGTTCATTACTTTACACAAATGGTTATAAAACCATGCACCCAAGGTATACTGCTTGTGCGGGAGTGCTTTTCCTTTTACATTAGCCTTCGGGCTATTTTAAAACACATGCTATTACATATAATAACAAAACAAAAAACTATTAAACCAAACCTATTTAAAGTATTCGAGGCCCACATTACAAATGCCCAAAGTGAAATATTTGCGCATATGTTATATATAAGCCAATGGTTTAAATAACTATCGGGCAGTGAAACAAAACTTATAACAAAATATTAATAAAAATATATCATACCTCCGGACTTCAAAAAAAATAAACCCGATTTCAATCACAAATTCGCGTTCCAAAATAGCCTACTAATGTCACCCTAATTTGTGACGCGAAAACTTCATAGAATATGCCATATAAAAATTCGGGTCCGTTTTTTGGCTTTGCGTACTGAGGAAAACTGTGACGCGAAAATCAATTTCATTCCGCCCTATAATGTTTCGGGTCCGGAATTCCACAATGCAGATGGGCCAAAAAATAACGCGATCGAATTGCCTGCTTCCACGTGGATGGCTGATTTGGTCTGTGGTCTATGGGACCACGTTCTTCTGAATTAAAATCTCCGATGTTTACTATTAAATTGATCTATTTCCAAAACAATACAGCACTATGTTTTTAAGTGTTCAGGGACTGTGATTTCAAAACCAAAATTGATTGTTCATCAGTTTTAGAAAGCAGTTGTTTGACAGAGCCATTCAAACAAATTTAGAAAGTGGCTAGAGGACAGGGTAGTTGAAATTAATATTTCAACATCCCTCATTCATTGAGAATACCCTCCTTGGTGCCTTCTTCGCCGGACTACGATGCGTTCATCAACAGTCATGAACCCGATGTCCGTTTCTTCGCCAGGCATCTTCACAATATTCTTGTTTCCATAGGATTGTGATTCTTTCTCGACAGCATAGAATTGCAGGCTGGACAATCCATACCTTCACAAATCAAAGACGCAATTAAAGGAGCCTCTCTCATTATTACTATTTTCTCTCCAAATTATGCACAATCACAAAGGTGCCTCCATGAACTACTCCTCGCGCTGCTCTGTAAGCCGACCATTTTTGCAAAGGCATATACCTGTTGTTTATTGCATATAAGTGTCATTATACTGATGATGGCCAAAGCATCGCTGTTGCGACGGATGCCTCCAAACGTTGCAATTGCGACACTTTGTGTCGCAATTGCGACGCTTGGAAGTAGCTGTCGCAATAGCGACGCTTTGGGGCATAGTGTTGCAATTGCGTATACGTGTCATTTATTGCATATAAGTGTCGTTATACCGATGGCGGCCAAAGAATCGCTATTGTGACGGATGCCTCCAAACGTCGCATTTGCGACACTTAGACATTGTGTCGCAATTGCGACATTTGGAAGCAGTTGTCGCAATAGCGACACTTTGGGGCATAGTGTTGCAATTGCGATGTCTTCCTCCAAACATCGCAATTGCGACACTTTTTCTAAGTGTCGGTATTGCGACACTTTTCTCCAAACGTCGGTATAGCGACGGTTTTGGGCAGGATTGAAAAAAATTGGGGAAATTTTCGACATTTGGTCAAAAGTTTCAGAACCAAGTGTCGGAATTTCCCCCAAATGTACTAGTGGGTATATATATATATGGATGTTGTTGTAGATGCTACAATGAGTTGTGTTATAAAACTCCAATAAGTGATATGATTTTCATGTTTGTCCTGTTGGTCATGGTTTGCAATTTTTCATTATGAATAATGCATCGCGTTATGTTATAAAACTCCATGAAAAGTATGTTTTGTTTGCAGTGGTTTTCTGGTCATAGGTGTCACTGAACACTAAGGACGGTGTTCCCCCAAGAAGGAGGGGTTTGTAACAACACCTTGTTTATTTTCTAAGACAATAAATAATACCAAGGTCATGTGACACATATTCTAAGCTGAATGTTGGGAAAACATAGTGATGGGTATCACTTTTGATTAAATAATGGCTATGGAAATTTAGAAGGCATTGGAAAATTAAAAGTGGAAGAAAATGACATTTTATTTGGGAAAACAAAGGAAAATGAGAGAAAAGGAAGGTGAAAATCCACAAATTTGCATGAGAGGGGAACTGACGGAAAAATGAAGGAAAATGAAGAAAATAGATGCCTCAATATTAAAAAATCTTATGAGGATCAGTTCACAACCTTTTTTCAGTTTTAGCTTGGAGCTCTCTTTTATTCTCTCACTCTCTTATACTCTTGCACACCTAGATTATTCTTAGATCATTTTTTCATACATTGGATTTGGAGAAAGAAGGCAATGGAAAGCAGGAAAGTGTAAGGGAACAATTGGATCAATGACTACAACTGGATTTATTTGGAAGTAACAAGTTGCATGAATCATTTTCTCGCTAGTTTATGGATGCAATGTATATGCATGTTATTTTCTGGTTATGTGTTATCATAAGCATGGAGATTTTCCTGGATTTACAATGGGTTTAGCCTTTCCTTTCCATTTACTAGATATCCATGGTGTTTTTTTTTTCCACTTGATTGTTTTCTGATTGGTGCTCATAATTCCTTACAGCCGTGGGTTGGAACAAACACTCTGGAAGCCTAGAAAAAATTGGTTTGAGGTACTAGTCCTGGAGCCTAGGTTGGGACAAACACTCTAGATCCCTTGGTGGGTTGAGTTACTAGTCCCTAGAGCCAGGTTGGAAAAATGATCTAGAGCCCTGGAAGGATGTGGGTTGAGTTGCTAGTTCCTGGAGCCTTGGAAAACTTGGGTAGAGATCGATCTGGTTGGTGTCAATGATGTCTGACTGTGGAGTGGAGTATAAAAACTCTGGTAAACTTGAGTAAGTATATATTATTATTTATAAAAGATGAGATGATTACAATTTGGAATCACCAAGGCTTTAAATACAGCCTTACGGTGTCCCTTGGTTAAGAGGCATGATCGTTGATCATGCCCTTTCACTTAATAAACCTAAGACAATTATATTTAAATAATAATTAATAAATTATACATAACATTTCCCCTCTCTTAAAGATGCTTTGTCCTCAAAGAATACGTAATGATGGACATTGTTGACGAATTCTTGGGTTTCCCGAGAGGCGGGCTCTTGCTTTTTGATACGACCCCACATTGTTAAAAGGTCTTGGATTATCTTCTCAATTTCTGTTTTGTGGTGATGTGGGTAGCGATAAGGCTTGATGTTAACAGGGTATGATCCTGCCTTGAATTCTATTGTATGTTCGATTTTCCTATTGGAAGGCACTTTCATTGGTAGGTCTTGGAATACTTTTTCGTGTTTCTGAACTAGTACTTGTACTTCTGGTGACTCTTCGTGGTTCCTTCGTGTACTATATAGGTTGGCACTCCTTTTTGAATCATCTTCATCATCTGAGATGACGATACGATTTGATTTTCTGGGGCTTGGAATCCATACAACTAGTGCTTCTGCCCTTCCCACTTAAAGATTATAAACTGCTTCTGATGGTTGGCAGAATAAGTACCTAAGGTTTGTAGCCATTGAATTCCTAAGACCACATCTACTCCTCGTAATGGCACGGTGTAGAATGGAGATTCTAAATTAAAATTTTCAATCTGCAATTCGACTTTATGGAATTTCCCTACCTTCTCAATTTTCTTACCATCGGCCACCATTACCTTCATATTGGGCATGGGAAACGTAAAGATTTTGAGTCTTTTGGCCATGGTCTAATCTAAAAAATTGTGGGTACTGCCGGTGTCAAGGAGAACCATTATGTTGTTCTTCTTAATATGTCCTTTTAGTTTTAGTGTGTGAGGTTGTGATATACATGTCATAGCTGATAAGGACATTTGCGGAATGCTTCCATCATCTACTTCTAGAGTGAACTCTGGGGTGGCTGCATCTGATTCATGATTGTTAGAGTCATTAGTTGCTTCACAGTTATACATATTTTTTTCTTTTCCATTAGCACATCTGTGCTTAGGGTCCCACTTGCACTTGCCCTCTCTCATCCTTTGTATTTCCATGTTATATTTTTCTTCTTCACGAAGATGGGGTGGGACATATTTTGTGTTATCTATATTTTCAGATTGAGGAAATCTTCGTCTCGAATATACTCTTTCTGATTTTGACCTTGATAACCTTTCAAATTTCTTTTCAACAGCTTTTGCTTTTTTCCTTGCTAGTTCTACTGATGTAATGTCGTGAAGTTTGAGCTCTTCTTGTATATGGATTTTAAGTCCTGAGATGAAAGACTAGATTAAATGAGATTCTGACAATCCAGGTACTCGTGTTACTAAGGTCTCCCATTCTCGAGTGTACTCATCCACATCTCCTTTTTGGCGTAATTTGATGAATGTTGAAAAAGACTTTTCTTCTTTTATACCTTGAAATCTTTTAAAGAATGCATCCTTAAATTTCATCCAACTAATAGCAAGTGTCATCTTTTTCCACCACATATACCAATTATATTCTTCTCCTTCCATTTCATGGCAACATGCATAATTTTTTCGTCATCACTATTAATGTCATAAATCTCAAAATATTCTTCGGCTTTATTAAGCCATGCAACGCTATTTTTTTCATTACCGTCAAACTTGGGTAGCTCAATTTTTGCTTTTCGATGATATGCTAATGGTGGAACGAGAAGGGGATATTGATTAGCAAATGCATTCCAGAGCTGCTTGTTTTGAGAATATACATTACTATCTTTGTGATGATGTGGGGAATTGGTTTTTTCATGATGCTCTTCTGAATTCTATGAATCTGCTGAATTGTTTTGTTGATTATGTTCCATATTGGGGAATATTGGTCATTGTGTTTGATTTATCTTGTCGCAGAGTTCTGTTAGCTTTTGCATTGATTGTCTATGATTTTATGTGACCTCGCTATGATTCAACCAAATTTGTCTTTCTATCTGATTTGTTGTATCTTGAAGCTTTTTAATGTTGTTGGAGTGTCCTGCAACTGTACCCTCAAGATCGACTAATCTTTTGCCGAAGTCATCGGAATTATTATTGATTTGTTTCTCAAGATCCAGGATTTTTTTTTGGAATTCGGCCATCGACATTGATGACGACATTGAACGTGTATGCGGTGGTGAATATTTATCTGCCCAATTTTTTTTTAAATTATTTTTTATATAAAAATTAATTTTAATTAAAGTTTATATAAAAATTGAATCTATTTATATATTTGTATATATATATATATATATATGTTTTAAAAAAAATTGAATTTTAATTTTGAATGGACATGATGGTTCAAAAAATTAAAAACACACTCTTTTTTTTGTGTTTGCTGCTGTGGGGATAGTAGACAGCGTTTGTTTGCGGTTGCAGTGGGGGACATTAGATAGTAGACGAGGGACAATAGGATAGCGGGGACAGGAGATGGAAAGACGACGGGGAAGACAACAGACAGGTGGCAGAGAAGGTGGGCGGGGGACGGCGGGGGCAGGAAAAGTGTCGGGGGAAGCGGGGGCGGGAGTTGGGGGGGGGGGTGGGGGAGGAGTGTCGAAGGAGACGAGGTAGCTTCGAACAACGGGAGAAGGACGGGCGGAGACGAAGGAGTGAACGGGGACGCGAGGAGGGAAGGTGAGCGAGAGTGATGTGAAGGGACGGAAAAATGGTAGCGGGGAGAGCCGAAACGGAAAGACGGGGAAGACGAGCGAGGAGGAGCGCGGGGAGGTGGGGAGGGAGAGGGTTGTTAGAGCGAAGGGTGAAGGCACGACCATGAGGTGCCGTGGAAGATGTGGCAAAATGGAGTGAAGTGTTGGCGAGTGAGGAGTCGGAAAGGAGAAAGCGGGTAAGTCGAAGATGAGTAGGTACGTGGTGAATGGGGTAAAGGCCAGAAGTTTAGGGTTTGAGCCCAAGACTGGTGAGGGCCGAGGTGAGGGGATACGAGGTGAGGGCAGAAGGTGAGGTTTGGGCAGGAGCCATGAGGTAGCGCGAGTGGGATGGGAAGGCCGTGAGGGTCGTGAGTGTGAAAGCTAGTGAGGGTTGTGAGTGTAAGCCAATAAAATTGATAGGGGATGAAGAGAGGAAAAAAAAATTCCAATCAAGGAATTTGATGAGAGGGAAAATTGACAGTTGTGTGGACAGACCGCGAATTTCTCACACAGATCCTGAAGAGAGACTGCTTCGATACCAATGGAGTATAAAAAATTTGGTAAACTTGAATAAGTATATATTATTATTGATAAAATATGAGATGATTACAATTGGGAATCACCAAGGCTTTAAATACAGCCTTACGGTGTCCCTTGGTGAAGAGGCATGATCGTTGATCATGCCCTTTCACTTAATAAACCTAAGACAACTATATTTAAATAATAATTAATAAATTATACATAACATGGAGGTGGAATCATTGTGGTTGAGGGTTGAGGTGGTTTGGCCTCTGGAAGCCCTGGTTTGGTTTTGTTTTGCTTTATCCAAGAGATCCAACATTCATACTTGGAATATGGCGCAGGGGTGATTGGCTGAAGGAGATATTTGGTTCAACCCAATATATGGTTTGGTTGTACATGGAAGTCCTCAAATTCGTTGGTATTTTCATATATTAATAAGAGACATTTCCTTATTGTGATATATAAGCATTTGTAGTGATTATGTTGGCTATATTGTGGATGAGTAGCCATGGTCTCTATGTTGTTTATTTTCCGGTTATATGTTGGTTATATGATGTGTATTATCTATCACTCTTATAATGAATTTGTTTAGTTATTGATTGGTTGATGTATATATGGACTATTAGCATTATTGTAGCTACATTGAGAGGACATAGGCCCTTCTTGATGATTCTACGGTGAGCTTATTGAATTATTAAACATATATGTATTTATAACATATAGGTACTATGCACACAAATATTTGTATAAATGATTGATTTGGACCTCCAACTTCTCGGGATCATAACTTCGGCATACAATCTCCATTTGAATATCATAATACCTTGTTTTGAGGATATCCACAAGGAGGCCAACCATAAAATATATGAACATGTTTTTATATTTTTTATGGTCTCTTTATTTTCCCTAAAAATTTTGTTTAGGCCCTCAAAACGACCTCAAAAGTTAGAACTCGAAAAACTGCCAAAATTAGAAAGTTGTGCTAAAATTAAGGAAACAAAACTAAAAATAAATAGCATTGGATCAAGTTAGGATGATAAAAATTTGATCATGTGTCAGTTGGTGTTTGCAGTCAATCTTGGGCATGTGGAACCTATTTTCTATCAGTTCATATTGTAAATAAAGTCTCGCATAGTAACTCTCATCTCATGTTTACCCTTGTGAGGTTTTGAATTTGGGTAAATGTGGGAGGAGGAATTACATGGTGGTATCAAAGCTTCCAGGTTCAAACACTTGGACTGGATGGGTGAAATGTGTTTGTGATGCATGCATGCTAGTTTTCTATGTATTTTTTGTGCATGCATTGTGATGGTCATTTTTGTGGTTTTGTGTCGTCATGATGTTGATGTTGGAACTATGTTGATTTCATTATATATACATATATTGTGCTAACATGGAATTATTTGTGCTAATGACATATCCTCCCCTGAACTTCACTAAGGTGTGTTTGATCATGTTTCTAATTGGTTTTCCTAACATGGTATGTTTCCAGGAATAATATCATAGATGAAAATAAAAATGGTGGACTACAGTTCACATGACTCTCCCTACAGATCGAATGAAAAACATGGTGATGAGTACTCTCCTAACATAGTAGATACATTGAGAATTTTGAAAGCAGAGATTAGAAGTTTTAAGGTAGATATTGATAGGATCATTCAGTCATAAGAATTACTTGCCAAAGCATAGGAAAAGAAAGTGGAAGTTAATGCAGTCATCCTTTAGAGTCTATCATATTTGTAGAGATAAAGACCACCCAAGATCAATCATGAATGGGAGGAAAAGACCAATGGGGCATATGGCAACAAGTCTCAATCATGATAAAGGTTTGACAAGGATGCCACTGCTAGAAATGGTAGTCTCTTGGATACACCTGACAAGAGGGGTAATGACTGCGGGTTCTATTCTAGTTATGGTTCAAAGAGAAATCATTTTCATCACCATCACCATCTGTATAGGAGGAGTGAGAAGCAGTAATTTCCAGAGGAGTTCAATAAAGCAAAGCCTCCTACATTTGATGGATAAATGAAGAAGTCACAAGATGTAGAAGCTTGGTTGCTTAGGATGAATGAGTTTTTAATTTTGCATGATTACTCAGAGAATATGAAGGCCAGGATAACTACTTTCAATCTTAAAGGAAAAAAAGACATTTGGTGGGAAGATGTAAAGAATTCCAGAGATATTTGAGAAGAGGAGCTGACTTGGAGTGAGTTCGAGAGAATTTTAAGGAAGAAGTATCTATTTGAAAGATACTATGACAACAGGGAAAAGGATTTCTATGAGTTGAATATGGGATCTATGGCTGATGAGGAGTATACTAGAAAATTCTTGGAGTTATTGAGATATGCTCCTTTCTTAAGGAGGAGAAAGCAAAGATTCAGAGATTCATCAGTTGGTTTTCGGTATCATTGAAAGACATAATCGAGTTTGATGACCCTAGATCACTGGAGGAAGCCATCATAAATTTGAAGCACTATTATGAGTAATCAAAGCACATGACCAAGTCTAAGAGGGATTGGAAAGTTATGACAAAAAAAAAGGAAAGTGGGTTAATAAGAGAGGAAAACGTAAGGATACATATGACAATGAGAATGAAACACTATACAAGAAGTTCAATGTAGTTGAAATAGGACAACGATTTCAGTCTAAGGAGAGAACAAGGGTGATTTCAGGAAGCCTTTATAGTCTTGGACTTGTGGCAAGGGTCATCACAGGATATATTGTCCACAACATCAAAGTGCCAGGCCATAGCTTTACAGTGCTCAAGAGACATAGAAAATTGGGGATGTTGGATGGAGTATTCCTCGAATTAATCCAACATTGGATAGTAGGCAGGATGACCATCAAACATCAATTATCGAGATGGAAGGTAAGCTTTGTGATCAAGTTGTTTCTATTTTTATTGACCCTGGATCTAACTATAGTTATATTAGTCCTGACCTGGTGGATAAGTGTTGCTTGAAATTTGAATAAAGAAGTGCATGCAAAGTCTTGGTTGGTGTATTTTGCTATAGGTACCAAGAAAATTTTTCATCATTGGGTAAGATCTTGTGCATTTGTTTTGAATGGTATGCCTACATCAACGCATCTAAACGTGCTTCTGTTGGGATTATACATTATGTTGTTGGATATGGATTGGTTGTACATTCACAAGAGTAAGGTGGATTTCTATGATAAGGTTATTGAGTGTTTGGATGATGAAAAAGAGAAGAGAATATTGCAGGTTAAAAATAAGCGCACATGAGTGAGAATGGTTACAACCAATGTTATCATAACCGAGCCGGTGATTGAATCAAAAAACCTTGTGGACCGGGAACCGGTCGGAACTAGACTAGAACCGGAAAAAAACTAGAAAAAAATGGTATACCAAAAACACATAAATATTTATATTTTAAGGAAAAAACATATATATTCATGTGCATCCATATGTATTCAAAACATTTATACACAAATATGCAAAAGTTCTCATTTATATAACAAGTAATAGTGCATATAACCAAAATAGTACTTAGTGAAAAACATCGCTAAAAAAAAAAATAACAAACATCAAGAAGCGGGCTCCAAAATGCCTTTAGAGTCCAAAATAACATGATAGTATGATACTGTAGTCCACAATACTACAAATACAACCTAAAAGTGCTAATTTTCAATGTCATCAATGATCAATTATCTTCAGAATCATCATCCTGATCATGCTCCTCATCCTCATTTGAAGAATTAGTAGCATCCAATTCTGCAATGGGATTATGGCTTGATTCCCCTAGCCCTGAAGTTGCTACTAGTGCTTCTGATATATCTGCCTATGCAACCTGTGGAGGTGGGTCCAAGTCCAACCAAGAAAGGTATTGATTGTCAAATGCTGGTGCTTGACTCTCCACAACCCATTCTGATGTTGGATCAAATTCAACCAAGAGAATGTTTCTTGATTTAGGGGTTTTATTCAGCAATTGGTTGCACCTCAACCTAAGGTTTTCATTAACAAAAACCATTTCATTCAACCAATTTTTCTCCAAATGGTTCCTCTTCTTAGTGTGTATATGCTCAAACATACCCCAATTCTGACCACACCCCGAAGCACTACATGTTTGGCTCAAAATTCGAATTGATTTTTTTTGAAATTGAGGGCATTCACTACCAAATTATTGCCACCAATATGCTGCAAAAAGGGTGGAAGTAAAAAAAATGTTAGAAAATGAATTTGAAAGTTGAAACTTGGACTCAACAATTGCAAATTGAAATGAGTAAATTAGTAATATAATAATTTGCAAATTTTGACAGTTCTTACCCGAGGGACTCTATGCTCTATTTCTTACATCCATAGAAATTCCAAAGGTATTGATACTCTCACCGAAATTCAAGATCTTGTTATGAATCTGATCTTGAGTCTTGGAATCTGGGACCATGCACTAAATGCATTTATACAATCACCCTAATACCTCCCCATCAACCTCAAAATTTGTAGTGTAATTGTACCTTCAAAGTTCAGAAACAAGAAACATATTCATCAAGTCAAAAAAGCTTTAAACTTAAAACTTAAAACTTATAAGAAATGAGCATTGAAATCCAAAATTACATACCTTGGATTTAAGTAGCAACCAACTGCATGTAAAGGTCTATGGAGTTTTTTGTTCCTTATTTCATCAATGATTATCCATAAAGGAATTTACTTTTGTATTTTATCCCCATATGCTTCCTTTATTTGTTCCTTGGATTGATCCATAGCCTCATAAAAAAAAACCATGGAAGATTTATCACTATCCATCATCCGCAAAACTTTGACAAGAGACTCATTAAACATCATCTCCTCTACCTTTGACCAAAATATTTTTTCAAATACTTGGTCAATCCTCTGTTTCCCTTAATCCTTTTTGCTCCACTGAGATGAATTCCATTCATCACATGAAAACATCTTCCTCAAGTTAAATTTTTGTTCAACAAGGGATTGAAACGAAATAAAGTTGGTTGAAAATCGTGTGATGGCTGATTGAACAAGCTCTTTACCCCTTATGTGCTTTCTCATAAGGTTCAAAACCCATGAGTGGTTGTAGACGTACCTGGTTATGCATTTTTCATCTTCCACACACCTCTTCACTCACTCAATTTTTCCAATATCCTCCAGCATGAGGTCCAAACAATGGGCTGCACATGGGGACCACCAAATGGTGGAGTATTTTCCTCCAACATATTTCCCACTGCAACATAGTTAGAGGCATTATCTCTAATAAATTGTACACCATTTTCAAACCCTACTTCCATAACTAATTCATCCAAAAGATGCAATATCAATTGTGCATCCTTCACTTGATCAGATGCATCAATATATTTAAGAAACATAATACCTTTTGGAAAAACAATTAAGAAATTTAGTATGGTGCAAGATCTACCATCAATTCATCCATCTTCTATTCTTTGGAAGCATTTTTGTAAAAGTTCCCCCTTGATATAATGAAATCTATGGCCTTTGAAGCCTGCTCCACATGAATCTATAACATCAATCATGGGTTGATAATATGCATAATTAG
Source organism: Pinus albicaulis (assembly GCA_034641835.2). Classification (NCBI taxonomy): domain Eukaryota; kingdom Viridiplantae; phylum Streptophyta; class Pinopsida; order Pinales; family Pinaceae; genus Pinus; species Pinus albicaulis. The sequence goes on from CM076569.1 coordinate 865,746,791, forward strand.
TAGTATTAAAAGGTATATCTGCATCATACCACCATCTAGGCATTCATATGTCGTAACCTCCTTCTCTATCTTCTTCCATTTAGCATCAAGGGTTGGTCGAGAACCAGGGGTGGTGCGAGGTACATAGAAGGAGTCAATACCTTTACGGGCTGTTGTCCTATTCAATTTAAAAGCACTTGAACTACCATATCCAACTCTAGTAGGGAAACTAGAGGAATCTTAAAAAATGGGCATATATTCTTCAAAATTAGGGTCACTAAGCATAACATTATCCTTTTGAATTTTGCTTATATATTTTTTAATTCTTTTCTTTCCCCCCTTTTCTTTGTTGTAGGCTTCAATTAAACCTTGCATCTCTTCTTTAAGATCATCAAAAACATTTTTCACAAGGTTTTATTTGTCTTCTCCAATGTGCTAGGTGTTCTTTAATTCTATGGATCCCCCCACCCTTAAATTTCTTTCCACAATAGTTGCATAATTTTATCCCTTTTTAATTTAAATGGAAGTGAACCCAAGCCAAATCATTCTTGTTTTTTGGGGCCATGACAACTTCTACTGGGGGAAATGAAAAATCTTCATAGAAAACCATAGGGTTTTTAGAATTCTATGGAATTTTTTTTTTTTTTTAAGAGAAAAATAAAAGAGGAATAGAGGTAATGAATTTACAAATTACTAGGAGAAGATATGTAAATTTTGAGGATAAGAAGATCCAACCAATAAAAAAAATAAACTCTTCAATCAACTCCAAAATCTCCCTAAAAATTTTCAACCAAAATCCCTCAAAATAACCCTGCAAATTTCAACAATTGTTGAGAAACAAATAGAATAAAATAATGACCACAATTTTTTTTCTAAAAAAAATTATAAATCTGGATTCTACATAAAAACACTAGGGTTTAGAAATTTTTAGGGAAAAAAGAACATATTTTTGGAGGAAAATAGAACAATAATGGTTGAAAAAAGTACCCTGATTTGACCTCTTAATTTTCTAAAGAAAATCAGCTCCAAAATCCTCCCAAATCAGCTCTAGAGCAGCCCCTACAAATCTTCATGAAAACACAGGGGTTTTTAAAATTTTTGGGAAAAAAATACCTGATTTTTGGAGAAAAATGGAACAAAAATAGATGGAAAAAATTACCTTGATTTACCATCTAATTTTTTTTTGGAGAAAATTAGCTCCAAAATCCTCTGAAATCAACTATGTAGCAACCAAAAAAAAAAAAAAAACTCTTTAACCAGTGCCAAAAAACACTGAAGAAAACCCAAATACATATGGGGAAAAAAATCCTTGAAGTAAATAGAAAATATTCTTTAATAATCATCCCAAAAACTCTCTGAGACTCCAATTAACTCTTCAAATTTGCAAAAAATCTCCCTCAGAACAACCCTTCAAAAAACTCTCTGAATTCTCCTCACTGAACTCAACTCAAGAATTGCAAGAGACTCGAATGCATAGTTTGAGTGAAATAGAGGGGGTGGGGGTGTTTAAATATCTTTAGGGGGGGATAAAATACATTGTTTCTTAGTCCTAGGTTGCGCAGCTGTGGGCCTTGCGGATCGACAGAATTGGCCTCCAAACCATAACAAACCGGTTTGGTACCGAATCGGCTGGTTCTCGTTCAGAGGGCTGGTGCAGACCAAGTTTGGCCCGGAATCAGTCAGATTGGCTGTTTCAACCGGTTCTGGTCCGGTTTCGATAACGTTGGTTACAACTCTGCAGGAAAAGCGCAGTAGCGGGAAATTATGTAGATTGTTTGTAGTTCATATTTTTATTGACAAAAGGAAGGATGGTTTTCAAGCTTTTGTGGTTATCATTTGATGAGGAAGAACCCAGATTTTCCACAATGTCAGATAATAAATGTCGACGTTTCGAATCTCCACGGAGAACCATCTTCAGGACGAATGAATGAAGAAATGAAAGAGGAACTTAGGTCAAATTTATAGAGTGAAGATTATTTTTCTAAAAAGCCGACCAGGAATAATATCTAGGAAATTTATTTTATTTTTATTTAATGTTTAATTAAATTTTTAAAATAATTAATAAATTAACTCAATGAATAAATTTGATTAATAATGATGAATGTATATAATAATAGTATATTATAACTAATAATAAATAATAATACTATTTTAATTATTTATTTTACAATTTTTAATAAGTAATATTAAATAATTTATATTAATTCCTAGAATTTCAATAATTTATTAATACTAATAGTGAAGTATATAAAACATCTAATAACTAATAATAAAAATACTACTTTAAATTTTCATTTCTCATATATATATATATATATATATATATATATATATATAAATCTAACCTAATACCTAAAATTTTTTAAGTAATATTAATTGATATAAATTATAATTTCTAGAATTTTAGAATTTAAATTCTAGGAATTATAATTTATATCAATTAATATTACTTAAAATTTTTTAGGTATTAGGTTAGATTTAGATTTTATATATATATATATATATTTTGAGAAATGAGAATCTAAAGTAATATTTTTATTATTAGTCATGAGATTTTTTATATACTTCACTATTAGTATTAATAAATTATTGAAATTCTAGGAATTAATATAAATTATTTAATATTACTTATTAAAAATTCTAAAACAAATAATTAAAATAGTAGTATTATTTATTATTAGTTATAATATACTATTATTATATACATTCATCATTATAAATCAAATTTATTCATTGAATTAATTTATTAATTATTTTAAAATTTTAATTAAACATTAAATAAAAATAAAATAAATTTCCTAGATATTATTGTTGGTCGACTCTTTAGAAAAATAATCTTCATTCTATAAATTTGACCTAAGTCCCTCTTTCATTTCTTCATTCATTCCTCCTAAAGATGGATCTCCATGGAGATTCAAAACATCGACATTTATTATCTGACACTGTGGAAAATTCGGGTTCTTCCTCATCAAATGGAAGGATGTTGATGATGCAGAAGTATTGAAGAGGTATATGGTTTTGTAGCATTTTCAGGATTTATTTCCAGCAGAGATCTCATAGTTACCGCCTCATAAGGAAGTGGAATTTTCTGTTAAGTTAATGTCGAGAGCAACACCAACATCAAATACACCTTACAGGATGAGCACTCAAGATCAGTTAATATAACTGAAGTTTCAGTTGAAGGAAATGTTTGATAAAGGATGCATTAGACCTAGTGTGTCACCTTAGGGTGCACCAATATTGTTTTGAAGAAGATGGATGGTACTCTCATGTTTTATATTGATTATAGGCACTTGAAGAAGGTGACGATTAACAAAAGGTACCGTTTGCCACAGATTGGTGACTTGTTTGACAAGTTGAAGGAGCAGTAGTGTTATCGAAGATTGATTTGAGATCAAGGTATCATGAGGTATGCATTAAGGAAGAGAACATCTACAATACTGCTTTCTGGACTAGGTATGGGCATTATGAGTTTGTTGTGGTTCCTTTTGGTTTGACTAATGCTGTAGTTACTTTCATGTGTTTTATGAATAGTGTGTTGCATCCTTATTTGGCCAAGTTTGTGATAGTATTCATTGACGACATATTGATATATTATAAGAATTAGGAAGAGCATGCATAAAATTTAGGAGTAGTATTGAGATTGCTAAAAGAGCATCAGTTGTATGCAAAAATTAGTAAGTGCAGTTTATTTCAGATAAAAGTTCATTACTTGGGGCATGTGGTTTCCAAGGAATTTATAACAGTGGACTGGGAAAAAAATAGAGCTATCATGGAGTGGGAAAAAACTAGGGAACTGGATGAGATCAAATAATTTATGGGATTATCAGGTTACTATAGGAGGTTCACCAGAAACTTCTCACAAATTTCCTATCCTATTACATCTTTACAGAGAAAAGGAAAGAAATTTGAATGGAAAAATGAATGTGAAACTAGTTTTGAGTAGTTGAAGTCATTGCTTACAAATGCTCCAGTTCTAAATATTGTAGATGCAGATGAAGATTTTTTGGTAGGTACAGATGCTTTCAAGAGAGGACTTAGTGGAGTATTGATGCAAGAGGGGAAAGTGGTATGCTACGAGTTAAGGAAACTGAATGAGCACGAACATAATTATGTAACTCAAGATCTTGAGTTGGCAGTGATCGTTCATGCATTGAAGATGTGGAGGCACTATCGTCTAGGAAGAAGGTTTATTCTAATGATTGATCACATTGGGTTGAGTTACTTGTTTGACCAACCTAATCTGACTGCTAGGTAAGTTGGGTGGTTAGCTACACTAAGTTAGTTTGACTTCAAGATAAGGTACATTAAGGGTAAATAGAACATGGTTGTAGATGATCTTAATAGGAGAGTGAAGGTAGATCACATTGCAACAGTGAGTTAATATGGGAAAAAATTACAGGAGAAAATATTGTAGGCATGACAATAGGATGACAGGTACCAAAAACTTAAGCACGAGTTATAACGGTAGGATACAAGTGAAAAATATGTGTATTATCAACTCACAATGGATGTTATGGTCATATTTAGGAACAATATCTATGTGTCGGACAAAAACGAGCTCACGAAGCTTAACTTGAGGGATTTTCATGTCAAGCCATATTCAGGTCACGTGAGATATCATAAGACATTGAAAATGGTTAAGAATTTATAACATTGGTTGAGCTTCAAGAAATAGGTGGCTGATTTTGTTGCAAGCTATTTGGATTTTCAATAGGTAAAATCAGAATGTAAGCATCCAGGAGGTTTATTGCAGCCGATTCAAATTTTAGAGTGCAAATAGGAGGTCATTTCCATGGACTTCATTATGGGTTTGTCAAGGACATACAATCAACATGATTCCATTATGGTGGTGGTTGACAGGTTGACCTAGGTAGCTCACTTCATTCCAGTAACTTTTTCAATTCAACTAGTGAGGTAGCCAAGGAATTCATAAGGGAGATAGTGAGGCTACATGGTATTCCTAGGAATATTGTGCCAGAAAGAGATGTTAAGTTCACTTCTAGGTTTTGGAAATAGTTGTTTGTATGTTTTAGGACAAATTTAACTTTTATTACAACTTATCATCCACGGATATATGGAAAGACAGAGAGGGTTAACAAGATTTATTGAAAATGACACAAAGAAAGATTCTAATTTAATTTTCCCTTGAATAAAATTAGAATAAAATTGTAATTCCACATATCATGACAACTTGTATGAGTTAAATAAGTTATTTTGACCTAGTTGGTTCAGTTAATTTGAGTTGAGTGTCTAACTTGAGTCATGTAGAGTTGTTATTACTTTTTAGGAGCCCTGATTGAGTTTATTTTGAGTTGTAATTAATTAATTCAATTTATCTGAGTTAAAGTTAGTTTAACTAGCTCCAACTGTTGGAGGAACTAGTGAGAAGTCAGGTAGTGAGTTGTCTACTCTATGATTAATCAGTTAATTGATAAATCAACAATAAATAACTCATGCATGTGTGAATTGAGGGAGACCCAGTTGAGATTGGAATTCAAGGGAAATGTACTATCAATGGTATAATCATCCAAATTGTACAGGTGGTGCATGCATTCAGAGGAATGCCCTAGATGGATTTCACAGTATTGGATGGGGATTTCCCTAATTAAAAGGGGCTAATTACCCAAGGAAACAATGCAAGGAAATAGGGACTTAGGAAAACCAAAATTTGGTTAAGTATTGGCCTAGACTTGTCTAGGAAGAAGTGAGACAGATAGAGATAGTGTAGAGGTTTCTTAGGTTCAAGAAAAGCATTATAATCTTCTCATATTTTCTGAATAATGAAATATATAGATAGCAAGGTTTTCAGTTGTGGCTTTCCGTAGGAAATCATTGGGTAATGTGTTGATTGAATTCTTTTCCTTGTATGTTTTGTGATTTCCTGATTGTTTAAATTTGTTTGCGCAATTAGTAGAGTAGATTCAAGTCTATTGTTTTAGAAAATTACACTTAGTAGTTTGAATCTACAAGGAATTTCTACATGGTATCAGAGTTGAAATCATTGTAGAAGAGAATAATATGAGTTTGTTATGTGCAAGTGAATCAAATTTTCAATATCATTCTTCAGGATCAAAAGGATGTTGTTTTATGGATTGAGACTTGAGTATTCCCTTGAGGGAAGATCTAATTACATAGGTTGGAAGGATAGGATGGAAGCAATGTTGGAATATAATGGGATTAAGGAGTTCATAGACAATGATATTCCTAATCCTCCCACAATTGATGTTCAATATTTGGCGACTTGGAAGAAGAATGTGGCGAAGGCGAGAAGGATCCTACTGGAACATGTTCAAGATCATATTTTCTCGAATCGCCATGGGAAGGAAACTCCATTTGCAATGTGGAGGGCCTTGAATTATTTTTTTTTCAAAACAAAAGTGATCATAGGAAGTTGTCACTTAAGGACAAGATCAAGAAAATCAAGATGGAGAAGGGAGACATAATACCAAAGTACTTGACCAAGTTCACCCACTGTTTTGATGGTATTGGAAGTGTTGGCGTTACAATTGTAAAAGATGACCTGGTGATCCTAACACTTCTAGGCCTTCCCAAAAGCTGGAAAAACTACTAGGATTCTATAAATGGGAGGGAGAAGCTACCATAGTGAGAGAGTTTGTTGTTCGACTTGGTCCAAGAAGAGATTCAATGGAACACCAGAGATGGATCCTCATCCAAGCATGATGATAAGGAGAGTTGTGCCTTGGATGGAAAGGCAAAGAAAGGGGAAGGGAATTCATCCCATTCCAAATCAGATTCCGGCTAGGCAGGAAAGAAGAAGGACTTGTTGAAGTTTAAATGTTTTCACTATCATGATCTGGGACACTATGCCACGAAGAGTCTGCACAAGAAGGCAGACAAGAAGCCCTTAGGAGGAGCAGCAGGTAAAGCTCTTGCTTCACAATTCGAGTTGGATTTAACCCTAATTGCATGCATGGTGTCATTGATGATGGGTAGTTTGTGGGACCTGGATAGTGGAGCCTCAACATTCCATATGAACGACAAAAAATAATTCTTCAGCGACTTGGAGGAGAAGGACCTCCAGAGGCACATCTGTATGGGAGATGATGGAAGGTATAACATGATTGACATCGATACTATTACTTTTCATAGGGAGTCTGGTTCTCATCTCACATTGAAAGAGGTAATGTATGTTCCAGGTTTGAAGAAGAATTTTGTGTTAGTTGCTATGTTGGAAGACCTTGGCTATGATGTGATTTTTAGCAAAGGAAAGATGTTCCTTTGTCTCATAGCCATGGGAAAGGTGAAGAATATTAGAGTTTAGGTAAAGAACCTATAAAAATTGGATGTAGAAGACTATACTACTTTGAGCATGAAAGTAGAGAAGGTGTGGAGCCGAGACATCGTTAAGTTATGACATATAAGATATTTCCATCTACACCATGGAGATTTGAATATCATGCATCATATTTCTACAGTACTTCTCAAGGGTGCACTAGAGCAGCGTGATACATGAAAATGTTGTACATTGGGGAAGTACATCAAATCCACCTTTCATGATAAGGATAGTCGAGCGCAAGCGATCCTTGAAAGGGTTTACTCATATGTGAGTGGACCATTCTCGATAGCCTCCACGGCCAAACATAGGTATTATGTGATAGTTATAGATGATTCCTCACATAAGTGTTGGATATTCTTCATGTAGAAGAAATACCAGAAATTCTCAAAAAATTTTGAGCTCAAAGCACTTGTTGAGAAAGACACATGCAGGAAAGTGAAGGCTCTCAGGAGAGAAAAAGGTGGAGAATATGTGTCAAATGAGTTCAAGAATTTTTTTGCATCAGAAGGCATTCAACGGGAGTTAATAACACCCCATAACCCACGACAGAATGGGGTTATAGAAAGAAAGAAAAAAATTATTGTGGGAGCTGCATGGGAGATGTTACATGATCAGGGCCTACCATTGCATCTATGGGCTGAAGCATGCAACACAACGGTATATGTGGAGAACAAGAGTCCTCATCATATTCTCAGGATGAGTACACTAAAGGAAGATTTTTTAGGTAAGAAACTAGATGTGGCACACTTCAGAATCTTTGGTTCATCAATTTAATGTCATGTCTCCAAGGATGCATGGAAAAATCTAGAACCAATAACTGAGTTGGGAATATTTGTGGTGCACACTGATACACACCTCACAACTATCAGGTTTACCTTCCATCTCATAGGATGAAATTTGTTCATAGAGATGTGAAATTCAATGAAGAGAATGCCATGAAAATTTCCCTTGAGAGAGAGCTTCAGTTTCATGCGGATGAGTAGATTTTAGCTCCAAATGAAAACCCTCAAGACGTTGTGGAGCAACCACACGCAGAGGAGAAATGAGTGGAAGCACCCACTCATGCAGAGACATCCAAAGATGGAATAAAGTGCACTAGAGAGACTAATAGGTTGATGTATGATGCTAGAGAGAATGTGGGAGCACACACATCACAACACATGCAAAGGAAGTCATCAGGTCGGCACAATGGATAGATGGCTCTTATGAGCAAGAGTGTAGGGACTGAGCCATCCTTATTCAAGGAAGAAATGCAACAACCAATATGGTTTAATTCCATGGTAGAGGAGTATGACTCAATTATCAGGAAAAATGCATTGGAAGTTGTCCCAAGACCATAGGACAAGTGAGTTGTAGGATCTAGGTGGATATACAAGGTGAAGCAAGCAACAGATGGGAGTGTCAAGGCACACAAGGCCATATTTGTAGCCAAAGGGTTCTCTTAGGTGGAGGGAATTTATTATGAGGATACCTTTGCTCTAGAAGAAAGGTTTTTTTCAATCAAATCTATTCTAGCACTTTCATCGTAGATGGGATGGACGGTACATCAGATGGATGTGAAGAGAGCTTTCCTCAATAGAGTGATCCAGGAAGAGGTGTACATAGAGAAACCAGAAGTATTTGAGACCTTCGACAGAGAGTTGCATGTGTGTAGACTTAAGTGAGTGCTATATGGATTGAAACAAGCACCCCTTGCCTGGTACACCAGCATCGAAAACTATTTCTTCACCAAAAGTGAAGCAGATGCAAACCTTTACCATATTGTAGTTGAAATTAAATTATTGATTACAGTATTATATGTCGATGATTTAATTCTAACAGGTGATGAGAAGTTGATAAAACAAAGAATATTTTTTTTGAAAGCAATCCTTTCTGCAGACAGAAACGATCCCTCTTTTCCTAAGAGAGGATCTAGCAACAAATGAGACAGATATATGCAACCTTTCCTAACTTATACTAGAAAACACGAAGGAGGATAGATTTCCTACCTCTTTCTGATGCTAGTGCCTTTGGTGTCAATGTTGATTATTTTTATTCCATGCTCACAATCACGATATCCTCTCCATTGGTGTAGATTAGTGCCTGCAAGGAAATACAAGTGGAGACAACAAACGTATACAAGGCATAATAGTTTCCAGTACAAGTTATGCAACAGATCAAGGAAGACTACGATAAATAAATAATAATTGACATATTTATGGAAAGTAAACACAAAATGTATTATTAATAGAATGACTTGAAAGGGATAAATACAACCAAAACCTTGATGTTGGATGCCTCCTTCAGGTGAGACTCCAAGTCCTAGCCTTCACTTTCAAACAAATTTCTCCTTTTCAAATGGATAGCAATTGGGCATGATTCAGCTCATAGGATGGAAACCAACCAAGAGTAGATGGTGATTATTTCATTTATAGGGAAGAAGAGGGAGTTGAGGATCCATGAAAAGGGGAAGGAGTTCCATATATCAAGGGAGAGATCCATGGAAGGAGGATCTATGGCCAGGAATGGGAGGTATTTTTCCAATCATCAACAACCTGAAGCCATGTCACCATTCTTGAGCCTTATAGAAAGGGAAGCTTCTCCTCCACTTTGGGAATAACTTCCCGAAGAGTGCCAACAAAGATTTTCCTGGAAATAGTCGCTCTGGCAACACTAGACATAAGTAGTGAAAATGGTGACAAGTGCGAGTCATCAACTATGCAGAACGTGCTGGGCTTGCAAAACAAGGTTTTTGACAAGTTTTTCAGAATATTTTCAAGTCATATCTTCTTCCTTTATTTAGGGATGCTTTGAACATATTTCATGGTGAATACATTTTTCACAACAACTTTTATCACTTTGCGACATTTGTAGAATTGACGACACAAAGGGTGACACTTTAGGATCCAAGACAGGGAGTGTGACAACATATTGTATAACAGATGCCCCCTAAATCATGAAGTCATAATGGGAAGTTATGGTTGAAGTGATTTACAAGCAAAGGCAAGGAGTTAGAGAACCACCATTAGGAGACCCTCAAATAAAACATAATACAATATATATGACATCTCTGATGTAGGTATGCTTAAAATGTAAGCATCTAACAATACATGGATCCACAACATGGACACATCCATCCATATTGAAAGGATAATGTTTACAATCATGAATAATTAATAACTCCACGCAACCTGGATTTATCAAATGAATCCAAGGGTATTCATCTCTGTCTTGATCCAACCAAAGAATGAATCTCACCATGCAAATAAATGTGTTGAAGTTGAACATTATAGAAACCACCTGATTACCAACAAATCATGTAATCTGTTAACAAGGATGAGAGAAACCACCAATGATGACGATGGATCTCAAGGTACAACAACACAATCCACAAGTGTGAACAATGAAGCTGAAGTCAAAAACTTGTAGAACCATTCGATTGAAGGTCAATGATGTGAACTTATCGTCGAATGCGAAGAACATACCATTGAGGCATGCAAGTTCCAAGGTACTGAAAGGGAGTTTCTAGATCATTTTCCTGGATAATGAATTGGAGTTGATAAGAAGTGATCTGTCGAATAAGGGGCCATAATGTTTCCCACATCATCAACATGAAACATAGGATTTCGCAAAGTTTGGAAATAATGATTCAGGATTGATGCAGAGAAATTCATACGAGGTATAAGTGGTTTGAATTTGCAGATGGGGACTTCTCTTGAACATATCGGCGACATGACTCCAAAATTTGGAACAATATGAGTCAAAATATGATCAAAGGTCATGATTAAAAAAGGATATAATCGAATGAGAGGCAAAAGGATTTACCGAACCTTGTAAGACATGTGACAAAGTGAGGATGTCCCAAACCCGACACGAGATACATACAAGTGTCATGTTCAAGAGCGACATACTGCCTTTCACACAAAATACAAAGTATATGTTTCCTTCCATTTTCCGCCACTATTTCTAGCGAGTACCTCTTTATTTTTATTCTCAAGCTTGAAGAGGATACCATATGCTTGTCATATAATTTCATCCTTCAGATGAATCCATCCTAGTATTTTTAACAAGCCCTAGGAAGGAGTAGCTCGGTCTTGTCATGGTTGACAAGTCCATCACTGTTTAATTATTTTAACGAGTCCAGTGAAGGTAAAACTCGACATCTTTTTCATGTTTAGAGAGTTTGAAAAATAGGCAAAAAAGGAAAATCCAGATGTCACTTTTCATAGATATTCTCTCGAATCTGAAAAGGTAAAAAAAATACTCGAGAGAACCTCTTAGCCATGTTTGACTAAGGTATTACTTTTTCATAGCTAGTCTATCTTAGTCTGGAAAAGGGTTACACTTATACTGAGTAGAAATATTTTAATTTACTTTTACGAGGTTGAAAGGACAAGTGCTCGAAAATCTTTTCATATTTTGGGAGTTTGAAAAGAGCTGAAAGAGGACTCCTCCTGGAGGAACGAGTGGTATAAAGGGTATAAAATGGTTCCGACCATGATGGAACTCTTAAAAAGACACAAAGGTCAATAGGCTGGCTAACAAGACCACTCATCACATCAGTTCCCTAGGAAAGGGTAAAACAACTAAGTGAGAGCATATGATCGGCCAAGCAGATGGTGACGATGGAATGAGAAAACCAAGGATCATATGGGAGAAAAGGTAGATAAAAGGGAAATCACGAGAGGTGTATAGAAATGGTTTTATTTTTTATACAAGATTGAAGCATGCGAAACTATGATTGAGAACCCTTGAAGATGTTTTCATTTTTACACAAACTAGAAACACGTGGAAAAACTATGCTTGAGAATGGTTTCATTTTTACACAAGCTTGAAACAAAGACAAACTATGCTTGGAATAAGTTTGCATGCCTCAACATAATGACTCAATTCGAGGTAAATTCCCCCCAAGCTTCATTTCATTCACCTAAGTAGAGTACTGGTTACTAATAGGTGGACAGAATTAAGGTTCATTTATGATATCAAGTGAAAGAATCGACTAGGAATTTACGAGATCTAATCAAAGTCTTGAATTTAAAGGGGATTTGTTTCATTATTTAACGAGCTTGACATAATAAAATAACTATGGTCATAGGGACCTATTTCATTTTTTAACGATGTTGACATAGTAAAATAATTATCCTCATAGGAACCCGTTTCATTTTTTAACGAGGTTAACACAGTAAAATAACTATTCTCATGATGCCATGTTTCATTTTTTAACAAGCTTGACACAAGAAAAGAAAATCTGCTCCTGACACCTTGCTTCATTTTTTAATGAGCTTGACACAAGAAAAGGAACTCTGCTCCGACACCTTGTTTGATTTTTTAACTAGCTTGACACAAGAAAAGGAAATTTTCTCCAACACCTTGTTTCATTTTTTAATGAGCTTGACATAAGACAAGGAACTATGCTCTGACACTTTGTTTCATTTTTTAATGAAATTAACACAAGACAAGGAACTATGCTTCGACACTTTGTTTCATTTTTTAACAATATTGACACAAGACAAGGAACTATGCTCCACATACCTTGTTTCATTTTTTAAGGAGATTGAGAAAAGAAAAGGAACTTTGCTCTGACACCTTGTTTCATTTTTTAACAAGCTTGACACAATACATGTAACTATACTCCAGAGACCTTGTTTAATTTTTTAAGGAGCTTGACATAAGAAAAGGAACTCTGCTCCGACACCTTGTTTCATTTTTTAAGAAGCTTGACATAAGACAAGGAACTCTGCTCCGAGGGACTTTGTTTCACTTTTTAAGGAGCTTGACAAAAGGCGAGGAACTATGCTCAGAGGGACATTGTTTCATTTTTTAAGGGGCTTGACACAAGAGAAAGAACTATGCTCCGTAGAACCTTGATTAATTTTTTAAAGAGCTTGACACAAGAAAAGGAACTCTGCTACAAAGAACTTGTTTCATTTTTTAAGGCGCTTGACACAAGACAAGGAACTATGGTTTGAAACCTTTGTTTCAATTTTTAAGGAGCTTGATACAAGAAAAGGAAATCTGCTCCGGGGACCTTGTTTAATTTTTAAGGAGTTTGACACAAGACAAGGAACTATGATCCGACACATTGGTTTCATTTTTTAACGAGCTTGACACAAGAAAATGAACTATGAAGCCAGACACCGATCGCGTCTACAAGAGGTCATGGCTTCCAAGAGGTTCTCACCTGGATGATACAAGAGGCCTCTTATGTGAATGTTTTCTAATATACACATGGTCTTGCTGTAGATATCAACAGGTTTGTCGCTTTAAATTTTACCCATCTTCCATTCGTACAACACATCTCCAAAACACATCATGGATCTAAATGAGAGCCTAAAGGGTATTAGTTTTTGCAGGGGAAACCAAGCTATCTAGACAGGCAGGGATTTCTCCAAGGCTAGGAAGAAAAGCGAAATGATGATGGATATCATTCCAAGGGGTTTCTTCGAGATACATGACTTCAACAATGCTTTCATTAGTAGGTAAAGTCTCATTCAAAGGATCTTCAGAATACAAAGAAAAGAGCCAAGGAGTTTGCGAATACGAGTCTAGGATTGTGCTCAGTCAATCGTGAGTTTCAGATATAGCCACAAAAACCAAAAGGAAAACTTGGTAAGCTTGTCTAATAGGGCTAAGTGGAATTGTGTCACCAAGATTATCAATATGATCAGGGATAGGGATTATGTAAGGATCACCACTAGACGAAATCATATTAACCGAGGCAACATTGTTGGGAAGAGGAAGGGAAAAAGTTCCCATCAAGGAAGAGTCTTTTAAAAGACCCACTCTGACGTTCTCATAAGGGATAATGGTTTTCCCAACATAAGGGACATTACCAATCATAGAGTCGGAGGAAAAGAAAGCCAATTGATCTACCATGATAATTTTCCCTTGGTGGGGGAAGTGAAGTACATAGAATAGAGTATAAACCACAAAGAACATCGAGTGATTCAAACTACGGAAAAGTAGAAGGTTATAATCGAGATTTGCGTCGACAACCTCTACTTCTAGATTGACAGTCTTGCCTTCTAACTGGATAGGTAAAGCATTGAGAATACCATAAGTTCAAGAGTCTCTGCAATAAAAGGCTTTCAAAGTGTTCAGGGACTGGTTGAGAGGAGGGGAGCCAAGGCTTTCCACATGATATGGACATAATGCATGTGGAGTCTACTTCATCAACAATAGTTATGTGAATACTTTTTCCCCCAACTACAACTTGTATGAGAAAATCAAGCTAATATGGTAGATGAGGGACATGATTCTCAAGATCAAAGGTTATCAAGCTGGAATCCGTGGGATCAATTTCTTTAATGGTAGATAACAAATCCTTCCGTTGTGATGGACACATGTGAAGGACTTCTAAGGCAAACGTTGTTGAGGGTGCTTGAGCCAAATCTTCTATAATACTGTAGTTTTGGGCGGCTTGCGCATTTGGATTATAAGATGATTTCTGAAGAACACCTTTCGGGGGTGGGCGGATCATGGAGTCAGTGCTAGGTTTCTCGATATGGAGAGGACCAGAATTAGGTGGAGTGGAGGAAGATGGTATGTCGGTGACATATTTCTCTCTCATAGGTCTTTCAGGAGCTTAATAGTCTTTATATTTGGTAGCTACGAAAATAGGTTCAAAGCCACTCATGAACACTTGAGAGCTTCTAGAGGTTTGATATTATGATAGGTCTACCATTTGTGTCTGTTGAGATGGGGAAGGATCCTTCAGCACAACTGGTGTTCCTATAGTGCCTTTCAGAAGATGAATTACTTCGGCACGATGGGGACAATGCTTAGTGTGATGATCATCATCACAGATAAGGCAAGGATACTTTGGCTTTCGCTTCGATGAATCATGAACAGATGGTTTTGGGGAATCCTGGTTTCAAGTATCCTACTTATATTTTCCTTTACCCTTTTTCTTTCCTTTTGAGGATTTATCTGTTGCGCTAGACTAAACAACATTTACCTCTGAGGTTTTACTAGGATTCTTTGGGTTGTTTGTAAAATTGGGGCTTGCAGCGGTTGTAGTAGGTTTGGAATTTATAGAATCATCCAGGGTACTACTAGACTGCTGAGCTACATATCCAATGCCACCATCAATGGATGTTGAATTTTTAGGCTTGAAAGATACAGGATCACGAAGGTCGTGGGGCATAAGGTAAAATTTTGTACAACGTGCCAGATTGTGAGTAAACTGGATCCAAAAATTAGGCATAGATGATGGCTTGTTCCTCCGTTCCACAACCACCCATGGCTATGTATCAAGCGATAGGGGGAATGAATGACTTAGTGAACCAGTCATTCAAAAGCAGATCCAGAATCTAAAATTTGATGAGACGACACCTACGTATCCATTCATGTATATGGTCGAAGATATGGGTGGAGGTCGTCTACTGTAAAGATGCCAGGAGATGAGTTCTGGTCTCATACCAAATATGAAATTAGAAGTGGGTGAGGAAATCCATAGCTAGAGAATTGAAATATTGAAAAGTACCTCAAGGGAGCTCGATGTACCACATGGCTTGAGGGCTCGTCAAAGTGTGGTGGAAAATACGTAACCATATTGAATCATCAAGCCAAGAGTTAGAAGAAAACCAAATATGGTAAGTCATGACATGTGTTTGAGGGTCTTCTCTAGATAGTCCTTCGGACTTAGGACATTCTCCTAGTATTTTGGTCGGCACCGGTTGGTAATATGATGAATTCAATATTGGGTCATTTGTAAGCTGTGACACATCGGGTAATTCCAATGTTTCCAAGAACAAAATTTCTGGATTATAGAGGGTCTAAGGTCTCTGGTATGTACCAAATGGAGTATTCCAACCCTGTTGAGGTTGGTTCTGCCCCCACTGCGGTGGGTTTTGACCATAAGGAGGTTGAAATTGACCTGACAAAGGCTGATAAGACCCATATGGAGGATTAAGAGCCTTTGAGGAGAACTGACCATACTGTTGCTGGAAGGGTATCTGTTGCTCTTGGTAAGGTCTCTGATGCATTTGGAAAGAAACTTGCGGTTGCGGCTGTTGGTAAGGTCCTTGTTGGAAATAAACCTGCGACTGAGGCTGCTGGTAAGGTCCCTGTTGGCATGAGAATTGTGGCTGCGCCTGCTGGTAAGGTCCTTGTTGGAAAGAAACCTGCAACTGTGGCTACTAGTAAGGTCCCTATTGGGACGAACCCTGCAGATGCGGCAAATGGTAAGGTCCTTGTTGGGATAAGAAAGGAACCTGTTACTGTGGCTGTTGGTAAGGATTACCAGTGTTAAGAGGATACGTTCTAGATGAGGGATGAAAGGGACTAGATTTCCCAAACGAAGGATTGGGGCCATACTACATTTGGGGACCTCTCGAATGATTGGGAGAAACACCCAATAGTGGTATTTGGGGATGTTGAGATCCAAAGTTATGAAAACAGCTCACAAAATATAAGAAAATATAGATCAAAGCCTTAGAAATCAACCTCTTCAGGGGGGAAACCTCCTTTACATTACATAAATGAACAATTATTGGATGATTCAAATGACAAAACCTCCTTTATATATATAGGAGTTCATGGGGTCAAAATATACTCCTATCTGACCTAACAATAATAATTTAAGGGCACAAAAATAACAACAGTGGGTTTTTATGGGGCACAGTAATAACAATATGGGGACTACAAGGGTACAAAAATAACAATAACAGGGCTACACTAACAACAATAAGGGACTACACTAGTAATATAGGGACCTAACATGCCCCTCTCCTTCAAAAAAGTGTTGTCATGAACGCTTGAGTAGCTCTGGGAGCTTCTGTATAAAATTCTCATCCTCCCATGTGGAATATTCAGTGGGTAAGTTCTTCCACTTAATGAGATACTCTGAAATTGATCGATTTCGTAGCTGTCGAGTTCTTATTTCCATAACTACTTCAGGTTCCAATATGATTTTTCCTTCCTCATAAAGTTCTTGCAATATTTTTTGAATTGGAAGTTTGTCACCTATAACCTTATTTAAGCATGAAACATGGAAAACTAGGTGCACTCGAGAAGAAGTGGGAAGCTCCAATTTGTCTTCCATAGTACCAATATTTTGCAACACCTTGTAAGGACCATAATACTTTGGCGATAATTTATTATCCTTTGTATCTTGCTTGAGGTACATTTGTTTGTATGTTTGTAGTCGTAAAAATACCCAGTCTCCTACATCAAAACTTCTCTCTCTACGATGTTGATATGCCTGTCGTTTCATTCGATTTTGTGCCAAATTTAGGTTATCCTTTAAGAGTTGGAGAACTTGTTGTTGATGCTCGATGTGATATTCCATTGCTTAAACCTTAGAATTTTTTCTTAAAGATGATGTGATGTGTTAGTGTTAGTATTTTCATACTTCCACCAGGGATCAAAACACATTTTTCATGTGCATCTTAGGTGTCCCACTCTAAAGAAATTTTCAATCATTCCATTAGGTCATGATATAAAATTGTTCCACTGGTGGTTGTCCTTGTCAATAAAACTCACTGTCCCTCAGAGATTCACATTGCTGACTCATTCTAATGTCTCCTTGAGCATAACAACACCTATAGAAATTCTCTTTTCACTAGGAAGTCTTTTAAATCAAATCTCATTCATGAAAGTCGGGTCTAAAGAAGTCCCATTAGGTCATTAGTTTTTTTTTTTAATTTCTCAAGGTCACTCCTTCATTTCAGATGACGTCAAAAAATACATGAGAGGGACTAAACATGAAATTTTGTCTTCCTATATAGAAGATCATCATGATGTAATTATCATACTTTCAAAGTTGTAATTTTTGAGTTTAATGACTTTATATCAAAATGTCATTTTGATATAAAATTCAAATATGTAATTTATTTATGTTTTTCCAAATGTACTTTTATGTTCTCATATGTAATAAATTCATCCCAAGCTGTTAATGCAATCATTTCTGGCCTAAAGGGAGCAAAGAAAGCCATACTCCATGAATTGATCAAACTGCAAAATGCCAAAAAGTCAAAAAGATAAAGAGTATCAGTGCTAAAGTCCGAAGGGAAAAGTGAACATAGGAAAAATGGGTAATTCAAATTAAAAATAAAAAACCACTAAGCTATAAAGCCATTCAAACACCTCAAAGAAACTCATTGCCTCCATTCATCCATCAGGAGTTTCCAGCACAGGATAAATTTCAAGTTTTTCGAGCATTTTGAGTCAAATTTCAGAGTCTCTGAGCGTTTTCCCTCAGGCACTGCGCGTTTTCCCGGACGCTGTGCGTTTACCCTCATGCGCTGCATGTTTGCCTGACAACTGCTGATCAAATAAAAAATAATGCGCATTTACCCTTGGTCGTTGCGCCTTTGCACAAGCATTGCGCATTCCTCCATGACGTTGTGCATTTGCTCAGGCAGGGTTTCAAAGGATTTCACAACCTCCAGCAAGTTTTCATTTCCTCACAAATTTCTTCAAAGGGATTTAAATTAGTAAGTGAACCCTAAGACACCTCTCCTCTAATATATTTGGTGTTTCATAAGAAAATTTGAAGTGCTTATTGCTATGAAACCCTAGTTTTCATTTCCTTCCCATTTTCATGCATCATATCCATATTTATGTCCCTAAACACATATCAGTCATAAACACTGTTAAATCCTAGGGATTTCATAGACCCAGGTTTTCATTTACATTCACTCCCTCCATTTTCCTAAGCTATTCATTTCACCTCTCACTCCCTTCATCTCATTCCATTTACCCTAGGGTTTTCAAGGCTTCAAATTCAAAATGTCTGAAGAGGAAGACATAAGTGTGAGTGAGGAAAAAACACCAAAGAAGAAATCATGTAAGAAAGGAGGGAAAATCATTAGATATGAACCAACAACCACAAAAGAGCTCATGGCTTCTCCCCTCACTGTGTCATTTTTTAAACATGTTGGTTGTTTTGAGTTTTGTGAGAAAGTGCAATAGATCCAGTATCACCCTATGTTGACAAGGTTGTTCATTACCAATCTTCATGATAGGCAGGTCACTCTTGCTAGGGTTACTTTTACCATGTCTACTAATGCCATTGTAGCTGCTACAAGGATCCCTAATGTGGGAGAGAAATGGTTTAAACAAGGAAACCTTGATCATAGCTACTATGAACCATATCTTAAACCAAGATACAACGATGACAAAAAAACCATTTTCCCTTCTCTCATCTTCTTGATCGATATGTCCCTATGATGAAAATCATCATGAAATACTAAACCTGTAAGGGGAGGTTTTATAGACTCTATTCATATCATATCCGGCTTCTTATGCATTTCAATAGAGTCAGAATGCTTCACATACCCTATTTCCTCTCCCGCAACATTGACAAGATGGCATACATTGCACAAAAGAGGGATTATAATCATCAAATGCAGAGTCTCTTTCACCATTCCCTAATCAAAATGATAGTCATGCATTAGCTTGAGTAAAAGAGTATTCCATGGGACACATTCATAGCAAATGAAATTTTCACTACCTCACCTAGTCATCATGATCAGAATATTCCCTCATCATCTCATCCTCCCATATCCACTCCTCCATCTCAGCCTGCTACTCATACATCATCACCAAGTCAAATGCATTCACCTCATGTTGATCCTTCTTCTTCACCTTTCTATAACCCTTCATCATCATCGCATCATGATTCTGAGTCATCATGAAGTGAGGTGGATATTGAGGAAACTTGGGCTAATTTGATTGATGTTGAGCCATTTCCCAAGACTTATCAGAGAGGCTACAGGAATGTGTTTACTTCACTTGGAGTGAAAGGGGCCATGCTTTCTTCATCAACAAAACAGGTGGACAAAGGCAAGGAAAATGTTAAAGAGCCAATCATTGATGAACATGAGGACAAACATGAAACATAACATGAATTTCAGCTGATCGACCTAGATGAGGAAGATGA
Source organism: Pinus albicaulis (assembly GCA_034641835.2). Lineage (NCBI taxonomy): Eukaryota > Viridiplantae > Streptophyta > Pinopsida > Pinales > Pinaceae > Pinus > Pinus albicaulis. The sequence continues at coordinate 865,766,935 of CM076569.1, forward strand.
TGATAAAATCACCAGTGCAGCAATCAAAGGCAAAGAAGAAAATATTAGTGAGCTTAAAGCTAATCTTGACAGAGAAAAATATCTGATTGATTTTCTTGAGCAAGATAATCAACAGCTGAAAACTAAGCAAATCATCAATGAGGTAAAGACCATCAAAGCATTAAGAGAGGAAGAAAAGGCCAAGGCCTTGTTGGGGGAGACCTTGGAAATATTTGGTGAAATGGATGATGAGGAGGATCAACCTCCAAGATAGAAACCAAAGACTATAGGGTTGAAGAGAGCTTTAGCTTGGGAAAGATAGAGAGAAGATGAGTTGGCAGAGCAGCTCACACCAAGTGAGCTGATTTTCCTAGAGATTAGTAAGAACAGGGAATCATGTCTTGATAGAGACAATCTTCATTTGGATAGGTTTCTAGAGAAGGCAAACAAGGACAATGACTTTTTTAGGACAAGAGTCAAACTTCGTGCATGGAAAGAGAGAATTGCATTAGTCAAGCTCAAAAGAGCTAATGCTAAGATTGAAAGTTTGAATAAGAAAGGGGAGAAGGAGAGGTTATATATACTTTCTGAGGTGTCTCTTCATGCCTCAAGCACTTGATAAGCAAGTACCCTCACAAATTTTTTCACACTTGGCACTTCAGTTCATTTCTGGTTTTTGAGTCTTTTTGCATGCAGAAATTTTGCCAAAGGCGCAGCGACCTGGACGCTGCACTCTTTTTTGGGGCCTCAAATTGACAAATGGTCACCACCATCATGTTCATAATGATGAAGAAATCAACCCTAGAAAGTTTCAGAATATTTGGAGGAGAACTGTTCCCTCAAAAATACAAAAAACTACCAAGTTTTCATGTTTTTGCCTCTTTTTTGACCTGGTCGCTGTGCGTTTAGCAGTCTTGGGAGATTGACTTTTTGACAAAGAAAATGAGAAATTTTTTGGAAAATGGAGGAATATTTGGAAGCTAGACTTAGAGAAATTTCCAGTGAGCTATCATGGAGCTGATGTGGACATCGGGAAGGCACTCAAAACTAGCCTTGAACAGAGGCCATTTTTTCTGCCTAGATGCTGCACATTTGACAAGGAAAATGCATTTTTCACAGTCTTAAATTTTTTTTGAAGTTTCACTCCAGTTTTAATTTTACTTTGGAAAATAAAGAAATTACTGATGTAAATGGTCATGATGAATTTAAATGTCATGTTTTTACTTTCATCTAAGGTAGATACATTAGGTGAATCCTCTTGATGTCAAATGAATCAGTTTCCTCTCTTTTAGAGGAAAATTGTTGGGTCTTCCTAGTCTTCAGTTTCTTGTTTAGTATTTGGTGTAACTGATTCCCATCTCATGGATTTGACTCCATAAGGCTAGGGAGAGTGGTTTTTAGTTCTATATCATGTATTTTCTCAGTCATTTGTAAATGTTGGACTCAGTTGGATGCTTGGCTTTTGAAGAGACATATTTTGTATCAGCTCTGAGCAGGAATATTAATCAAATTTGCGGCTATTTTTATGGGATCCATGTGGTATGGTGTTTAGTTTCAGTTTCTCCTTTTATGCTCAGTTGTTAGAATGTTTTTTTTTTATTTCATCCATCATTTCATTTCTATTAAGTGAATGTTTTCAATTTTGATGAACATAATCCATAATTTCTATGCTCTGTTTTGGGTAAATATTCACAGTTTGTAATTTCTTCAGTTTAGAAAGAAACCATGAATTCACCATGCTCTTTCGAGCTCCTCACCTATCTTGATCATCCCACCCATTGAAATCCTAAAGTGCTAAATCAGAACACCCTGCAAATTTTGACCTAATTTCCCTTGCATTGACTGCTTTTCTCCATCTGATCTAGCACAAACCTATACAATCAAAATAAAAAACCCCTAGCTACTATACCTAGCCTAATATCTTCTTTACTCAGTCATCTTGGCTATGATTTTTGCGGAGAGATCCCTCTCCTTGCCTAGTAGGGCTAGCTACTTGACTAAGTGTGGTTACCTCAGAATTTCCTTCTTCATCCTAAGGTTCAATCCAAGTGATAACATGATGGATGGTGGATGATATCCATAAAGTGCTATAAATGTGGTCATTTGATGCAAAATCGAAGGAAGTGTTATACCACCATTCATCCATAGGTAACCACTTGACACATTATGTTTTCTTATCAGATACAAAACAATGAATATATCCTTCCAAACATTTGTTCAATATCTCAGTTTTCCCATTGGATTGAGGATGATAAGACGAACTATGAGCTAGTTGAGTACCCAAATAAGAAAATAATTTTGTCCAAAAATTTCTAGTGAAAATGGGATCTCTGTCGCTTACAATAATATTTGGGTTTCCATGTAGCTTTTGAATTGTTTCCATAAATGTAGTAGCAACTTTGCTTGCTTTAAATGGATGAGATAATGCACAAAAGTGTGCATACTTGGTAAGTCTATCAACTACCACCATGTTGACACTCTTTCCTTCGGACTTAGGTAAACCTGTGATGAAATCCATTGAAACCTTCCCCCAACATTGACTTGGAATGTATAAAGGATGTAGTAGACCCGAGGTCTTAATTGTCTCAACTTTATTTTGTTGGAAAATCAAACATTGTTCCACAAACTTTTGAATATCATATTTAAGGCCATCCCATAAAAATTCCTTCTTAACCTCGTGGTAAGTTTTTAAAAATCTTGAGTGCCCTCCTAAGTGAGAAGTGTGAAATTCCAAAATATTATTTTGTTTGAGTTGGGAATTCTTACAAAGATATAAGAAATATTTGTACCATAATGGATCATTTTTCCAGCTAAATGTATCAGATGTATTGGGATCTTAGTGCAACTTTTGAATGAGTGTCCACTTTGCCCGCTATTATTCCATCCCTCCTTGCTTCAAATTATCCAATTTGCTGGATAATAGAAATGAACAAAGAAATTCTTCCACCTCCTCATCCTTTCTTGAGAGTGCATCTGCAACAACATTTAGCTTCCCTTTTTTGTAGATGATTTCAAAGTCATAACCCAACATCTTTGTGACCCATTTTTGTTGCTCTTCTAAATATAGTCTTTGTTCCAAAAAGTATTTAAGACTATCATGATCCGTTTTTAACTTGAAGTGTCTTCCCATTAGGTAAGGTCTCAATTCCTTTAGTGCATGTAGTATTGAAAAAATTTCCTTCTCATAAATAACTTTCTGTAAATGCTTTCCTTTGATTGGACGACTTTCAAAAGCAATGGGTCTTCCTTATTGCATTAAAACAACACCAATTCCATTTCCTGAGGCATCACATTCCACAATAAAGGTTTTTATGATGTTTGGCGTAGCTAAGACCAGTGTTAGGCACATTTCCTCTTTAAGATGTTCAAAGGGCTTAGTTTCTTCAGGATTCCATGAAAATGCATCTTTCTTCAATAATGTTTTCAGAGGTGCTACTATTTTCCCATAATTCTTAACAAAATTGTGATAATATCCTGTTAACCCGAGAAATCCTCGCAACTGATTTATGGTTCTAGGGAATTTCCATTCCTTAATGGCTTTAATTTTGTTAGGGTCTACCTTAACACCCTCTTGAGATACAATATGACCCAGACATTCCACCTCTTGTACTCCAAATAAACATTTTGAAGTTTTTGCATAAAATTGTTTCTCCTCCAATAGTTTGAGTACCCTGTCAACATGTTGAACATGATCCTTCCAAGACCTATTGTAGATTAGTATATCATCAAAAATACTAACAAAAATTTTCTAAGGGTTTGAAAATGGAATTCACCAACCCTTGAAATGTAGAAGGTGCATTGGTAAGGCCAATAGTTATGACCAAAAATTCATAATGACCCTCATGAGTTCGAAATGATTTTTTTTGGAATATCTTCAGTCTTCATTCTAATTTGATGATATCCTAAAAGAAGAACCAACTTGGTAAAATAATTTTCTCCATGTAATTCATCGATCACAGGAATGGGAAATTTATATTTAATAGTGAGCTTATTGAGATCCCTATAATCTGGACACATGCACCATGATCCATCCTTCTTGTACAACAATACTATTGCAATAGAGAAATAAATTTGACTAGGTTGAATTATATCTGCCTCTAACATTTCTGCAATCATACTTTCAATTTCACTCTTTTGGACATAAGGATATTTGTAAGGCCTGATGTTTGGAGGAAAAATTCCTGGAATCAAATGAATAGCATGATCATGATCGCGAATAGGCGGGATTTCTTTGGAAGTTTCAAACACCTTGGAATGATTGTCCAAGAATTTTTGGATATATGGAGAAATATATGATTTTGATGTTGGAACTTCTAGTGAGAATAATTGTGCAATTACGCATTGTTGTTTTTTATTTATAAGCTTTGTCATGAAATTAGAGCTTATTATCTTTCCCGGCTTCACTGTGATACCCCATAATTCAAATTCCTTTCCATCCAAAAAAAATTCAAGAAAATTTCTTGAAGATTAAAAGCTACCGTCCCCAAATATTGTAACCATTGTACTCATATTACAACATCAACACCTCCCATTAGAATGGAAAGCATTGGACTGTTAAATACATATTCCCACATGTTTAGCTTGATATTATGGAATTTTCCAGAGAAATTTATAGTTCCTCCATTTGCAACCATCACTTGACACTCTGGTGCTGGGTATAGGAAGCAATTCAATTCCTTGGCTACCTTACATTGAATAAAATTATGGGCACTACCCGAATCAATCAACACTATTACATTTTTATTCTTGATATGTCCTTCTATATTGAGAGTTCGAGGAGTGGTAATTCCTTCCAATGCATTACAGGATATGGTTAGGCTAATTTCTTCTTTCTCTAGGGTTGGTTCTTGGGGTATATCCTCTTCTTTTAAAGTTTCTTGTTCATTTTCTTCCTTCTCTTCACAATCTGTGTAAAATAATTTCTTCTCAGAACACTTATGACCTTTAGTGTATTTTATATCACAACTATAGCAAAGCCCTTTAGGTGGTGTCAACCTTGTAGGTTGCGGAAGTCTAGGAGTAGAAACACTTCCATCTTTATAGATGTGAGTGGTAGGCTTCCTTGTCGCCATAATTTTACTTTCAATTTTTCTTTCCAACCTGAATGCCTTCTCCAATGAACCATGTTCCCAAAGGTGGAACTCATGTTGGATGTTATCCTTTAAAGTCCCTATGAAGACATCAATCATGTGTTCCTCTGGAATATCGGTTACCCTTATATTCAAATTTTGGAATTCCTCAATGTGCTCCACCATTGAACCCTTTTTTTTGAGATTTATCAATTGGCTAAAGAAGGTGTTTCTCTTTGTATCCTCATAATGTGCTATCCTTTCCTCCGTAAAAATTGACCAAGTGACAATTTTTTTATGAGAGAAAAGCCATCGATACCATACAAATGTATTTTGTTTTAAATGTAAAGTTGCAATGCATACCTTTTTTGTGTTTTTCACATTATGGAGATCAAAATATTGCTCCATATGTAGTATCCATGTTACGGGATCCTTGCCATCAAAATTCCTCATATCGATCTTTGGAATATGATGGGTCTTCAATCCAACATTAGAGTTTATGAAATCACAATTAAATTTTGTTTTTTTCTCATCATGAGGTTCTTGTACTACCTTTTCGCCATTATGAATCATTTCTTGTATCAACTTTGTCAAAGCTTCCTTCAAACCTTCCATGTATGATTTTAGATCATTCTTCACGTCTTCCGTGGTTGTATTTCATTTTTTCGTCTATCTTAGCTTCCATGCCATCCATATTAGCTTCCATGCCATTATTCAAACCATCCATATTAAATTCCACACCTTTCTTCAAAACATCCATTTAATTTTTTGTTACTCTTTGCGAGAGCGAAATTTGGTGCACTTGGTCTTGTAATTTTGATATATCATGTTGCACTTATTCCTCTTCATGACTCATAGTAGAGCCTTATGAGGGATTAATGGGAGTTGAATTATTTTTAGGTGCCATTTTATAACCCAATACTAATATCTATTCTTCAATATGCCCTTGGAATCACTTCAAACTAATTTTTCAAACAAGACTTATGAAATTTGAAAAAAATGCACACCTTTTGCTTGCTTTTGAGGAGCTCGATATTGAAACTGATGTATCTATGTAATTTCAGATCCTTGAGATTTTATCTTTGGTCCTTATTATCCCTCTGAATCTTATTTCCAATGCCACATGTCTGACCTGATTTGGATTCTTCAAGGAAAAGTTATGCCTAATCTCCTGGAGTGACCTAATTATGGAATTTTTCGGTAGAGCGAAATTGTATGGCATGACACACGTCATTGTTTCCTCCTTAGGCTCTGAAATTGATACACAGGAAAATACAGTCCATTTAATTTAAACCACTTTTTACATAATTCCAATCTGATGCTCAGAGATAGAGTTATGACGATTTTCCCAAGGTGACCTCTTTGAGATGAAATTCGGGAGCCTACAAAAACCCTAAATTCCACAAACCATGGCTCCGAAAATAATGCGAACCAAGATATGAAATTTTTACACGACGTTCCTCAAGATTTCTTTACAACTGGGTTTTTTTATGTTCTAAACCTTCGTATAAAAAAAAATTATGGCAAAAATTCCATGATGACCTGTTTGAAGCAGCGAAACCCTAGAATCCAAAGCTATGATACCAAACTTTCTGAAACCAACTCAAAAAATAGAAGAAAATATAGATCAACACCTTAGAAATCACCATCTTCGAGGGGGAAACCTCCTTTAAATTACATAAACGGACAATTATTGGATGATTCAAATGACAAAACCTCCTTTCTATATGTAGGAGTCCATGGGGTCACAATATAATCGTAGGTGGGCTTTTATGGGGCACAATAATAAAAATATGGGGAATACAGGGGCATAACGATAAAAATAAGGGGGATACACTAACAAAAATAAGGGACTACACTAGTAATATAGGGACCTAACATCTAGTAGGAACATATGATTGTTGATAAGAAGGTTGACCTTGCAAGGACGTCCCCGTGAAAACAGTTGACGCCGATGAAGCTGGTGTTCCACCCGGGTTAGGAATAGAAAGAGTGGGTTGAATTTCCCCTGATGCAGGTCCATAATTTTCATAGTTCCCACCAAAAATAGGAATTATGTAGGGTTTCCCCCCACGTGGTGGAAAATATCAACCTGTAGGTTGACCACTCAGAGGGGGAACCACGGTTACCGTTGCTACAGAAGGCCCAAGAGTAATCTTTGTTTGACCTATCATCACTGTAGGTTGGGCTGATATATGTGTTGATACTTTTGGAACAAACATACTAGTAGTAGGAGTAACACCAGATGACCAAATGGGGTTATGGAAAAGTGAAGTTGCACCAGAAGTTTCCGAAACAAGATCACCAAGAGGTTGTAACCCGGTGGGACCACAGATGCACTATGACTAGAAAGTGCAGCTGGCCCACTCCCCAAATTGTAGGGAGAAGAAACATAAGGAAAGACTTCAAGAGGAAATATTAGTTTAGGATCACTACCAACACCTGGAGTATGGGTGGCAGATATTTCCAAAGGAGAACTCTCGGGTGTTGACTCCACACATGGGACCTCAACATTTTTCACCATGTTTGGGAAGAGTTCTCATATGGGAGCCTAGACACACTAGAAGAAGGTTCCAAAGGTACATTAGGAGTATCAAAAGAACTATATGGATGCGAAGGTGATACATACACATGATTTGGATCAAAGAGTGGATTGGGAGGAAAAATAAAGAACTCTGAAGTAGGGTGAGGACTATCCGGAGGAGAGTCTTAAGATGAAGTCATCGACTCTTGAGGCAGTGGTTGGGAAGCAAGGGTTTGGATACTTAGGATGATACCAAGTTCAAAACCTTGGTTCTCAAGGGTCTCAGACTCAAAAGTATCGAAAACTAGAACTCTAGATGGATCGGGTGTATTAGCATATCCATGGACATTGTGTTCTATATCTAGGGTATTGTTTTGGACTCCTGGTGGTTTTGCCACGATGAATTTTCACGAAATCAATAATTGATTGTGTGTCGGTGAACACTTTTGCCTTAATTCCATTTTACAATTAACCATTCATGTTTAGGACAAATTTTTTTGTTTCTCAGGTAGGATGTTATTATGTGGTCGATTAAGTTTAGAAATAAAACAAACAATAAATAAAAAAAGGGTTATCTAGGCATAAAGGTTTACCAAGCAACCGTGAACTATAATATACACCTTGGAGAACCAAGGACTTAATGTACATAATACAATCTCCCTAAATGTTGTGTTCAGTGTATCATGGTATACAAGGTGACCGACTCGGTTACCTATGGATGGGTAGAAACCTATAGGGGACTCCCAAAATATACTTGACGGTACGTGGGAGTGCATTCCGTTGTAGTGTTGTCTAATGCATAACCATTTGCTGAGAGCATTCCCATATAATTTTCATGTGTGGAGCACTGTCTAATATACCCTAAGGTACATGGGGAACGATCCTATACACTTACGTAGGTGGAATGAGATTTCACCCCCGGGGTGTAACACTGGAAAACAACGAAAACTCCTACATTTAATGACACCGGAACACGTCCCTAGCCTAGACCTCTATATTTTTTCGTTAATGTTCCAAATTCTCCTTAGGTTAATTGAGATAAATTTTAAGTTTATATTGAATTATGTTTTAGTTTCAAGGCTCAAAAAATTGATGTCACCTGAACACACCTATGATGCATCTAATATGAAGAAAAATTATTTTCATTTCAATGAAATATATCTATTGTAGGGAAGAAGTGCAAACATTGATCCAACAATCAGAGATGCAAACAACAACTTCCTAACTAGATATTTCAACTTCACATTTCAAATGAAACAATGAAAGAGTAAATGACTTTCAATTCACTAAAGTTCACCTACCTGAAAATTTTTTACTTTTCTTTTTAAAAGGGATGAAAAATGCACTTATCAACTTTTAGTCACTAAGCACTGTAATCTAAGCTTCAATGACAACCTCAAAAATTCATTTCCAATGCAATGCAATCTAATGCAATTTTCATAAGCAATAATCAACTTTGAATAATCAAATGAAAAATGAAATTCTTTCCGGTTTCCAAAAGAACTAAAACAAACATGCAAGCAACAAATAGTAAATTCAATTACCTAAAGAACCTAAGATTCACCTCAAGCTCATTTTCACTACTTGGACATGGAACAAAATTTTGCAAACCAAAAAGAATCTAACAAAAAGACATCACAATTCTAAGCACATTTAGCAGGAAGAAGACTCTAAAGATCAAGATATCCTAGAATTTCATGTCAAAAACTTAAAAATATCAATATTTTTTTACTAGCGCAAGTATACAGTTGGAACCTGGGTTTCAAGCGTGGTTGTTTACAGTTAAATACACGCTGAAAATGCTCAATTTTCCGAAGAAAACACGCTGGGAAAGGAAAGATTAGGAAAATTCAACGAAAATCGGAAATAAGTATAGACTTGAAACTCTAAAGAGCATACTACTCAGAATGCAGACTTATAAGCAATCAAAATGATGGATGATAAGGCGGTTGGCCAAACTAATTGAATTGAACCAATATAAAAGGAGGTTTGAAGGGTTATTGGCTCCCTAGTATGGTTGCATTTTGTTTTGCAGGTAATCCTTTCTGCGGAGAGGAACGATCCCTCTAGTCCTATGGGAGGATCTAACAACAAATGAGACAAATATATGCAACATTTCCTAACTTATAATAGAAAACATGAAGGAGGATAGACTTCCTACCTTTTTCTGATGCAAGTGCCTTTGGTGTCTACCTTTATTCTTTCGCTTCCACATTCATGCTCACGATCTCCTCTCCATTGGCATAGATGAGTGCCTGCAAGGAAAGACAAGTGGATACAACAAACATATACAAATCATAATAGTTTCCAATACAAGTTATGCAACAACTCAAGGAACACTAAAATAAATAGATAATAATTGACATATTTATGAAAAGGAAACACATAATGTATTATTAATAGAATGAAAAAGGGAGAAATACAACCAGAAGCCTTGATTTTGGATGCCTCATTTAGGTGAGACTCCAAGTCCTAGCCTTCGCCTTCAAAGTGAAGGGGAGGGAGTTGAGGATCCATGAAAATGGGAAGGAGTTCCACATATCAAGGGAGAGATCCATGGAAGGAGGATCTAGGTCCAGGAATGGGAGATCTCGTTCCAATCATCAACAACCTAAAACCACATCGCCGTTCTCGAGCCTTCTAGCAAGGGAAGCTTCTCCTCCACTTTGGGAAGAATTTCCTGAAGAGGGCCAACACAGATTTTCCTGACAAAAGTCTTGTTGCCAATGCTAGACATAAGTAGTGCAAAAGGTGACAAGCACGAGTCATCAACTATGGATAATGTGTCAAGCTTGCAAAACAAGGTTTTTGACAAGCTTTTCAAAATATTTTCAAGGCAAGTCTTCTTCCTTTCTTTAGGGATTCTTTGAACATATTTCATGGTGAATACATTGTTCGCGAAAACTTTTATCAATTTGCGACATTTGTGGCATCGACGACAGAAAGGGCAACACTTCAAGATGCGAGACTGGGAGTCTGAAAAAATATTGTATACCAAGATTTGAAAATAGAATTCGAGATGCAAGACATGGGGATCTTGCATTATTTCCTTAGTTTTGAAATTTGGCAAAGAGATGGGGAAATTTTTGTCTCTCAAGCCAATGATATACTGAATAAGTTTCACATGGAGAACAAGAAATGCACGGAGACTCCTCTAGCAGGGAATTGGAGGAAGGAAGATGCTACTTCAGGCAAAGTGGCAGAAGCTACCATTTATAGGCAACTTGTGGGTTCACTTATGTACTTGGTGAACACATGACCGGACATGTGTTATGCAGTTAATCAACTTAGTCAAGCAATGGTTAATCCAACCAAGATATATTGGAAAGTGACCAAACATGTGTTGAGATACTTTAGAGGCACCACTCAGTTTGGTATTTGGTACAAACGGAAAAAGGGAGTGAAGATACAAGGATTCATAGATGTAGATTGTGTAGGGAGGAAATTCAACAGGAAGAGCACATCAGAAGGAATATTCAGTATTGGGTATGCAACAATTTCTTGGTACATCAGGAAGCATAGATAGGTTTCACTCAGTTCAAAAGAAGCAGAGTACATGACTACTAGTGAAGCATATTATGAGGCTATTTTGATGAGGAAGATCCTTGTTGGGTTATTTTGTCAACAGATGGATCCTACAGTGATTTACTATGAAAAACAAAGTTGCATCAAAATCTTGGTGAATCCAATTTTCATGACACGTCTAAGGATATTGACATCCAGTACCACCATCTTAGAGATTGTGTGTAGAGTTAGATCATGATGCTAGAGTACATTCCTACAAAGGAACATGATGCATACATATTGACAAAGGCATTTTCAAGAGGTAAATTCAAGTTCCATAGTGGCAGGATTGGGATATCTGATAATATCTTTCTTGCTGAGAGGCATTGTTGAAAATGGCACCAAGAAATATTCTAATTTAATTTTCGCTTGAATTAAATTAGAATAAAATTTCAATTCCACATCTCATGAAAACTTGTATGAGTTAAATAAGTTAGTTTGACTCAGTTGGTTCAGTTAATTCGAGCTAAGGGTCTAACCTTAGTCATGTAGAGTGGTTCCTAATTTTTAGGAGCCTTTGTTGAGTTTATTTTGAGTTGTAATTAATTAATTCAGTTTATCTGAGTTAAAGTAAGTTTAACTAGTTCCAACAGTTGGAGGAACTAGTGAGAGGTCTTGTAGTGAGCTATCTACTATATGATCAATCAGTTAATTGATAAATCAATCATAAATAACTCATGCATGTGTGAACTGAGAGTTTCCCAGTTGATATTGGAGTTCAAGGGAAGTGTAATATTATTTTTATAATCATCCAAATTGTACAAGTGGTGCATGCAATGAAAGGAAGGCCCTAAATGGATTGTGCAGTATTGGATGGGGATTTCCCTAATTAATAGGGGATAATTACAAAAGGAAACATCACAAGGATATAGGGACTTGGGCTACCAATACAACCAGTCCAGAAGATGCTGAAATAATGTGGTTGTTTGATTGTGCTTCAAAAAGATCAAAACTGGAACATTAAATACTAGAAACAAATCAAATCTTGAACTGAATCCAATCTCTGTGTTGGTGAACAAAACAATATATACCTTGACCAATGATTGCAACATGTTTTTAAAAGGATATTTAACATTAGGAATGATTACCTTTTCTTGATAAAGAAGAAATAGTTCAACATCTCCTTCATGATCATATGCAGACTTCTCTTCAAGATTTACTACTAGCTGCAAATTTTGTTTATCTAAACCCTCTACATAATCAACCACTGGGTCATTAAGAACAAAAGAAAATAGTTGTAATTCATTTTTAATTTGCCCCATTGACTCTAGAGGCCTTTGCATTAACTTGCACTCTTCAACTTCATTACCTTTTTCTATTATGTACTATAAAAAATATTGTCACATGCAGGTTGAATGTGTTCTTGAGACTGCTAAAAATCATCATTTTTCAATGAAGAAAACACAACAGGAAACTCTGAAAAATTAAGATCAAAATATTCACTAGGTTCATCATCCTTAGGCATATTAAATATACCTGTAATATCATCAAACATGAGAATTGAAATAACAAATTTCTCCTCTTCATTATTTACTTGCAATGTTTGATGATTATTTTATGCCATAATTACATTGTCTGAAACTTACACACATGAAAATTCAAAATTATGATTTACACAGATATGCTCTTAAAATAATGCCTCATAAAATGGATGAGCTGGAGAGACATATGAGTGATGAATGTTCAGAGATCCTTGTTCATGCATTTCATCATAAACCTCATCTTGGTCTTCACAAAACTAGTCTTGAAATAGAAACCCAGAAAAAGAATATTCTAGATAAAAAAATGAATGACTATCTTCATACCTTTGATCATACAAAGACTTACAAGCCTGCTACAAATTTTCATCAATTTCAGAAAATAGAACTTGACTGTCATCATTTAAATCTTGCTTAGTTTCCTTTTCATCCAATATATAAGCCACCATTTCTTCTTGGTAATGGAAATTTTTCTCATTCAAAGCTTCCATAACTTCTTCCTCACCCTATATATTTTCTAGATTTTAGATAAAAAAATCAAATTGTTCACAACAATTCTCAACCAATGAAAAAGAAGGATGAGATTCTTTGTATTTTTCAAAAAATGTTGAATGCAAATATTTAAGATAATAAATACTAGCAAATGGAAAACCTTCATACCAAGATCGTTCTTTTTCTTCTAAAGTGATCATAAACATCTTCATCAAGCATTATTCATGAAAATTAACCTTTAACTTACGCACATGCATATGAAATTTAACCAAATGAAGTGCAACATCATATTTTTCCTGATCTCTGAATTTTGGAAAATAGTTTGCCAATCTATGCAAGGCATGCGTTTCAAAAAGCTTGAAATATGCATATGATTTTAAGGAGCATACCATGCATATTTGTGATCCATCTCAAACTAATAGAGTTGCTAGTGAAACCCTTATTTCTGAATCCTACTACCATTAGAGTCTTTGGATCAGGGTGAAAACTGATTGGAGTCACCGGGTGAATTGTTCAGCCTTCATATGTGTCTGATTGGTGTCGACCATCAACAGTCAAATCTGAAAATTTGATTATATTTCTTGGAGAAGATAGAACCTTCCTCCCCAGTATGGTCTCCATAATGTTAGCACTCCATAGTTTTCCAAGGCTGAGTAGGAAAATTGCATAGGTAACCACAAACCAATTACGAGATTAGAAAATAGCCTTTCCAATCCCAGATAGGGCTCTCTCTATATGTATTTCAATAATCACAGTATAAGGTTTTAGACTAGGTATGAAGATCAAGAAATTGGTTTTAAATTATTTTCAGAATGAAGGAAGAGTCCATTGGGAATGGAGTCATAAGGATGTTCAGTAATCAATCACAGATAGACAGAGAAAATCTTGAAATAGGGCAAGGTAGGAAAACTCCTGGATCTTATAGAGCTATTGAGATGTGGATGAGATGAATCCGATTTAGGATCAATTTAAATACATAGCATACACAGATGAATTCTACACTTAAATCTCAGAAAGAAAACATTAATATTGCTTAACAAGCCACAAAAAAGTAGTTCAAGTAAATTCTGCTCATCATCTTCCTGCAAAAAATTTAAGAAGGAGCATCCATGTGAACTTGAAAGAAAAACATATTTACAAAGAGGGAAACATCACAATTTGTTTGACACTAGAATCCTGAAACCAAATTGCCTCTGTATTGTTGAATTGATTACTTCAATTTGAACTCCATAGCTTACAATCAAAGAAAAAGTTTTCTTTTACTTCAGAATCAACCCTGTCTTCATTCAAAATCATAAAATATTTACAAAATATTGTTCATAAGTATAAGGAGGTCTAAACCAACCTATTCCCACTTGGATGGAATTGATCTCATGAAAATATGCAAGAAAAACCACTAATTTGTAAAATAGGACAACATCTTTGACTTTCATCTAAAACTTAACTATATTCATAATACATCGAATTTTTTCAAGACAACATAGATGAAGCTTTTTACAATGATAAAACATAAATATTACATGATCAAAGCCTTCATTTGCCACACTGAGGTGAAAATTTTGTCCAATACATTGTCTGTGTTTGAGCACAACACATGTCCTGCTATTTATTTGAATTCATAAATGGATGAAATTTGATCAAAACACTTTGTAGATTTCCTTTAGTCTATAATGATAGAATATATGCCCTGTAAATATCAAAAATTTCCCTATATGTGACCTTGAAGAAATACTAGTTTTGCTACTCATCCTGTGCGCAACACTTGTGGGTAGCAACTGTATTTTGTGAATATCTCTCAAATGGTGAATATGAATTGGCTGAAATTTTTACAGCAAGTCAATATCATCAAAATTCATCTCCAATTTTTTTTTAGCCAAATCCAATCCACGGATCTCAAGGAAAATGTCACTATGTTTGAGCACAACACCTGAGCACAATGGCTAATATTTTTTAAATATCTCCCAAACCATGATAGTTGTGTAAAAACCGAGAGAGGTTTTTGTTATTTGTCCCATTCGTGACAATATTTTTTTTTTTAATCATTATTTATATCTAGTTGGTCATAAACAACTCTTAAATTTGATTGTGTGAAAGCGTAATGCTTGTGTGCAACACCATTTATTTTTCATGGTTTAAGAAAAAATGGAGTCTCTGAACAAGCTACACATTTTGGTGATGATGTTGAAACTATATTAGTGATAACACACACCCCTTTCAAGCCTCCTTTCTCCAAAAATGAAAAACATTCATCTCTAGACCGAAAAACCCTAACCCTAATGCTTTGTCAATATTGCAGAAAATTTTTGGTTGATGTCTAGAGTGTTTGAAAAGTTGAAGAATGAACTTGGTGGATGTTTCTGAAATCCAAGAATGTCCTTTTAATCCTTCACATGGTCTAAAGTATTATTTAATTGCAATGATGCCCCACTTTAAAAAACACAACACCACTTGTGATGTTGAGGTATGATCTTGTAAATAACATGAAAACTGACTCATGACGCCTCACTCATGACAATACACCCATGAAACCTCAATTATGACCCCTTAGGTACATCACAATTCAAATCAAGACTAATAGACCTCTTTTGACACACATATTTACAATGACTTGACAAATTTTAGACCTTTGCACAAAGACCATCTAGACTATGATACTAGGTGAATTCATAGGCTAAAAATTACAAATAGACCCCCAAAATAATGGTTATATAAAAAAATTTGATCCCTATATTATAGGACCCTAACAGTGGCTCCAATGGGGATGGAAACCTCCCAGTGAGGTGCCAAAAAAACCATATACTATTAGCCTGAAACATTGGGTGATGGTGTCTGCTCTAGAACCATTGCACTTTTAACCAAACTGGAAACTTGTTGCAATCCTCAAACTGACTCAAAACCATTATTCAAACTGAAAACTGAAACTAATTCAATACTACACCAATATTGAAGTTGCACACCTTACTACTAGAAACCAAACTAAAATGCATGCTTGCCTGAGAAAGCTTATTTCTTGTCATTTCCTAATCTAACCTATTGAAATAAATGCCTGCCAAGCAAGCTTATTACACACCATTACCTACTTAATAAATAAAATCAACTGCTCAATAAAATAACATTGAAATTCCAATACAACCAGTCTAAAAGATGCTAAAATAATGTGGTTGTTTGATTATGCTTCAACAAGATCAAAACTGGAACATTAAATACTAGAAACAACTCAGACCCTGAATTGAATCCAATCTTTACATTGGTGAACAAAACAAGATATACCTTGACCAATGATTGCAATAGGTTTGTAAAAGGATCTTTAACATCAGGAATGGTTACCTTTTCTTGATAAAAAATATTTATATCAACATCTCCTTCATGATCATATGCAGTCTACTCTTCAAGATTTACTACTAACTGCAAATTTTGACTATCTAAATCCTCTACATAATTAGCCACTGGGTCATTAATAACACAAGAAGATAGTTGTAATTCATTTTTAATTCTCCCCATTGACTCTAGATTCATTTTCATTAACCCACACTCTTCAACTTAATTACATTTTCCCTTTTATGTACTATTAAAAATACTGTCACATGTAGGTTGAATGTGTTCTCGAGACCACTGAAAATAATCAATTTTCAATGAAGAAAACACAACAGATAGCTCTGAAAAATTAAGATCAAAATATTCACCAGGTTCATCATCCTTAGGCATATTAAATATAACTGTAATATCATCAAACATGAGAATTGAAACAACAACTTTCCCCTCTTCATTATACTTTCAATGTTTGATAATTCTTTTATGCCATAATTACATTGTCTGATACTTCCACACATGCGAATTCGAAATTCTGATTTACACAGATCTGATATTGAAATAACCCTTTAGAAAATGGATGAGCTAGAGAGACATATGAGTGCTGAATGTTTAAAGATCCTTGTTCACACATTTCATCAGAAACCTTATCTTGGTCTTCACAAACCTGGTCTTGAAATAGAAACCCAGAAAAATAACAATCCGAATAAACAAATGAATGACTATCTTCATACCTTTGATCATACAAAGACTTACAAGTCTGCTACAAAATTTCATCAATTTCAGAAAATAGAACTTGACTGTTATCATTTAATTCCTGCTTAGTTTCCTTTTCATCCAATATGTCAGCCACCATTTCTTCATAGTAATGTAAAGGTTTCTCATTCAAAGCTTCCATAATTTCTTCATCAATAAATTCTTCCTCACCATGTGTATTTTCCAGATTTTAGATAAAACCCTCAAAATGTTCAACAATTCTAAACCAATGACAAAGAAGGATGGGATTCTTTGTATTTTTAAAAAAATGTTGAATGAAAATATTTAAGAGAATATATACTAGCAGATAGAAAACCTTCATAACAAGATCGTGTTCTGCTAAAGTGATCATAAAAATCTTCATCAAGCAATCTTCATGACAATGAACCTTTAACTTACACACATTCATATGAAATTTAACCAAATGAAGTGCAAAATCATCTTTTTCCTGATCTATAAATTTTGGAAAATAATTCTGCCAATCTATACAAGGCATGCAATTCAGGAATCCTAGAATATGCATACGATTTAAAGGAGAATACCTTGCAGATTTGTGATCCATATCGAACTAATAGAGTCGTTAGTGAAACCCTTATTTCTGAATCCTGCTACCAATGGATTTTGTTGATCAGGTTGAAAACTGATTGGAGTCGCCAGGTGAATGGTTCAACTTTCATATGTGTTTTACTGTTGTCCACCATAAATAGTCAAATATGAAACTTTGATGATCTTTCTTGGAGAAGATAAAACCTTTTAGCTCCCTTGTATGGTCAACAAAATGTTAGCACTCTGTAGTTTTCCAAGGTTGAGGAGGAAAATTGCAGAGGTAACCACAAACCACTTGCAGGATTGGAAACTAGCCTTTCCAATCCCAAAGAGGGCTCTCTCTATATGGATTTCATTCGATAACAATATAAGGTTTTAGGGTAGGTATGAAGATAAAAAAATTGGCTTTAAAATTGTGGTTGCAGAATGAAGGAAGATTCCATTGTGAAAGGAGTCATAAGGATATTCAGTAATCAATCACAGATAGACAAAGAAAAGCTTGAAAGTAAATTCTACGCATCATCTTCTTGTAAACAATTTAAGAAGGAGCATCCATGTGAAACTTGAAAGAAAAACATATTTACAAAGAGGGAAACATCACCATTTTTTTTACACAAGAATCCTGAAACCAAATTGCCTATGTGTTGTTGAATTGATTACTTAAATTTGAACTCCACATCTTACAATAAAAGAAAAAGTCTTCTTTTACTTCAAAATCAACCATTTCTTCATTAAAAATCATAAAATTTATAAAAATATTGTTCCTAAGTCTAAGGAGGTTGAAACCAACATATTCCCCATTTGGATGGAATTGATCTCATGAAAATAGGCAAGGAAAACCACTAATATGTAAAATAGGACAACATCTTTGACTTTCATCTAAAACTTAACTATACTCCTAATACATCGAATTTGTTTAAGACAACATGGATGAAGATTTTTCCAATGATAAAACATAAATAATTACATGATCAAAGCCTTGATTTTCCACAGTAAGGTGAAAATTTGTTCCAAAACGTTGACTGTGTTTGTGTGCAACACTTCCTGAGCGCAACACCTATTGAGCGCATCACATGTCCTGCTATTTATTTGAATTCATAAATGGATGAAATATGATAAAAAAACATTTGTAGATTTACTTTAGTTTTTAAATAAAACATATATTACCTATAGATATCAAAAATTTTGACAAAATGTGACGTTGAAGAAATACTAGTTTTGTTGCTCATCTTGTGGGCAACACTTGTGGGTAGCATATTTATTTTTGGAATATCTCCCAAACGGTGAACCTGAATGGGATGAAAATTTTAAAGCAAGTCAATATCATCATAATTAATCTCCACAAAAATATTGAGCCAAATCTAACCCACGGATCTCAAGAAAAAGGTGATTGTGTTTGAGAGCAACACTTGAGCACAATGACTAATATGTTTTAAATATCTCCCAAAAAATGATATATTTGTAAAAAATGAGAGAGGTTTTCGTTATTTGTACCATTATTGAAAAAAACCTATTTTTTTCCAAAATTAATCTCCAGTTGGTCAAAAATAAATCTTGACTATGTGAAAGCGTGACGCCATCTGCTTTTCATGGTTTAAGCCACAATGGGGCCTTTGAACAAGTTGCACATGTTGGTGATGATGTTGACACTATATTAGTGATAAAACACACCCATCTCAATCCTACTTTCACCAAAATTAAAAAAAAATCATCTCTAAACCAAAAACCAAAACCCTAATGCTTTGTCCATAGTGGAACAAACTTCTGGTTGATGTCAGGAGTGTCTGAAAAGGTGAAGAATGAACTCGGTGGATGTTTTTAAAAGAAAATAATTTTATTTTAATCCTTAACATGGTCTAGAGTCTTCTTTATTTGCAATGATTCCCCACTTTAAAATACACAACACCACTTGTGATGATGAGGTATGATCTTGTAAATAACATGAAAACTGACTCAGTGACACATCACTCATGAAAAGACACTCATGACACCTAAATGATGACCCCTTAGGGACCTTACAATTCAAATCAAGACTAATAGATCTCTTTTGACACACATATTTATAATGGCTTTACCAATTTGAAACCTTTGTACAAATACCATTTAGAATATGATACTGGGTGAATTCATAGGCTAAAACTTGCAAATAGACCCCCAAAAGAATAGTTAGACAAACACACTTTGATCCCTATATTATAGAATCTTAATAGGTAGTATGTTTTTTTTTCATCGGTTTTCTGGTCATAGGTGTCATTCAACACCGAGGACGGTGTTCCCCCAAGGGAGTGGTGTTTGTAACAACCGTTGGTTGATTTTCTATGTAAATATAATAAGACCGAGGTCATGAGACACATATTCCAAGATGAATGTTGAGAAAAAAATACTGATGGGTATCACTTGTGCTTAATTAATAGCTATGAAAATTGGAAAAGACATTGATAAAGGAAAAGTGGAAATAATTGGCATTTTATTTAGGAAAACAAAGGAAAACGAGAGAAAACGGAGTACCAAGTGTTAGGGTCCCATGATTCGGCCGATTGGGAATCCAAATGACAGTGTAACATCAAACCAAGCTTTGGAGCCCAAGGACCTAGCCTTCCTGGACTCAGAGAGGGCTCTCTCTATAAGTGTAAGGGATATCTGTGTGTTTGCTTATTGTGTTATGATTTTAGGCTAGTTATGAAGTAAGTTTTTTGGTTTTTTAAGTTGTGAGGGATGAAACTGATCAAAGATATAAAATAGGTAACAATATGTTAGATTAACTGGGCTATGGGGTCAAAAGGTCAAGAAAGCTATTAGATGACAATACAAGGCTATTGAAGGGCCGATTTGATTCAAGGTAGAAAGGATCTTTGGGAAAATGGAGTAAATGGACATCAAGTTTGTGAACGACAAAGGATTTCAAGCATAACTAGTTTAATAGCAGACATAAACATGGTAGGGAAAACCATTAATCATGCAAAATGTAACTATAAGCTAATCAATACATAGAAATAAACATTCAAGCCATGCATAGAAGTATAAGACCCTCTAACTTTGGGAAATGGCTATCAGACTTTGGGGAAAACACTTAAGGAAGACAAACAACTTAACTTACTATGCCGGAATGCCTAAACACAATACTTCAAGTTATTGGGCACTTTGAACAACAAGATTTTCATAGTTTTAGGCAAAGGGCTAGATCGAAACTAGGCTTCCTTGGTTCAACAAGATGATAATCTAATCAGTCAAAGAGAAATTTCATGGATGGAACTATAGCTAGCCATAGGTAAGCAGGGCATACCGTAAGTCCTTCTTAGCATGTATAAAACCATGAATGAAACAAGCAACAATATCCTAAATATTAAAGAGCAATCAAGAATTCTTTAATGTTACTTAGGAAGAAGAAAACAAAGAAGCTATGAAGAAACAGGAAATTTGAGGTGCCTCCATGGGCATATCTCAAATTTTTTCTCTACTGATCTATAGCAAGCAAGAAATATGTATTCATGAATGAAAACTAGAAGACAACAAAAAAGCAAGAGACACTATACCATTCTACCAAGTCATGGAATCCAACAACAATCCTTCTTCATTCATCCAAGAGCATCCAAGAGGCAATCCAAAAGCATAAGACAAGTATTTCTTCCAAAGATTATATGACCATATATTGCTTCTCTTCTCAAGTTCAACCTTCCTTTACAATGAAAGCCTTTGGAATATATAGGCTCAAGTGAGGAAAACCTCATGGTTCAACTTGCTCTCCCATTGGCCTAATCAAAATATCTAAACTTGTCCTTGAGGCTTTGAAAAGCCCAAGGCACAAAATATCTAATAAATATCTCAAAATTTGCTAAAAAAGGGAAAATAATTGACTTTTCATCATTTTCCATGTGCAAAAATAGCTAAACGCACATTTGGAAAAAGCAATTTTTAAAGGTTCAAATTTTACAAAAATATTCAAAATTTACATCAACAAAAGGTCCCCTAACTTGCCGGCAACATTTGGTAGCCTTCCCGATGTCGAAACAAGGCTCATGATAGCTCGTTGGAAAGCTCTGAGTGTTTAATTTCTGGAACAACTAAAATTTTCCCAATCTAATGCCTAGAAGTCCTCCAAAACTGAACCTGTGTGTAAAAAAACAGAATTTAAACCTTGCTGATAAACGAGGCAGAATGTTGAAAAAGCGAGTGTTTTTCGCCATTTTGGGGAAGAAAATGATCTTCAAATGTTCTGAAAATCGCTGAGTATGTGCCCCTGAAAATATGGCGTCCAATGATACCATTCTCATCCTATGACGATCCCCCAAACTGAAATGGCGAAGCCCATGAGTTTTGGCCAAAAACCCAAAAATGTTGAAAAACAAGAACATGTAAAAATTTGCTCAATTTTGGTGAGCAAGTCCCTCAAGGATTTTTAGAAACATGTCTAGAAGCTCGGGCCAAAATTCTAAGACTAGAGATGTCTTTTTCCCTTTTTCTCACCAGGCGCCCTCTTTGGGCAGCTTGGAGCTTTTCTCGATTTTTCTTCTCTGTTTTTTTGGCATTCTAGATTTGGTGAGGAAGTCATGGCCCCTTGCCTAGGAGAGGCAGCTAGCACATGCTTTGGAGAATGCCCTTCATGATCATTATGCTGCTATTCTGTCTCATAAGGCTACCCCTTTTCCCGCCTTTGTTCATCACTGTTATGTTGCTCCTGCTACTATGTCTCACATTCATTGTCAATCACTGTTTGATTAAGGTATAATTGGTTTTCAAATGCTTGTGTGAAATTCCCTCCTTTGGTATAAGACCCCCGTTCCTTCAGAAACTGCCTTTCCCATTGGTGTGCAACTCAACAAATAAACTTCAAGAACAAAAACAAAGCTAATCAGGATATATAATCAAAATGATTATTTTCTGTGTTTTGTGGTAAGGATACCCTGTCCTTTGATGTTTTGAGGACATAAGACACCCTTGTCTTTTTAGAGGAAGGCAAAACACAGTCTTTTTCAATCAAAACACTGCTCCCTTTGGTATCCTTTTCAACCAATCAATTCATCACCAAAAACACAGTCAACCAAAGAAGGTAAAACACAATACAAGGTTTACTGGGAAATAGGTGACAGAGCTTATTTTTTATTTTGATGTGGTCATAGAGAAATGTAGGACTTTAATCAACAATAAACCCTTCTTTAAACAGAACACTGTCCTCTTCAACTTCTACTGTTTCCTTATACCTAGACCTTGATAATACTGCCAGGTGGTGATTTGCAGCTTTATACACTATATTTGGTTTATGGGGTAAAGTGGAAAACACTGGTGTTTTGCCTCTTTTTATCAAACAGAGAGATCCTTTGGTCTGACAAAAATATTCATATCATAATCACTGCTACTTGTAAACAAACCCACCCTTTCAACCTTCAGAATTTTGTCTTTCGTTTTGGACACTGTTTCTGGGCTTATCTTAAAATGGTTTGGAGGGCAGCTCATAGGTTTCAAAACATTAAGGGGGAAGCTGCCATTCTTGCTATTTCACCTTTTATCAACATGACCATAGCAGAAATTGTTTTTTTCAAATAAACAAACAGAACTTAAACTGTGATTCACATTGTGATTTTCATCTCTTTACCCCACTCAACACTTTTGCAAATAGCAAGGGAGGTACATAGAATACCTTCAAAACTTGATGACAGGCTTGCTTGAGGAGTTTGAGTAGCTTTTGAAGTAATTTGGAAGTGTTTTGATGACTTAATCTGTGCGTGGCGCGTTTAGGATGGAGAGCGCCGCACAGAAAGACTGTCGGGTCACCTGTCAGGCCGACAGGACCCAAACCTACAGGGGCACCGCGCGCACCTACAGGCGCGTCGCGCGCCTGTGTATTTTTGTGTAAAACTTGCACCTCAGCACGCCGTGCGCTTTTCCAGGCGCGCCGCGCAATGAAAACTTTGAAAAAACACATAAATTTCTTGTGAACTCATCTTCAATCTTAGAAATAGCAAGAGTGGATTGATAATTTGCGTTTCTTGAGGGATTTAAAATGAGGTTCAACAGTCTTTTCTCGTTTGACTTGGAGAGGGTTTTTTCTTTTGAAGGTTTGAAAAGGCCTTTGTTTTTAAATCAAAATTTGAAAACCCTTCTCTCAAAAATCTCAACACACAACTGATGTCCTATTATTGGATATGTATCATAGTGGTAAACACTACTTGTTAATAAGTGAGGCCCCCTCCTAACCCTTATGAGAAGTTGAAATTTCGACTATCTGCCTTCACTTTCCTCCAATGATAACGAACCTGCCAATTTGTAGGTTTTGCCCTGTGATTCAAAGGTAATGAAAAAACCCTGTAGTCCTTTTAGAAACCACTTCTTTACTTCTATTCAAAATATAACAGTAGAGCACCTTGAATTGTTTTCTTCATAGAGAGAAAGGGTCTTTCCTTTGGTATTTTTGACATACTCTTCATAGGGAAGGGTCCTTCTCTTTTTACAATGGCATGCTCACCTTGCTTTGACTAGGTTCCAATACCTGAAAACATGTCATGATCTTTGTGCATATGTGGAAACTAGTAAACCTATCCGCAATGCCCTTTTTGCCGAGGAAGGAGTTGAACTGTCACCTCAATATCCCCTTTCATACCCTGGTCTGTCTTTGTTATCTAAAAAGAGGACATCTGGAGAGGATATTTTATATTGCAGGAGGTTTTCTTTGGCATTTTGACAGAGGTCCCTTTTCTCTTTTGCAACATAAACTAACATTTTTTCTCTGAATGCTATGGGTATAGTCTTGTCCACTGTGTAAACTAAATTAGATGGCAGATGCTGCTTGAGATTCCTTTTTGACTGTAGGTGCAAAAATGCAGTTGCATTCACCTAGGTTTTATCATCATCTTTATTAATATCTGCCTTCAATCATCACTTTGCTTGGAAAACCCTAGTCACTGTCTCACTGTTTGTTTAGAAACAAATCTGTCTTATAGTCAGTTGCAACTCTTAAAACCAACTTTTGGCCATCGCCCTCTGCTTTTTAGATGAAGGAGGCGCTTTAACCCTCTGCTTATAGATGAAGGAGGTTCTTAGCCATGTGATGTTAACAGCCCTTGACAATGTTGTTTTTTCTTCCACTGTCCTTTCAGGCTTTGAATGAGGTTTCAAGAGCTTGATGAGAAACTCTTTGCCCTGTAACTGCATCCCAGGCTTAAAATCACATTGAGAAGCAGCTGTCTTCTCATGTGGCGCCAAAAATTGTCTTCTGAGAGGATGGTATGTTTCCTGTCCTTGAAATATTCATCAAACACTGTAAAACACCTAAAATCATCTTGAGATTATGGTCTATGTATTGCTGAGACTTAAGGGTGTATCAGTGGCGTGACTTAGGGTTGTGACCAACTTTATTAGCAGAGTGGGAGGTCTCTTATGACTGGTCTATAGCAGATGGAGGTTTTTTTGTCTCTTGGATAGTTTTCCGAGGGTGAAATGTCTTAAAGCGCCACTTCCTAACTTAGGGGAGGTTGTTTGAACAGATTTGGATTGTTTCTTTAGGACTGGTTGTCAGACTAGTATGGTTGAGGCTAGGTAGGAGTTGATAATGGGGTTTCAACTCGTCATGGGTGGACTGAGAGGTAAGAAGGAAAAAAGGTTTATGGGGGTTTTCTAGATGAAAAATTGACATATGGAGATCAGCTTCTAGAAAACTCAGCTAGAATTTAGTCATCAACAACAGGTGAAAAATACTGATGACTACCAGAAGTGACAAATTTGCATGAGAGGGGAATTGAAGGAAAAATGAAGGAAAATGAAGAAAATAGAGGCCTCAATAATAAAAAGTCTCCTGAGAACCAGTTCACAACCTTTTTTCAGTGTTAGCTTGGAGCTCTCTTCTATTATATCACTCTCTCATACTCTTGCACACATAGAGTATTATTGGAGCATTTTTTGAGCACTTTGGCATACATTGGATTTGGAGAAAAAAGGCAAAGGAAAGAAGGAAAGTGAAAGGGAACAATTGGATTAACAAATATAGATGGATTTATTTGCAGGTAACAGGTTGCATGTATGATTTCTTTGTAGGTTTATGGATGCATGGTATATGCATGTGATTTTGCAGTTATGTGTTGTTATTGGCATAGATATTTTCTTGAATTGATAGTGGGTTTAGCCTTACATTTCCATTTCCTGGATAGACATGGTGTTGTGGTTTATTTTTCCACTTGATTGTTTTATGATTGGTGCTCATAATTCCTAATGGCTATGGGTTGGAAAAAATAGTCTGGAAGCCCTGAAACAACTTGGGTTGAGTTACTAGTCCTGGAGCCTAGGTTGGGACAAATGCTCAAGAGCCCTTGGTGGGTTGAGTTACTAGTCCTTGATGTCAATTTGGACAAATGCTTTGGATCCATCGAAGGCTGCGAGTTGAGCTACTAGTTCCTTGAGCCTTGGAAAACTTTGTTAGAGATCGATATGGTCGGTGTTAGTGATGTCTAACCATGGAGGTGGAATCCATGTGGTTGAGGGTTGAGGTGATTTGGACTCTAGAATCCCTGGTTTGGCTTTGTTTTGGTTTATTACATGAGATCCCACATTCATGCTTGGAATATGGTGTGAGGGTGATTGGCTAAAAGAGAGATTTGGTTCAGGCCTATCTATGGTCAGGTGGTATGTGGAAGTCCCTGACTTCATCGGTATTTTCATAAGTTAATATGAGACATTTACTTATTGTGATCTATGAGAATTTTTAGTGATTATGTTGGAGATATTGCGGTTGATTTTCCATGGTCTCTATGCCGGTTGTTTTATGGTATTATGCTCGTTATATGATTTGTATTATCTGTGGCTCTTGCAATGAATTTGTTTAGTTATTGATTGATTGATTAATATATGGAATAATAGCACCGTTGAAACTACGTTGAGAGGGGATAGGGCCTTCTTGATGATTCTTCAATGACCTTATTGAATTAGTAAACAAATATGTATTTATAACCTACAAATACTATGCACACACATGTTTGTATAAATGAGTAATTTGGGCCTCCAACTTCCCGGGGTCGTAACTTTGGCATACGATCCCTGTTTGACTATCATAATACCTCGTTTCGAAGATCTCCACAAGGAGGCCAAATTTAAAATATTTAAATAAAATTTTGATGCTTTTCTAGTCTCCACATTTTCCCTGAAAATATTGTTTAGGTCCTCAAAACAACCTTGGAAGTTTAGAACTTCAAAAATTGCCAAAAATAGAAAGTTGTGTTATACTTAAGGAAATGAAATTGAAAAGAAATAGTTTTGGATAAAGTTAGGAAAATAAAATTGTGATCATGTGTCACTGGGTGTTTGTAGTCAGTCCTAGACATGTGGACCCCATTTTCCATAAGTGCATCTTTGAAATCCGGTCTCACATAGTAACTCTCATCTCATGTTTACCCTGGCGATCTTGTGAATTTGGGTAAATGTGGGAGGAGGAATTACAGGTGGTATTAGAGCTTCCAGGTTCAAACATTTGGACCGGATGGATGAAATGTGTTTGTCATGCATGCATGCTAGTTATCTATGCGTTTTTTTCTCATGCATTGTGATGGCTATTATTGTGGTTCTGTGTCTTCATGATATTGATGTTGGAATGATTGATATGTTGATTTTCTTATATATACATATTTTGTGCTAATATGGACTTATTTTTGCAGACGAGATAGCCTCCCCTGAACTTCACTAAGGTATGTTTGATTATGTTTATATTTGGTTTTCCTGACATGGCATGTTTGCAGGAGAATATCAGAGATGACAAGAAAAATGGTAGAATAAAATTCACATGACTCTCCCTATAGATCATATTAACAACATGGTGATGAACACTTTCCTAACATAGCAGCTACATTGAGAAGTTTGAAATAAGAGGTCAAAATTTGTAAGGCGGATAATGACAGGATGATTCAGTCACAAGAAGGAATTTTCGGAGCACAGGAAAAGCAAGTGAAAATTAATGCAATCATCCTTCAAAGTCTATCAGATTTTCAAAGACATCCCATGGACCACTTAGGATGATCCTAAATCAGATGAAATAACCAATGGGGCATATGCAAGTAGGTCTCAATCAGGATACAAGTTTGACATGGATGACATAATCAGAGATGGTAGGTTCTTGGATATACTTGATAGGAAAGGTAATGACCATGGGTTCTATTCTAGTTATGGTTTAGAGAGACATCATCGTCATCACCATCACCATCGGTATAGGAGGAGTGAGAAGCAGTACTTGCCATATTAGTTCAAGAAACAAAACCCTCCTACATTTGATGGAGATATGAAGAAGTCACAAGATGCATAATCTTGGTTTCTTGAGATGAATAATTTTTTCAGATTGCATGATTATTCAGAGAATATGAAGGCAAGGATAATTGATTTCAGTCTTAAAGGAAAAAAGAACATTTGGTTGGAAGATGTAAATAATTTTAGAGGTATTCTAGAAGAGGAGTTGACTTGGAGTGAGTTCAACAGACTTTTCAGGAAGAAGTGTCTATTAGAAAGATGCTATGATGACAATGAAAATGAGTTCTATGCATTTAACATGGAATATATGACCGATGAGGAATGATACTAGCAAATTATTAGAGTTATTGAGATATGTTCCTTATCTTAAGGAGGAAAAAACAAAGATTCAATGATTCATCAGAGGGTTGCCGATATCATTCAAAGACAAAATCGAGTTTGATGAGCCTAGATCACTAGAGGGAGCCATAAGAAAGTTGAAGAACTGTTATGATAAATCAAATGGAAAGGACGAGTCTGAGTAGGATTGGAAATGTAATGATAAGAATAAAGGAATGTGGGCTAAGAAGAGAGGAAAACCTTAGGATGCAGATGCGATAATGCCTCATCGTACAAAAAGTTCAATGCAGTTGACAGAGGACGAGGATTTCGGTACAAGAAGTACAACAAGGGTGATGGCAGGAAGTATTTACAGTGTTGGACTTGTGGAAAGGAGCATCATAAGAGAGAATTTCCATAACATAAGGGAAACATACCACAAATTTATATTGCTCAAGAGGCACAAACAATTGGGGATGTTGGAGAAAGTATTCCTAATATTTATGCAACATTGGATAATAGGAAGGTTGATCATCATACATCTATTATCAATATCGAAGGTAATATTTGTGATCAAGTTGTTTCTATTTTGATTGGTCCTAGATTTAACTATAGTTGTATCAATCCTGACCTGGTGGATAAGTGTTTCTTTAATAAATAAGTGCATGCAAATTCTTTGTTGGTGTAGTTGGCTAGAGGTACCAAGAAAAGAGTTCATGATTGGCTAGGATTTTGTGCATTTGAGTTGAACGATATGTATACATAAACACATAAAAATGTGTTTCCATTGGTATCATACAATATGTTGTTGGATATGGATTGGTTGTACATTCACAAGACTACGGTGGATTGCTATGATAAGGCTATTGAGTGCTTGGATGATGATGGAGAGAAATTAATCTTGCAGGGTAAGAAGAAGCCTACATCAGTGAGAATGATTAAAACTACGCAGGAAAAACACAGTAGCAGGAAATTTTTTTTTTTTTTTGCAATTCATATTTATATTGACAAAGGGAAGGATGTTGAGGATGTGGAAGTCTTGAAGAGGTATCCAGTTTTGCAACAGTTTGAGGATGTATTTCTAGCAGAGATCTTATATTTACCGCCTCATAGGGAAGTGAAATTTTCTATTGAGTTGATGTCGGGAGCAACACCAGCATCAAAGGCACCTTACAAGATGAGCACTCCAGAGTTAGTGGAACTGACGTCGCAGTTGAAGGAAATGATTGATAAGGGATACATTAGGCCAAGTGTGTCACCTTGTGGTGCACCGGTATTGTTTGTGAAGAAGAAGAATGGCACTCTCAGGTAGTGTATTGATTATAGGAATTTGAACAAGGTGCCTATTAAGAACATGTACCTTTTGTCGTAGATTGATTACTTGTTTTAATAATTTAAGGGAGAAACAATGTTCTCAAAGATTGATTTGAGAGTAGAGTATCATCAGGTACACATAAAATAAGAGGACATCTGCAAGACTGCTTTCCGGACCAGGTATGGGAATTATGAGTTTGTTGTGGTTCCTTTTGGTTTGACTAATGCTCCAAATAATCTCATGTGTTTGATGAATAGTGTGTTGGTTCCTTATTTGGACAAGTTTTTGATAGTATTCATTGATGACATATTGATATATTCTAAGAATGTGGAATAACATGAAGAACATCTAAGAGAAATGTTGATATTTCTAAGAGAGCATCGATTGTATGCAAAACTTAGTAAGTGAAATTTATTTCAGACAAAATTTAAGTACTTGCGGCAAGTGGTTTCCAAGGAAGGTATAGCAGTGGTCTTGGAAAAGATTAGAGCTATCATGGAGTGGGAAACACATAGGAATGTGGATGAGGTCAAATAATTTATGGGCTTAGTCAGTTACTAAAGGAGGTTCATCAGGAATTTCTCATGGATTTCATATCCTATTACATCTTTGCAAAGAAAAGGAAAGGAGATTGAATGGAAAAAGGAATGTGTAGCTAGTTTTGAGTAGTTGAAATAATTGCTTACAAATGATCCAGTTTTAAAGATTGAAAATATAGATAAATATTTTGTGGCATGTACAAATGATTTCAAGAGAGGACTTGGTGGAGTCCTGATGCAAGGGCGAAAACTGGTATGCTACGAGTCAAAGAGACTTAATGATCATGAGTAGAATCATGTAACTCATGATCTTGAGGTTGCAATGATCATTCATGCATTGAGTATGTGGAGGCACTATCTTCTAGGCAGACTGTTTATTCTAATGAGTGATCACACTGGGTCAAGGTACTTGTTTAACAAAACTAATATGAATTCTCGGTAAGCTAAGTGGTTGGCTATGCTCATTGGGTTTGAATTTGATATCAGGTACATTAAAGGTAAAGAGAACATGGTTGCAGATACTCTTTACAGGAGAGTGTAGGTAAATCACATTGCAATAATGAGTTCATATGGGAAAAACTTATAGGAGAAGATCTTACAGGTAGGGCAATAGGATGACAGGTACGAAAAACTTAAGCACATGTTACAATAGTAGGGTACATGTGAACATGATGTGGATTATCATCTTGCGATAGTTGGTTTGGTTAGATTTAGGGACAAGATCTATGTGCCAGACAACAGTGAGCTCAAGAAGCTTATCTTGTGGGAATTTCATGTCAAGACATATTCAGGTCACCTGAGATATCATAAGAAAATGAAAATGGTTAAGAAGTTCAATCATTGGCCGAAATTGAAGAAATAGGTGGCTGAGTTGCAAGGTGTTTGGTTTATCAACATGTAAAAGCATAGTGTAAGCATCCAGGTGCTTTATTTTAGTCAATTCCAATTCCAGAGTGGAAATGGGAGGTCATTTCCATGGACTTCGTTACAGGTTTTCCGAGGACATCCAAAAAACATGATTCCATTATGGTTATGGTTGACAAGTTGACCAAGGTATCTCACTTCATTCTAGTAAAGTATATGAATTCAGCTAATGAGGTAGTCTAGGTCTTCATCATGGAGATAATGAGATTACATGGAATTCCTAGGAAGATTGTGCCATACGAAGATGCCAAGTTCACTTCCAGGTTTTGGAAAGAGCTATTTGCAGGTTTGGGGATAGAGTTAACCTTTAGTGCAACTTATCATCTACAGACATATGGATAGATATAGAGGGTTAACATGATTCTTGAGGACATGTTGAGGATGTATGTTATGCATCAACAAAGGAAGTGGAAATAATATCTACCACTGGTTGAGTTTTCCTATAATAAAAAGTATCAAGAGTCCTTGAATATGAGTCTGTTTGAGGCACTTTATGGGTGGATTTGTAATACTCCTATCAGTGGGAGTGATCCAGTGAAGAGGGTATTGATTGGACCAGATATTTTGGCAGGGATGGAACAAGAAATGCATGTTATCAAGAGGAATATAAAGGCAACACAAGACAAGAAAAAGAGTTATCCAGATCAACATAGGTAATTTAAGGAGTTTCAAATTAGGGAACATGTGTACTTTTGCATCAAGCCTGAGAGGAAATCCTTGAGGATTGGGTCATGTGCCAAGCTGACATCTCGATATTATGAGCCTTTCGAGATCATTGAGAGGATTGGACTAGTGGCCCGCTGACTTTCACTGCCTATGACAGTGAAAGTATGTGATGCATTCAATGTTTCATTACTTAAGAATTATGTTAAGGATGTTGATCATGTGATTGATTGGTTTGTATTGCAAGTGGAACCAGAGGGAGAATTCCAGCTAAAACCATAATGCATATTGCAATGGAAAAATATCATGCTTTGGAACCGAGAAATTGAACATGTTAAAGTGCAATGGAATCACTTTGGGCCTGCTGAAGCTACATGGGAGATGACTGATCAAATGCAAGCTCTATATTCTTCATTATTTGTTGGTTCAAGAAAATGAGTTTTTACTGTATGTATCTGTATACGTATATGTATATGGATGTTTTTGTAGATGTCACAGTGAGATATGTTATAAAGATCAAATAAGTGATATGATTGTCATGTTAATCATGGTTTGCAGTTGTTTTTCATTGTAAATAATGCATCGAGCTATGTTATACATATCCATGGACAATATGTCTTGTTTTCAACGGTTTGTGGGTCATAGGTGTCATTGAACATCAAAGATGATGTCCCCCCTAAGGGAAGGGGTTTGTAACAACCCTTGGTTGATTTTATATGTAAATAAAATAAGACCAAGGCCATGGGACACATATTTCAAGTTGAATGTTGGGAAAAACATAGTGATGGGTATCACTTGTATTTAGTTAATGAATATGGAAATTGGAAAAGACAATGGAAAAGGAAATGTGGCAATAATTGGCATTTTATTAGGAAAAAAAAGGAAAATGAGAGAAAAGGGAGGTGAAATTTCACAAATTTGCAAGAGAGGGGAATTAAAGGAAAAATGAAGGAAAATGAAGAAAATAAAGGCCTCAATAATAAATAGGCTTATAAGGATCAGTTCACAACCTTTAGTCAGTTTTATCTTAGAGCTCTATTTTATTCTTTCACTCTCTCATACTCTTGCACACATAGAGTATTCTTGGACCATTCTTGGCGCACTTTGGCATCCATTGGATTTCAAGAAAGAAGGCAAAGGAAAGTAGGAAAGAGAAAGGGAGGAGTTGGATCTACAACTACAACTAGATTGCTTTGGAGGTAACATGTTACATGTATTATTTCCTTGTTTGTTTATGGATGCATGGTATATGCATGTGATTTTCTGGTTATCATGTGATATCATTGGCATGAGGATTTTCCTGGATTGAAATTGGGTTTAGACTTCGCTTTCCATTTCCTGGATAGCCATTGTGTTGTGTTTTTTTTCCACTTGATTAATTTTTGATTGGTGCTCATAATTTCTTATTGGCGTGGGTTGGAAAAAAAGATTTGAAATCCATAGAAAAAATTGGGTTGAGTTACTAGTCCTGGAGCCTAGGTTGGGGAAAACACTATAGATCCCTTAGTTAGTTGAGCTAATAGTCCTTGGATTCGGGTTGGACAAACACTCTCAAGCCTTGGAAGGTTGTGGGTTGAGTTACTAGTTCCTGGAGCCCTAGAAAACTTGAGTAGAGACCGATCTTGTTGGTGTTAATGATGTTCAACTGTGGAGGTGAAATCACTATGGTTGAGGGTTGAGGTGGTTTGCCCTCTAAAAGCCCAGCTAGTTTTGTTTTGTTTTGGTTTATTTCATGAGATCCCACATTCATGCTTGGAATATGGTGTGGGGGTGATTGGCTAAAAGAGAGATTTGGTTTAGCCCAATTTATGGTCGGGTGGTACATGAAAGTCCCTAACTTGGTTGGTATTTTCATACGTTAATATGATACATTTCCTTGTTATGATCTATGAGAATTTGTAGTGATTATGTTGGTGATATTGTGGCTAAGGTTTCATGGTCTCTATTCTGGTTATTTTTCGGTTGTATGTTGGTTATATGATATGTATTATCTATGGCTCTTGTAATAATTTTTTTTAGTTATTGATTGGTTGATGAATACATGGACTAATAGTGTTGTTGCAGCTACATTGAGAGGGAATAGGGTCTTCTTAATGATTCTTCGGTGAGCTTATTGAATTAGTAAACATATATGTATTTATAACCTACATGTACTATGCACACACGTGTTTGTATAAATGAGTAATTTGTACCTACAACTTCCCGGGGTTGTAACTTTGGCATACAATCTCTATTTGACTATTGTGATACCTTGTTTCGAAGATTTCCATGAGTAGGTTGAGATTTTTCTTTTTGAACATATTATGGAACTTTCCTAGTTTCTCCATTTTCCCTGAAAATGTCATTTACACCCTCAAAACGTCCTCAAAATTTTAGAACCTAAAAAACTACCAAAAATAGAAACTTGTGCTAAACTTAAGGAAATGAAACTGAAAATAAAGAATGTTGGATCAAGTTAGGATGATAACAATGTGATCATGTGTCACTGGGTGTTTTAAATTAGCCTTGTACATGTGGAATCCATTTTCCATAAGTGCATCTTGGAAATAAGGTATCACATAATAATTCGCATCTCATGTTTACCCTGACAAGCTTGTGAATTTGGGTAAATGTGAGAGGAGGCATTACAAAAGGGGCCTAATGATATGAATAAAAAATGAAATACATTGATGATTCTTCATATTAATTAGAAGAGTAACCAACTAGAGGAGTTAAAAACCCAAAATCATGGTTTAGCTCCTAAGGAAATACTAAGACCCAATTGATCAAGAAGGACTCAAAATGGGTGCTTTGTTCAAGGGATAAATAATTGTTATCATCTATATAATGTTGTGGTCCAAATACATAACAAACTAGAAGTACACCCCATGTACAAAAATGTGAGTGTAGAGAAAAAATACAATATAAATAATAACGATAAGTTACACAATTATTCCTTAAATAATAGAAGAACCTCCTCCAAATACTCAGATACAAAATGCAAAAATGTTACTAGGTATAAAATGGACACTCTTTAGGTGTTTCTTCTAGGGATATGGATTTTGAAATGAAAATTCCATGAATGCAATTGAAGAACAATAAAAATGAATGCAATATTAGTGTTAGCCACCTATAATATTTTGTTATACCAAAAGGTGGCTAAGACCTTTTTGAGCTTCCAAGGAACAAATTTTATCACTAAAAATTGTTGGCTCTTGAAGACTCCTTGAAGGCCTCATGCCTCTGTCCGAAATCTTCATTTACTATTTCCATTTCATGCTCTGAAATTCTGCTAATTTCATAAGAAAAGACTGCTGAAGAACCATCATTTTCGCCTTTCTCCCACTCAAAACTAACCTTCATCTGCTCCCCTTTTCCTCCATAAAATCCCCTTTGTTTTCATGATTTCTTCTCTTTCCCTCATGAAAAAACACTTTTACAAAGTTAAAAGACTCACTCTTTAGCTTTGCCATAACCCCCATTTCCATTGAAAAACCATGAAAAATGCATAAAAAACCAAGTGCTAACTCTAGGAGCGCTCATCGCAAATTTCTGAAATGCGATCCAGCGCAGATCGCAAATCGTAAATTTCAGTTTTCATTTAAAATGCCCATCGCATTTTCCACTTTTGCGATTTTGCGCTGCGATCCATCGCCGTTTCCACACATCACAATATCGCATAACCGCAATATCGCATTTTCTCTCCGTCACATAATCCGCCATCGTGTTTTCCATGTTTGCGATTTGCGATCAGTCCCGCCGGACCCACCATATGATACCCCCGCCTTTCATACAAAAACACTTTTTTCCTTTGTAAAGTCGAAAATGATATATTTTTTGGTTTACAAAGGTTTTGCCCATTACATCCCACCGTTGCATTTCCGCCGTCAATCTGCACCCCCGCTCCATGATCCAACGGTTACGCTCCTTCCCCGCCTCCTAAGCAGTTTAAACCTAAAACGTAGGATTTCTTAATCATTTTTGTGTTTTGCAGGTGTTTTAATGGTTTTTCATTTGTATAATGAAAGAGAGCAGAGGGCCGGGAAAGACGTTTCCTGCGCCCCTGAGCTGTTAAAGAGAACCATCTGCGGGGTTTCGCTCCATTGTTTTCTCAATGCTTCATGGGCATTGATGCCTTTAAAAGCCCAGTGTGGCCCTGCACATCGACAAGACACTATTTTATTCAAAAGAATAGTTAAAGAGTATCAGTTTTGAAGACAAAACGCAGCAGATGAAGATTGAAGACAATTTTTATGGGGATTACGGCTAAGACAGTTATCAAAATCCTATCCCCGATTTAAAAACACGATTTAAAGAAAACCTAAAGTGTTTATCAGACAGAAAGGACCTCCACCGCCATACTTGAGGCGCATTGATTCCTCAGCTACCATAAAAGCCACCTGTTGCCTCAAAGCATTCGAACAGAAGCTGAACTTATTGCAGAGACAGATATTTCGCCTCCAGCGCAGCCAGGGAGTTACTTCTGCAAGGAAATCAATGCAGAAATATCTGCATAAGTTACTCCAAAAGCACACAGAGCCTCAAAGTCGAATAAGACTCCCATCGAGTTTTAAATTCATTATTGTAAACATTAATACAGTAGTCCACCTGTTCACTTCTCCATCGAGCCCCTCAAAGGGTCGAGAAGTCATTTAATCTGTATTAATGACCTTTGAGATCTTTTTTGTTCTCACCTCCTCATCCTTCTATAAATACTGCTGTAGAAGATGAGAAATTGTTGGTTGTTGGTTGCTGTTTGATCACAAGTTGTAACATTGAAACTCTCTGAAATAAATACACAAGTCTGTTGAAGTTGAAAACAAATTGAAGTCTTGGATGTCTTGATAATGCTGTTGCATGCCCGTTCCTGAGAAGGCTTTATCATTGGACTCATGAGCTTGGTTGTTGGTGAAGTATTCTAACTGTTTAATGTTTTTGCCTGTTTTCATTATGTTTCATAATCTCTTACTACAGTAGGTTGAAAGTTTTAGGTTAAGAAATGACTCCTGGAAGCACCTTAGACCTGTTCATCCTTCACTGTTTTATGTTTTCTTTTGCTGAAGTATTTAGAGGCTTTAAACCTTCTCTTTAGTCTTCATGCTTGTTTATTTCCTTGATAGCTCAAATAGTTGGTTTCAGCATGATTTATGGTTCTCCCTGCTTTTCTGCCATCACTTGAAAGCTATTATTGAAGTCTCCCTTTGAAGTACCATTTTCTTAAGTTAATCAAAGATGTCGGTTTTGATCTTACCCTTTGCCCCTGCTTGAACAGTTGTTTTGAAGGTCTTTATAGTTGCAAGCATAGATGTTATTTAGGTGTTCCCTCTTCTATGAATGCAACTATCAGTGAATCTTTTATGTTTTCTAAGTCCTTTAAAATAAAATCTTTGAGGAAATAGGGAGTTCCCCGAATCTTAGGTTTCATTTTAAAAGTTGTCTTGAAGTCATTATTTGCTTAAAGAATGTTTATGTAATTTATGGTTAGCCCTGTCTAGAAAATATCTCTTTATTGTTAAGTTATGTTTTCAAGTTCCCTTTGTTGAGAAGTAAATTTCTCTTTCCAAATCATTAACGTCCATCTCACTCCAAAACAAAGGATCCCGTGGCCAAGTTAGATTTGCCCTTTGATATCCCATATCCATTGATGAGTTTGTCATGACCTTATTTTGACTCCATAGCCCAATGAACTGGATACTTTTTCTCTCCGTCTATCTTTCCTAGACCTTTCATATTCTGCTGTATCAACTCAACCCAACCAAACAAACATCCGCACTTAATAACTAGTCTAAAATCCATAATCAAAGCAAACAAGATAAAACTTTGCAAACAAATATTTGAGAGATCCCTCTCTGAGAACAGGAGGACTAGATCCTGGAACTCTAAATATTGGTTTTGATGTTGCCTTTTCTTTTGATTTTCCAAACTGTCAAAACACGGGATACCAACATAATGGCGATCACGGTGGGACCCTACTGAGAATTAGAGGCTTCAAAACCTTTTCTTGAACTTTTAGGTCCAGTATAACATAAGTAACTTTCCCTCAAGCACTGCCTAACAAATGGCAATCATGATAGGACTTAATTGAATCAGTGACAAACTAAGTAACCCTTAGGATTCTCGTAAAGCCTTACCAAACCTTGAAGGAACCAGTTACCAAGCCATAAGAGCAACTCTGTTTGTTTGAACACCTTAGCTAAGTGCAAAATCAGACTTAGAACACTCTCTTAACCTATAAAACCAAAATAACTCAGAAAAACCCGAAAACATTTCAAGTTTGGCTTCATAATAAACATGGTAGTGGACCACAAAACCTTTTACCTCCTTAGGAGCTAAAAAATTCCACTTGGCGACTCCACAATCCTTAGCAGACCTCAACACTCCACTGGGAAGAACCCTTATCATTATAATATCTTTCAAACTCAGTTAGAGGACTGTAGGATTAAGATTTGTGTAAACATATTAGTTAACCTCTCAAAGATTGTCATACTTGGTTAAACTTTTCTTATTAGTTGGGTCTCAAAACACATCATAGTGGCTTCTAAAAAGATTCACACTAGAGCCCATCCAGACCCTAATCCACTCAAGATAGTTGATAACCTAGAAAGTATCCTTTAGAAGTCTCCTAGGATTAAATTATCAACTGTTTTCAGATCACCCTTGAGAACTAATTCAGTCCCTGAAAATCTTTCAGCTCTACAACAATCACAAGTTGACCTAGTAAACCCGTTTAGGACTAGGTCATTTGATGATATAATCCAGTTAGACTCTGAATCTTCGCTTTCATCCCCAGAGACAAGTAAACACCCTGGTAGTAGAGAAACAACACCTCCTGATTTACATTTCCTTCACAACCTTGGTTTCTCTCATCCAAGGTCAGCTCAGCAGTCTACTCTGGGTCGATCCACTTCTACTCATCCTACATCCACTGTTCAAACCACCACACCTCAGCCCACTTTCCCTTTT
This sequence comes from Pinus albicaulis, assembly GCA_034641835.2. Taxonomy (NCBI): domain Eukaryota; kingdom Viridiplantae; phylum Streptophyta; class Pinopsida; order Pinales; family Pinaceae; genus Pinus; species Pinus albicaulis. The sequence continues at coordinate 865,805,571 of CM076569.1, forward strand.
GTCAATCCACCTGTGAATCCACCCCCACCACATATCATGGCGGCATGGTATGCTCCCTTAGCCCTTACTATACCACTAGTCAATCTCCCACAGGACTATCAGTCCAAAATTCCATTATATGATGCTAATAATTCTACAACTGCATCACAACATGTGGATAAGATGAATGACTATTTTGACCGAAATGAAATTGATGATGATTCTGTCAAACTTAGATTATTTGCTCAGAGCTTAGGGGGAGAAGTAAGAAAATGGTTTAAAGGTTTAGCCCCCCGTAGTATTAACGATCTCCAAACCTTCCATCAAACATTCCTAAACAAATGGGAAGTAAAGAAGAATCCTTTCCAAGTCCTTGCTGATTACAACAATCTCCGTAGGAATTCCGGGGAAAGTGTACAAGCATATTGTACTAGATTTAATAGTGTATATAATGCACTTTCCCCAGAACTAAAACCTCCACAAGGCTCAGCCTTAAACAATTTTCCTGAAAGATTTGACTCTGACATCACTTATTCACTGAGAGAAAGAGATTTTGCAACTCTTGAAGATATGCAAAGGGGTGCTCTTTCTGTGGAAGTCAACTTAATAGAAAAGAGAGCAAGAATGAAAACTAAAAAGAGAGTATCTTTCAGAGAGGAATCCCCTTCCTCTACTTCAAGCTCAAAAATGGAGAGAATGTTGGAAGAAATGATGAAAGAGATGAGCATAATTAAGAAAGCACAAGCAAATCAAAACCAGACTGCACTTCAAAACAATCAAAACAGAAATAGAAATCAGAATTATAGAAGAGATAACAATCAAGATAAGCAAAAGGAAAGTGACCAACAAATTAGACCTCCCTTTCAACAGAACTATGTAGATCAATATGAGGAAGACAGGGAGCTGGAAAGGTTGGAAGAATCACATGTAAACTTGATTGGATCAGACAGTGGGGATGATGTTTTCCTCACTGAGGAAAAACAAGGTTTCTTCTCTAATGATCAAAATACAAACACCTATGAAGATTCTAATGACTATAGATTGGGTTTTGAAAACGCAATCATGGAGGTACACAAACAGTATGATCTTAAGAGCAAGGGAAGTATAGAGAATTCAAAAGATAAGAATACTAGCACTACTGTCAAGAAAAACGCAGAAAACCAACCCAAGAGGACAGCAGCAAAAACCAACATTTCGGCCAAAAAACCAGATTTAGATAAAGACAAGGGAATCCAGCCAAATGTTGAACAAATCACCCCTAGCACTTCAGCTAGTGGTCCTAGTAAAACTATCCCTATCACTAGTTCAAGCAAGGTTCAGCAAATCAAAGTTGCTGAAAAGAATCCAATTGAAAAAACAGATGTAAATATCAACAAGTCAATTATTCCTTTCAGCCTTGAGGGAGAGATTGCTAAGATAAAAATTACCATCCCCCTAGCTGAACTAGTAACCCAAGAAGTGTACAAAAACCAAGTTTTGAAAGCTTTAAACTTAGGAAGTGATACTGACACCTTAAACTTGACAGATGACAAACCTGAGCTGTTGTTTGGCCCAGAGGTTGAAGGAAAATATCAAGAAGGACCAGTTCCTCCCTTCTATGTCAGTTTGAACATACACGATAAAATTCTACACAATGTCATGCTAGATTCTGGAGCTTCACACAATCTCATGCCCAAGGTAGTAATGGAAAGCTTAGGCTTAGAGATTACTAAACCATACAAAGATTTGTATTCTTTCGACTCAAGTATAGTCAAATGTTTGGGTTTAATCAAAGATTTATGTGTTAATCTAGCTCAGATCCCTGCCAAGAATCTAGTTATGGATATAGTTGTAGCTGATATTCCCCCTAAGTATGGCATGCTCTTATCAAGATCATGGGGAGCCAAACTTCAGGGCAGCCTTCAAATGGAAATGTCTTATGCCACCATCCCCATTTTCAATCAAAACAGAAGATTATACAGGGAATCCCACATGAAGTACATGGTGAGTAACATGGACAGGCCAAACAACACTCCAATCTATTCTATTCAATCAAGTTTAGACTCCTTTATCTTGTGTAACGAAGAGGAAATTACTCAACAAGGTAAAGAAAACATGGACCCAATCAATTCACCAAAACAATCCAATCTTACCTCGAATCAACTTCAAAATATTGACAATCAACAGCAACAAGAAAGTGAAAATGAGTCAAACATACCCTAGACAATAAATTTCGATGGATCCTGCAATAAAACTAGTGCAGGGGCAGGTGTCTGGATTCAGAACACAAATCAGGGTTTTTCATACAAATTAGATTTCCCGTGCACTAACAACATCGCTGAGTACGAAGCCCTCCTCCTAGGTTTACAATTGCTCAAACAGTTAAAAGCCCAAAGGATATCTATCTTAGGAGATTCTGAACTTATCATCAAACAAATCAAAGGAGAATACTCAGCCAAGAATCCAAGGCTTAGAGAATATCGAAATGCTGCCCTAGACCTACTAAAAACTTTCGAAAAATATGAACTCATTTTTGTTCCTAGAGCACTGAATCATCTAGCAAATGAACTTACCTTCATGGCCAGTAATTGCCAAGTACCTGAAATAAATGAACAACTCAGTATAAAGGTGAAACACAGACTTGTTGTGCCTGATAATGAAGATCACTGGCAGGTGTTTGAATCTAACAAACACATAGATGATTTCTTGAAATCAAAAAATGATTTCAGCATACCAACACCAGAAACTAGCCATGAAGAAAACTGTTTGTATATTGAACAAATCCCAGAGGCTGAAATGACGTATCCTGCTAATATAAATCATTGCGAAAATCCATTTGAAGTAGAGGTAGTGAAAAATGAAGACCAAGAAGACTTGGAAGTCTTACAATGCAAAAATGATAAGATCCCAAGAGGTCTCACACCTTTAGAACACCTGTTTGATCTCAACGATGTAGCTAAAGAACCCAGAATGGAGCCTGTGGAAACAAATGTAGAAGAACATAACATAGGCAATCTAGCAGAACCCAAGATGATCAAGCTATCCAACACCCTCCCAACCCACATAAAATTGCAGTACATAGAGCTTTTCAAAGAGTTTAAAGATGTGTTTGCTTGGGAATACAAAGACTTGAAATCATATGATACCAGCATCATCTAGCATAAAATTCCCTTGAAGGAAAATCAAAAGCCTTTCAAGCAAAAACTAAGGAGAATAAATCCTCTTTTACTACCTTTGGTTAAGGCAGAAATTGAGAAAATGTATAATGCTGGGATCATAGTACCCATTAGATTTTCAGAATGGGTATCAAACTTATTTTCTGTTAGAAAGAAAATCGGGGAAATCAGGCTCTGTATTGACTTCAGAAATTTAAACAGAGCCTCTTTAAAGGACAACTACCCCTTGCCAAAAATGGACCATATACTTCAAAGAGTAGTTGGGTCAAGAAGAATATCCCTTTTAGATGGTTTCTCGGGTTACAATCAGGTGTTAGTGTTCCCAAGTGATCAAATCAAAACTGCTTTTACCACACCTTGGGGCACCTTTATGTATGTCAAAATGCCTTTCGGATTAATGAATGCAGGGGCCACTTTCCAAAGGGCCATGGACATAGCCTTCTCTGAAGATATTGGCTATTTTATAATTATTTACCTTGATGACATAACTGTTTTCTCAAAAACCGATGAAGACCATTTGATTCACCTAAGGAAGGTTTCCGAGAAATGTAGGAAATTTGGCTTGTCACTGAATCCCAAGAAGACCCTCTTTGGACTCCAAGAAGGGAAACTCCTTGGTCACATAATTTCAGAAGAAGGAATCAAAATAGACCCTACAAGGATAGATGGCATATTGCAAATTAGCCATCCTAGAAGCCTCAAAGAATTGCAATCCTTCATTGGAAAGATAAATTTTTTGAGAAGGTTTATTCCCAACCTTGCTGAGCTATTAAAAAACATTACAAACATGCTTAAGAAAAACGTGGGTGTAAAATGGACTTTACCAGCTAAACAATCATTCGAACTGGTTAAACAAGCTCTTACTCAAACACCAGTCCTGATTAGTCCAGATTTTACCAAAGATTTTTATATCTTTTCTTTTGCATATGAGCATACAATAGCTGCAGTTCTACTTCAAAAGAATGATTTGGGGCAGGAACAACCAATATCCTTCTTTAGTAGGGCCTTAAGAGATGCTCCTCTCAATTATAATATCATGGAGAAACAAGCCTTAGCATTAGTGAAAGCATTAAAGGACTTTAGGGTCTATATTTTACACTCTCACATAATTTCTTTTGTCCCACATACTGTTGTCAAGGACATTCTGAGTCAAGACCCTGATGGTAAAAGGGGAAAATGGATTGCAACTATTCTTGAATATGACTTAGAAATTAGGCCCACCAAACTAGTAAAAGGGCAAGGATTAGCAAAACTAATGGCTGAGTCTAACTTCCAAGCATTAGACATGAATATGGTAGATGTGTTGGAAGAAATAGAAGAATCCGATGCTCCTTTTATTGAAGAAACCTTTCTAAATTCTCCTTGGTATGTTGACATTGTTTATGTGCTTTTATATTTAAATACCCCTCCTTCTTTATCTAAAACTAAGGCTAGATTCTTGAAACAAAAGGCTTTGAGTTTTTGCATATTAAATGGAGTATTATATTGGAAAAATGTTGTTGGAATTTTTCTTAAATGTTTGCTTGAAGATGATGCAGGAAAAATCATGCATGAATTGCACGATGGTGAATGTGGAGGACACCTCTACTGGAAGGCCACATCAAACAAAATTCTCATATCAGGTTACTATTGGCCTACCCTTTTCCCAGACACTCAGAAGCTGGTCATGTCTTGCCATAAGTGTCAAATCTTTGATGGCAAGAGAAAGCTCCTTCCCTTACCCCTACATCCTATCAGAGTTGAGGCACCTTTTCAACAATGGGGGCTGGACTTCATTGGAGAAATTCATCCATCTTCCTCAGCTCGACATAAGTGGATCCTCACAGCCACTGACTTCTTCACCAAATGGATAGAAGCTATACCTACCAGGAATTCTAATGATTCTGTCATTATCAAGTTTCTTGAAACCCATATCCTATCCAGATTTGGTTGTCCCAGAAAAATCATAACAGACAATGCTGCTGCTTTCAAATCCAAAAATATGGTTGATTTCTGTCACAAATACCATATAACCTTGGGCCATTCCACTACTTACTATCCCCAAGGGAATGGATTAGCTGAATCCTCCAACAAGAGTCTCATTAATATCATTAAAAAGTTGTTGGAAGAAAATAGAAAATCATGGCACAGTAAGCTGGTTCATGCCTTATGGGCTGATCGACTAACCACAAAGAAATCAATAAATATGTCCCCCTATCAGTTATTTTATGGCATGGATGCAATCTTTCCTACCTCTTTAGGAGTTCCAGTCATGAAGCTCCTTCAAGAAGTACGGGTTGAAGAAAATGATATGCAGAGGAGGATCAACCAAACAATTCATTTGCAGCAGACCCGAGAAGAAGTTTATGAAAGAACATTGTTAGTCCAAGAAAAAATGAAGAAGCAATTTGATAAAAGGACTAAGGCAAACAACTTCCAGATTGGAAGTGTTGTTCTTAAATGGGATTCAAGGAGAGAAGAGAAGGGGAAACATGGCAAGTTTGAGAACTTGTGGAAAGGGCCATATATTATTCATGCTAAGAGGGGTCATAATACATTTTTCTTGAAAGAAATGAATGGAGAAGACCTATATGGAGGTCCAGTCAATGGCAGGATGCTCAAGCATTACTTCTGCCAAGAATCTTAAGTTTCAAAGCATTTTTGTTTTTATCATTGTAAATATCATAGTCTAACCATGACATTCAAAGTTATGAAAAATCAAAAACACAAAAACAAAGAAAAGAAAAGAGGTCAGATTGACAAAACAATAAAGGTACAACCCCATACCAAAAAGAGAAATAAATCTGAAAGTGTGCAAGCTCAAATGCCACTCCTCAAAACACACTTCTAGTTAGTCAAACTGCCTAATCTTGACTAATTAGCTTTAAATTTTCTGTTGATAGGATAGTGAATTCGACTTGCCAAATTGTTCAATCTTGGCTTATCAGTAGATACATTAGGATAGAAATGAAGGTTCAAACAAACTCAAAATCTGAACCAAAGTTTCCAAAGAGAGATGACTCAAAACTGTTTTATTTTATGAGTCATAAAAGAGAAGAACTGGTTCTAATTTGTCCAAAATCTGAATCAGATATCAAGGAAGAGGCAGCTCAAACAAAAGTAAAAACAGAGCTGTGAAGAAAAGAGAAGGCCATGATGAAAAACTTTCAGATCTTGAGCCTTCCATTTTGATTTTTAATTTTCTGCAAATAATAATCTATGTGCAGCTTGTTCTTATGCCATAGATCACAGCAAGTCAAATAGCTTAATCTTGACTTGACTGTTTTTAAATTTTTGTTGTAGAATTTAAGAATGAAAGTCTGTTGGACAGTTTAATCCCAACAGACAGTAGATTAGGTAGAGAAATATCTGAGCTCAACTGTTTAATCTGAGTCCAGGGAGAAATAAGGAGTAGAAGTAGATTATTTTTTATGCTTCCAAAAGAATAAAATGTTGTGAAAAGAGTTTGCTAATCCAAGTGCACTCTGATGAAGAAAAAATGCTAGATCAGTAGGATTGGGTAGGTAAAAAGTTTGTATTGACGAAGGACCATTGTTTTCATGGCTGCTAAATATGTTTTCAAACAAGATCATCCAGCAAAATAAGGGCAGCCCAATGGATCAGGCACATATCAGCCTCCCAGAGAATGCAAGTCTGAAGTTCTTGATGCCTTCAAGAAGGCACCATCCCCAAGTGGAGCCACTGTTACCCACCTATAATATTTTGTTATACCAAAAGGTGGCTAAGACCTTTTTGAGCCTCCAAGGAACAAATTTTATCACTAAAAATGGTTGGCTCTTGAAGACTCCTTGAAGGCCTCATGCCTCTGTCCGAAATCTTCATTTACTATTTCCATTTCATGCTCTGAAATTCTGCTAATTTCATAAGAAAAGACTGCTGAAGAACCATCATTTTCGCCCTTCTCCCACTCAAAACTAACCTTCATCTGCTCCCCTTTTCCTCCATAAAATCCCCTTTGTTTTCATGATTTCTTCTCTTTCCCTCATGAAAAAACACTTTTATAAAGTTAAAAGACTCACTCTTTAGCTTTGCCATAACCCCCATTTCCATTGAAAAACCATGAAAAATGCATAAAAAACCAAGCGCTAACTCTAGGAGCGCTCATCGCAAATTTCTGAAATGCGATCCAGCGCAGATCGCAAATCGCAAATTTCAGTTTTCATTTAAAATGCCCATCGCGTTTTCCACTTTTGCGATTTTGCGCCATCGCAAATATTTGCGCTGTGATCCTTCGCAGTTTCCGCACATCGCAATATCGCATTTTCTCTCTGTCACATAATCTGCCATCGTGTTTTCCATGTTTGCGATTTGTGATCAGTCCCGCCGGACCCACCATATGATACCCTCGCCTTTCATACAGAAACACTTTTTTCCTTTGTAAAGTCGAAAATGATATATTTTTTGGTTTACAAAGGTTTTGCCCATTACATCCCGTCGTTGCATTTCCGCCGTCAATCTGCACCCCCGCTCCATGATCCAACGGTTACTCTCCTTCCCCGCCTCCTAAGCAGTTTAAACCTAAAACGCAAGATTTCTTAATCATTTTTGTGTTTTGCAGGTGTTTTAATGGTTTTCCATTTGTATAATGAAAGAGAGCAGAGGGTCGGGACAAACGTTTCCTGCGCCCCTGAGCTGTTAAAGAGAACCATCTACGGGGTTTCGCTCCATTGTTTTCTCAATGCTTCATGGGCATTGATGCCTTTAAAAGCCCAGTGCGGCCCTGCACATCGACAAGACACTATTTTATTCAAAAGAACAGTTAAAGAGTATTAGTTTTGAAGGAAAAATGCAGCAGATGAAGATTGAAGACAGTTTTTACGGGGATTACAGCTAAGACAGTTATCAAAAGCCTAATCCCCGATTTAAAAACACGATTTAAAGAAAACCTAAAGTGTTTATCAGACAGAAAGGACCTCCACCGCCATACTTGAGGCGCATTGATTCCTCAGCTACCATAAAAGCCACCTGTTGCCTCAAAGCGTTCGAAAAGAAGCTGAACTTATTGCAGAGACAGATATTTCGCCTCCAGCGCAGCCAGGGAGTTACTTCTGCAAGGAAATCAATGCAGAAATATCTACAGAAGTTACTCCAAAAGCACACAGAGCCTCAAAGTCGAATAAGACTCCCATCGAATTTTAAATTCATTATTGTAAACATTAATACAGTAGTCCACCTGTTCACTTCTCCATCGAGCCCCTCAAAGGGCCGAGAAGTCATTTAATCTGTATTAATGACCTTTGAGATCTTTTTGGTTCTCACCTCCTCATCCTTCTATAAATACTGCTGTAGAAGATGAGAAATTGTTGGTTGTTGGTTGCTGTTTGATCACAAGTTGTAACATTGAAACTCTCTGAAATAAATACACGAGTCTGTTGAAGTTGAAAACAAATTGAAGTCTTGGATGTCTTGATAATGCTGTTGCATGCCCGTTCCTGAGAAGGCTCTATCATTGGATTCATGAGCTTGGTTGTTGGTGAAGTATTCTAATTGTTTAATGTTTTCTCCTGTTTTCATTATGTTTCATAATCTCTTACTACAGTAGGTTGAAAGTTTTAGGCTAAGAAATGACTCCTGGAAGCACCTTAGACCTGTTCATCCTTCACTGTTTTATGTTTTCTTCTGCTGAAGTATTTTAGAGGCTTTAAACCTTCTCTTTAGTCTTCATGCTTGTTTATTTCCTCGATAGCTCAAATAGTTGGTTTCAGCATGATTTATGGTTCTCCCTGCTTGTCTGCCATCACTTGAAAGCTATTATTGAAGTCTCCCTTTGAAGTACCATTGTCTTAAGTTAATCAAAGAGGTCAGTTTTGATCTTACCCTTTGCCCTTGCTTGAACAATTGTTTTGAAGGTCTTTATAGTTGCAAGCATAGATGTTATTTAGGTTTTCCCTCTTCTATGAATGCAGCTATCAGTGAATCTTTTATGTTTTCTAAGTCCTTTAAAATAAAATCTTTGAGGAAATAGGGAGTTCCCCGAATCTTAGGTTTCATTTTAAAAGTTGTCTTGAAGTCATTATTTTCTTAAAGAATGTTTGTGGAATTTATGGTTAGCCCTGTCTAGCAAATATCTCTTTATTGTTAAGTTATGTTTTCAAGTTCCCTTTGTTGAGAAGTAAATTTCTCTTTCCAAATCATTAACGTCCATCTCACTCCAAAACAAAGGATCCCATGGCCAAGTTAGATTTGCCCTTTGATATCCCATATCCATTGATGAGTTTGTCATGACCTTATTTTGACTCCATAGCCCAATGAACTGGATACTTTTTCTCTCTGTCTATCTTTCCTAGACCTTTCATATTCTGCTGTATCAACTCAACCCAACCAAACAAACATCCGCACTTAATAACTAGTCTAAAATCCATAATCAAAGCAAACAAGATAAAACTTTGCAAACAAATAACATTTTGAGAGATCCCTCTCTGAGAACAGGGGGACTAGATCTTGTAACTCTAAAGATTGGTTCTGATGTTGCCTTGTCTTTTGATTTTCCAAGCTATCAACACGGGATACCAGAGATAGTATGGAAATTGAAATAGTGCATTAGGCATGATTGTGAAAGTAGCTATAATAAAATATAATGAAAAACAAACTAATTTTAAATGTCCCCATGGAAATGGTCAAAAGTATATGATAAAGATGAGTGAGGTTCATAATCTAATATAAAAGTACCATGTCTCTCTATTCTTCCATAAATTAACATTATGGTTTCCATATGGAAAGAAGTTGCTACAATAGGGTATTCCATCATTAGAAAGTTCTTTTATTAGAGTAGGGAAAACTACAAATAGAAAAGGCTTATGCACCAGCATCTAGTGGGGCAAAACCTATGAAAAATTTGGTTGGAAAAAGGTTTAAATGCATAAAAATAGAGGATCACATAAAAGTATATGACACCTTTATAATTTACCTATTTGGGTCTAAAAATGCACAAGGCATGATCCCTAACCAACTAGGAATCCAACTCAAATTCCTATACCCAGGAAACAATAATAACACATTCATATCAAAATCCAAAAAGAAATATCCAATAAGAGTTACCTAAATAGGGGTTGTATTCAACCTTGGTATCTTCAACAATATTCATTAACATAATATAGTCTACCACTTAAGAATCAATAATACTAACACTTGAGTACCTACTAATAGTGATATTGGAGTCAAAAAGAGGATCAAAGCTAAAATCAATGAAAAAGAATATAGTAAAAAATCCATTGTCACAACGGTTTGAAGATTTACTAAATAAAATAGACTAATAAAGAAGGCCAACTATCTCAATACATAATCTAAATAATTGAAAAAGTAAAATTTTGAGGATACGCAATTAATGGGGTTAGAATAAAAAAGGAAATTAGGGTTGATTTTGATTGCAAATGGGTCTAAGCTAGGGAGATGGTATTTGGAACTGAAAAATATATTTGACGGAATGTTAGAATCAGCCATGCCTCCTAGAAGAGCTTCATATAATAAAATAACATCATAATAAATATAAAATATGTCCAAACATGCACTTGGACCAACAAGGGAGAGAACTAGCTCCAATGACCCCATTGGATAAATCCCCTGGTCGATTGTCGAGACCTTGTCCCAAGAAGGAAACCATGATTGAAAAATATCCTTATCAATAACAATGACCTTGCTCATACCATGTCTTGAGAAGGCCACTGTGATTGAGAAACCCCCTTCCTAGTATTAATGAACAAGTCAATTATCAGGGTGAGGTCCCAAGAAGGAAAACATGAGGGAAAATCCTCGCCCTTAGAAGCAATTAAACACTTAGGATATGAAGCCACATAATTCGTCTATGCTGGTTGGAGTGCACTCAAATTATAGGAATATATAATGGGGTAGCATGGTCTAAATTTTGTAAGGATAATGATTATTAGATGAAATTTGATTGATAGTGACAAGGCTTATGTTGTGAGGAAAATGCATCATACAAAAGAGTGTAGACACCACAACATTCATAGCATATACATAATCGCACCCAAGGATCATATTGAATTCCAATGGGCCTTTCATAACTATAATATCAATTAAGCTAATATTCCTACTAGCTAATTGAAGAAGAATCCCTAAAGGTTCACAATGTTTTATATCAAAACCCAATAGCTAATTGGTGGTTGGCACAAGCTTGGGAGAACCCATAGATTTCCAAGTTGAGAAGAATAAAATGCTAGTGGAAGCTACTTCATCTACTATACATTGATAAATGTTTAATTAAAAACATTCAACCCTTACTTGTAAGTGCACAAAAAAAAGGAAGGCAAGTTTCCACTAGACCATGGCAATCAATGTAAATGATCCTAGAGCTTGGAGGGGCATGTTGAAAGTGAACATAATTCCCTATTCTTAGAAGGTTCCAAACTGGTAATAAAGAAAACTTATTTGGTGGTCACATCCCTCTTTAAGGGAAGAGAATTATTAAGTGAATATTGCATTTTTTTGACCACTTGAAACATATCAATCTTTCAGGAAAGAATGGGATTTGCAAAAAAATTCATTGAATTTAATATTTCATCGAAAAATGGTTGAATGTGTTGTTGGGAAAAAATTGTTATTCCAGAGAAGAAGATCCTTGAGATAGGGACCACACACTCTTTTGGAATAATATAACACATAGTAGTAAGGTGATATCCCTTACAAAGTTTAGAAGGGAACTTATGCTTATGTCCTATTTGTCTATGATTCTTAACAAGATCAATTATACCCTCAACATGAATTTCATTTTTTAGTCATTTTACTCAAGCATGGCTTGTAGTGGCTAGTTTTTCTTGCCCCCAACATGACTTGTAGTGGTTGGTTGCTTATGTTCAATATGACTTGTGGTGAATGGTGACATGTCTCTAGCATGTATAACAATGACTAGTGATTCCATCCCTTATCTTTTCTTCCTCTTCCACTTTCTACTCATTTTAGGCTTCTAGTTACTAGGATCTAGACTTTCACTAAATGAGGTAGAAGGAGGAGGAATACATTTCACTAGAAAAGAAAGTAAATGATCAACATAAATTTGATTCTCTTAACATAAGGTGATTATTTGAGCAGAGTCAAAATCATTTAGGACATTTAGAGTGGAAAACACATATTGATACCTCCATAATGAATTCAAGAAGATTCAAGGTGGCCATCAAGGGGGCATAAATGTTTCTAAAGAAAGGAAAAAAATAAGGATCCCCATGGGAATGGGGTCCCTTTGTTGCTATCCCTATGAAATTTATCCATGAAATTTGATTAAAAATGAAGAAAATATGTAAGGCCTTCTATGGTTTCAAACAATTACAATCCACATACTCTTATAAAAAAAATTCTAAGATGTAGTCAAACAAATTCACTCCCCCAAAAATAATACTAAAGTGGTTAGGTATTTAGTTTTATTAGTAGAGAGTAGAACATGAGCCTTTTGATGGTTTGCTTCAGATGACAACAACCCAAGTCCAACAAATGAAGGTGTGAGAGGAAATTACAGTAACCCTCATGCAAAAATCACATAAAGTGCATGTAACCTCAAGAAGATAATCACCCTCAAGTGGAGTTGAGGTAGATGTTATGTGTCTATCTCAGGTATTGGAAGCACTTTCCAATTATAGTCACTTAGGTGAAAACCAAATAGAGAAGGCTATGGTTACAACTTGTAATTGATGGTTAGGTGGAAACACCATTGGTTATGTTTTCTCATATTAGCAAGGAGTATAGGACCTATTCCTAAGCCTAAAACTCTAGAGAATATGCATCACCCAAGGAATTTCTAATTCTACCAAATGTCTACATGCATATCCAACTAGAAAATGTAGAGGGAATAATCTCTATGCCTGCTTGATGCTCATGTGAGGCACACTTTCTGATCAAGTGTCTCTTGGTACTAATGGATTTTAACTCTCAACTAATCAATTGGTCCTATTTTACATGGCCATAGAGAATTTACTCTCCAATCCTATAACCAAGGCCCTAGAATCTAGAATATTGTCCATTTTCTACCACGTAAAATAAGTCTAGTTCATTTTAGTTATGTTGCTTCTAAAGATTGTTTTTAATTAGAGGGATGTAGAAGCTATTAAAAAATGATGTTCTCAAATTAAAAGGTACAAAAGGAGAAAGATTACAAATGGAAACATTTCTTGAATTAAAAAAAAAAAATGCTTGAATTCAAAAGTTGACGAAAAGTACAAAAACCAAATAGATCCTTTTCAGCCCTAAATGCAATGCAATTTTCTATAATAGTACTTCAAAATTCAGCAATAAATTATTTTTGTCTTTCATAAGAACATGCTAATGCAATCAATATAATCTTTTATTTTAAACTCAATCTCTTCCAAGTGCTTCTATCTACCTAAGAGATTCCTAAATAAATGGAAGGAAATTGGCTTTTGAGTTTTTGATGTTTTTAATGCAATATATAATGTTTGTTTTTCATTAAATGTGTAATGAAAAAGTTTATAAATGGTCATATTTGTAAAAGATTGAAGTAGGAATTTGAAAAAAACAAAAAAATACCAAATATTTTCTTTTCTTTCACTTTTTTACACCTACTAGGACATAATTGTGATTTTCAAGAGGGGAAGTAGTGGGTATAATTGTGTATCTATGTTTTTTTTTATTGTAGAAACAAGTGGGTACCCATGATTTTTCTTATGGAAACAAGTGGGTACCCATGATTTTTCTTATGGAAACAAGTGGGTGCACTCCAAAAAGTAAAAAAAAAAAAAATCAAAATTGCAATTTCAAAATTGGCTTATGCTCTAATTGACTAGATGAACTCTAAAGGTTTTAAACACCCATGAAGAAGCCAAAAATCCAAATAAAAACCATCATATTTCCTATAACCGAAAAAAAAAATAGTTCTAACTTTGTAGAGAAACAAGGTTGAAAAGATAGAATTCCAATAAAATAACAAAATTTCCCCTTAAAATGGACACATACTTTCTCCTAGAATAGAACAAGCATTCCCCCATCCTTTGATTTAAGATAAAATTCATGTACCTATGCTTCAAATGAAGGATAGGTTTAGGTACTTATTTATATCCTTGAAGGAAATTGTGGTTGTAGGCTAGAAATGTCGAAGAAATTACCCAATATGGCATGAAAATTCATAACTTTGGCTCTACCATAAGAAAAGCAAAGAATAAGGAAGATCTAACTAATTAATTGAACCTGTAAGGTTGGAAAGCAAAGACAAGAAATCCTAAAAGGAAGAACACATAAAATTCCCCCAATTGGAGTTGTTGATTCTATTGTTGAAAATAATTCCTAATGACTAAGGTCAAGTCACTAACATATTGGATAAAATAAACACTAGATTTCCTGGATTTTGTTATTATGCCAAGGATAATGGAAATGGATGGAGGAAAATACCTTTAACTAGTCAATTGGTTTGTTTTGTTTCTATTGTTATTTTTCTAGCAAAAGTATTAAAATCTCTGAGATTCTCCAAAAATTTGCACACAACTAAAAGGAAACCTTCCTCACACTTTTTAAAGCATTAATTATTAATGATAATATAGCATAAAAACTTGTAACTAGCTAATCCTAACTAACATTATGTGGTTAATTCCTCTGTAAATCATGAAATTAACAATCAATAATCGAGTAAATTTTAACATAATTTAGGGGTTGGTGGTAGCGGTGGGGTGGATGTGAAGATATATCTTCATATATTAATAAAAATGTGAAACAATAGTTACAAAATAATGCATGATTTTCTACTGGCACCTCCATCACCATAGTCTGAGTTCCTCCTTCCTTTATCACTTATAAAGTTCAACTTCACTTAAAATCTCTTAATATATTTGGATGGGAAAATCAAACAATATGTAGATTCGAACTCAAAGTAAGGAAGTAAATTCCAAAAACAAGGCTTTTTACAAAAGGAAATTTTCATAAAATATAGGGAAAATTTCCCAAGACAATGCTTTAGCATAAGGGTACTATAATGATAAGTGCATAATTTCTTTCCATCATTCAAACTCAATTTATATAATTAATAGTTTTTTACATTTGTTGGGAATCAGATTAAGGTTGCATATGTGGTGAAATATTGTAAACCCCACTTACGAGCACACAAGTAAAGCATGGGTTCTCACATTTTGGTTGAAATAAAGGCACAAGTATGGGCCAAACATCTAAATTATCATACATTTGATGTAGATCAAAGGTAAACCCCATAAGGCATTCTAACCAAAAAGGCATTGGAAGTTAGTGATGACCAAATAATGTTATGACATGGTTATTGGTTAGTTAGTGGACTTATGAGTGTTAGTGACTAAATATTAGGTTCAATAAAGGGCTAATAGGTAAGTGGTTAAGGGCTTGAACTAGCGGGTCACTGATTTATTAGGGGATAATTGTGCAAACAAAATATAAGTGGGCCAAGAAGGGCATTTGAGATAATTAGATGAAAGGGGGATTGTGGTTATGAGTAAGTCAATTAGAGGTTGTTAAGAGATTATGGGTTTATAGGATATGGATGAGTCATCTTTTATGTTGTAATAAATTATCGAAAAAAAAACCTCTTCCTCATACTAATTTGTCCTTTGTTTTTTGTTTCAAAATATGTTTGTGGTCTAAGAGTCTATTTTATTATTATTTTTCAAGGCCCAAAAGTCATTTATTTGAGAAACAAAATTTTACACATGAAAAATACTTAATCAAAACAATAAGTAACAAGGAATAATATCTAGAACCATATATCGACATGATTAAATATGCACTTGTTGGCAAAAGGGGTCCCGACCTAGGTTCGAAGGTTCAAGGTTTGCCAACAAACCCCTATACTATTGGCCCTTTCGGCAGTGACCTGCTTGCGCAGGCCAAAGTCTCACCCGAAGTAGTATGGGTGGGTGCTAGAACTAGGTTTCCGCACCCTAGGAGAGGGTAGGTAAGTCAAGCCGAGCAACGTTCAGTCTTATAGCAACCCGATCTTATATTACAGAGCCTAGATCTACAGATTCCTTCTGCATCCACATGCTTAATCACAATGATACTCACAGTAATGAACTGATATAAAGATAACATAGCTATTCCAGATCTTCTTGCAAAAAATGTAACAGAACAGTCCCAGATCGCAGCATAAACAAGTAACACGAGTATATTCACAGCTTAAATCAATACCACATCAACATATATTAATCAACCAAGCATCATAGAGTAATCCAAACAGATTCAGATATCCAACAATACTTTCGCATTCATTAATACTTTAGATCCACTTACAATACCCAAATCCCAACCTGTGTACACAGCAGCAGGGTCCACACACATCAGGACAGAGAATCTCCGTGCACATAGCAGCAGGAGTCCTTCCCCAACAACCCTAACCAGATCTATCAATTCACACTTGGCAGCAATCTATTCTCATTCTTAGCTTGTCCTTCAACTCAAAAAGGTTCGACTACTTATACTATTTTATCCTATGCATCCAATGGTCCGCAAATCGTGGTTTGCGGGCTCTTGGTCTACCCTTGACCCATTTACGATGCTTTAGGGGCTTTGAACCACCCAAAACCCCTGCACTAGACTAAAAATAATAAAAAATATACAAAAATGGTCCAGTTTCGCAGCTTTGTAGGAGACCTTGTTCCAACAGTCCCCCAACACAATCTTGTGACTTGTCCCGAGTCACTGCGATGGTAGGTTCATCATTTGCGCTTGCACAACTACTCCAACCATGTAGTCATTTGATCCGATATGGTTTGAGATGACTACCATTGACATATCCAGGCAGCACATCGCTGTGCAGGGTAGGGTAGCCAGCCGAACAATGCCACCATCCATGATTTCCTTAACAGTATAGGGGCGAAGCCAGTGCTGCCGGAACTTCCCTGGATTTTTTTCAAACTAGCTATCGTATAAGAGGACCAAGTCATCCTTTGTGAAGGTCTTTTGGTGAATATGTTGATCATGCCAGGCTTTATCGTGGGCCTTCTGCACCTGTTGATGGAAATTAGCCAGGAACTAATCTTCCTTCGAAGCCATAAGCTGCACTAAGCGCTCCTCCATGATGTCAGGGTCCACCATGTTCGTAACTGTTGCGATACGTAGACTAGGAATAATGTACTCCATTGGCATAACGGCCTCCTTGCCATAGACCATCCTAAAGGGAGTTTTCCCAATTAGCTTTTGCAGGTGGTTCGATAAGCCAAAAGAACTGACGGGACACGCACGTCCCAATCGATGCGATCGGCATTGCAGACCTTGGTCAATGCTTGCTCCAAGATTTTGTTAAAGGCTTCAATCGCACCATTTTCCTGTGGATGATACGGTGTGCTTTTTTCATGATGGATTCAGAACTCCACAGTCAAAGCTTGGATTGTTTATTTAACAAAGTACGTACCCTTGTCGCTCATGAGGATCTTTGGACACCCAAATCTAGTCAGGATCTATTCAAAGATAAAATGCGTAGCGGTATCCACAGTACAATCCTTTACTGCTTGTGCTTCGGCCCACCTAGTTATGTAATCAATGGCAGTAATAATGTAGCACGCACCTGTCTTATTTCCTGGTGGGTTGATAGGCCGTATGAAATCGATGGCCCACTTATCAAATGATTGTAGAGCCATTTGCGGTTGAAGGGGTATTTCATCCCTGCGGGATGGTCTCCCTGTTCATTGGCACGTATCGCAGGCTTTACAATGATCGTGAGCATCACGATGCAGGGTAGGCCACCATAACCCAGCCCTAAAAACATTTTGCGTTGTTGCTTTCCCTGCGTAGTGACCTCCTGCTACTCCATCATGAGCTTGTGCCAATATAGCGTGCCTTTCATGCTCCAAAACATATCTCCGTAATAATTCATCAGCTCCCATCTTATATAACTGGCCTGCAATGATGGTAAAATAAGCTGCTCAAGCGACTGGATCTTTCTTTTGTTGCACTGAATACTCTGGGGGTGCCATCCCAGTAGTCAAGAACTGAATGATATCAGCGAAGTGGGAATCTACTACTTTAATAGCAAACAACTGCACATCAGGAAATTCGTCTTCTATGTTGGTCAGCTCTTCGCCACTCTCTATTCGTGATAGGTGATCCGGCGCAACATTTAACTTTCTCGGCTAAACGAAGATTTCAAAGTCATACTTCTGAAATAGCAGCAACCATCGGCAGATCCCCCCCTCTCTCAAAAAAAAAAAATGGGCTTATTTAATAGGTACTTCAAGGATGAATGGTCTGTAAACATTTTTAAGTGTCCTCCTAATAAGTAATGCCGATATTTCTACAAAGCGTACATCATGGCCAACCCCTCCCGCTCTGTAGTGGAGTAATTATGTTCGGCGCCAGAGAGTTTCTGACTTGCAAAGGAAACCAAATTATCAATGTCTCCTTCTCCTGGCTACATAAGGATAGCCCCGAGAGAAATTCCCAATGCATCGACGTGGACATGAAAGACCTCCCAATTAGGAAAGATGAGAATAGGTGCCGAGACCATATTTTCTTTAAGTAACTCAAAGCTCTTTTAACACTCGTCATCCCAAAATAATGAAACATCCTTTTTAAGAAATTTTTCCATTGGGGCCGTGATCAGTGCGTAGCCTTGAATGAATTTTCGTTAGTAGCCTGTGTGCCCAAGGATCGAGCGCAACTGTTTCTCCGTCATTGGTACTGGAAAGTTGATGATTACTACAATTTTGCAAGGGTCCACCATCAACCCTTGTCAACAAACTATATGGTCGAGCAGGATACCAAAGGGTACATAGAAGATACACTTCTTGATATTTAAGGAAATTTGGTGCTTTCGGTAGGCATCCAACATCATATGCAAGTTGGATACATGCGCCTTCACCAGGCCGAAGACGGTCCAATCATCAAAATATACTTCTAGGAACTTTTGGATGAATTCTTTGAACACCGCAACCACTACCCGTGAGAAAATAACAAGGGCATTCTTGAGACCAAACGACATGACCGTATACGGAAAAGAGCCCCACTCCATGGCGAACGTGGTTTTGTTGTGGTCCTTAAGAGTGATTCTAATTTGATGGTACCCTGAGAATCTGTCCGTAAAGGAGTATGCTTCCTATCCCCCCACGCTATCCAAAATTTCGTCTGAGAATGGTGTAGGGAATGGGTCATGAACACAAGCGTCGTTTAACTTGCGTAGGTCCACGGAGATCTGAATCTCCCCTTTAGCCTTTTTCTACTCGACCACCATTGGGCTAACCCAGTCTGACTGTTCGACAGGTTCGATGATACCTGTAGTGATCATTTAATCAAGTTCTTCTTTGACTTTTTGCTTATATTTGGGGTTCAACATATGGGGTCACTGTTTTATGGGTCGAGCATCTAGTTTTAGAGTGATATGCATGACTCCTAAGTCCCCTGTGATCCCCTTTAGTTCCAAAAACTTTGTTGGAAATAAGTCCTGGTACTCGGTGAGTAACTCGACCACTTTTCTTATTGTATTTTCATCCCAATAGTCCCCAATCTTAGCCAACTTAGGATGTTCTTCCGTCCCAATATTGACTTCACGCAGCCTGAGAGGCTTAGTGACCTCCACTTCTTGCAGTGGGGGTCCTACAACAGGGAGCTCGCCTTGCGACTCTGGGATAGAAACAGATCGCAGGTCTTCTTCACTTTCTTCGCTTACCAAGCTGCGGCATTTAACAATATCCTGCATCTGTGATTCCCATGTCGATGCCCCGAATGATTTAGTGGAGCTAGGTTCTTTGAACACAATTGTATCTATTCCCTGCAGAGCTTCGTCAAGCACTTCTGACCCCCCTATGAGTCCAAATGTCCCTATGAATTCATTCCTCAGAGTTTCCCAGTGGCGGGTGCATTGATGTAGCTCCACATCTAGGTACCACACAGTCAGGATTGGACCTAACGCATGAATGAACAAGTGAACCCATTCTTCCATAGCCCGGTCACCCCATGCTTTGACCTAGGCCAGAAAGTGCTTATGCGGGTCCCCTAGGCCGAGGAATATCTCGACCCGCACCTTTACCGGCGGCTCAAATCGGAGGAGAATCATGTCCCGATAGTCTTCCCAGTCTTGGAACACCCCTTTGTGTGTCTCCCACCATCTTGCAGGCGTTGCACACATTTCTAGGTTAAGGGCCCATATCCTTTGGTCTCTTGGAACCTTGGCTTCGAATGCTTGCAGAAATTCCCTAATGCTCCCAGAACCATCAAATTAGGGTAGGTCTCTTACCTCTGAGGAAATACAACGGAAGTCCCTTGTGACTCGAAGACATCGCAGTGCTGAGACATCATGCAACCGGTTTTTCCAATTATCCATCTCCCCTTTAGAGTCAAAGAAGAATTCACTATCCTTTTCCCAGCAGAGTACTCCTTTCGTCATGGGGTTGAGCCAATATTTGTCCCACACAGTCAAATTATAAATGTGATCCATCTCCTCTTCATCATGCTCCAGCTCTGTATATCATTCACCTTTCACAAGATCTAATGGTATTATCACCCTTGTACCGTTATTTTTCAAACACCATGCTTCTCTTTTTGAGGTTGATGATACCGCCCATATCTATGGCCTAGTCCAATCCTAAGAGCAAAGGGGAGGGGTCCGCAAATTCTATAATTTCTATTACTTCAAAGTCGTCTTGGGCCTTTACTCTTGTGATATCCACCGTAATTTTAGACAATCTTCCTAGCGGGATGATCTTCTGCTGATTGGCCATGTGTAGCTGAATAGTGGACCATTCCAACTTAGGCTCTCCCATTTGTTTCCAAGTCTGTTTAGGTAACATGTTCGCATCTGACCCCAGGTCCAAAATAACCTGACTCATTTCTTAGTCACCGATCTACGCAAACAACCGCATTTCTCTTCCGGTGTGTTTCTTATACCTATATAGCTTGTGCACATCCTTGACCTCCAGAGGTAGATTAGGTTGCGTCGCGCAGCTATCTATTAATGCTTGAAGATTCTCCACAGCCTTTGGGTTACACAGTAACTTCATATATGCCTGCAAAAAGGGCTTAACCTCATCATCTGCCTTGAGGTTTACAAGTGGCTGAGCAGTAGCTACCTCTACCTTAGCAAAGTCCTTGCGAGCTGTGATAGATGTTTCTTTCCCCTTTTTTAGGTCCAAACCTTCTTGTTTACTAACAAATTTTCGGATTAGAGGTTCCATCGCAGCCTCCTCCTCAGGCCCCCTGGTGGCCATCCCACTGCGTGTCACCATATTCACACTCGGATCTTTGTCTCTCAGTTCAACCTTAACTCTCTGCACATTCTGCGTAGTGTCGACTGCTTTTCCTGCATTTTCGCTATCAATATTGGGAAATATTCAATCGCATGGTCCAGCTGTCTGAAATATCGGTAGGATTTCCTAGTGGGGTTTGGGCAGTCCCTCGCAAGGTGTCCTGCTTCTCCACAGCTATAACAGATTAGCTGACCTCATCCCCGTCCTGCACTTCCACCGCACCCTCCTCCCTTGCCCCTTGATGGGGAGCTACCTATACCTGCGAGGGTTCTCGGTGACGCAGGGTCTGATTGTACTCTGTATAATTTTCCTCAATCATTCATTAAATTATACGTCCGACAGTTCTGCTCATCATGTCCTACTGACCAGAAAAACCTACACCACTGTTGTTTTACTTCTTGGACGTATGCACCTAGGCGGGGGAAATGGCTTGTATCATGCAGGCCGGCTACGCGATAATCCTCACACCACAACGTAGGTCCATTGGAGCCTAGACGCAACGGACTAAGTCCTCTGCTTGATCCTGGGCGCAGTGGACTAGGTCCTCCTGCTTGCATGTAGTCTGTTAGTAGAGGGCAGTTATCTTTGGTGTGACCATTCACCCTTCATCGTATGCACCACATTTCAGGGCTGGCTTCTGCTCCTTTCTCTTATCGCAGGGTCTGGATCTCCATGCACATTGCTTCTAGCTGCCTTTGGATCTGTTGGACACCCAGCTGGGTCTCATCTCAAGGTGCAGCTTCTAACTTCATCGCATCTTCCAAGGATTTCTCCTGCGAGTTGAAAGTTTGGTGACCCATACGTGTGTGTAGGTGAGGCAGTAACATGGCGATGAACAATTCTGTATGCTATCTATCATCATATTGAAATCCTCCTTCTCTAATCACTTTCTTCAGTCGTTGATCGACCTCCCACATAGACTCAGCGGGCCCTTGCTTGAAATATTTGAGATCAACCACTATTTGCGAGTAGGACTTAGGATTCTTGAGTTGCTGCTTCAAAGCATTCTTAACCTCCTCAATTTTTTCATTCATATGTTGTCCGATCTATCCCATGTACCAATACATCACTCTTCCTTCAAAGACAAGGGATAGTTGTGCCTGCCTCACCACATCACTAGCCATGTTCTGCGCAGTCCATATCGACTCTGTGACAAACCAGAACTGATCCATGTCTTCATATCTTACACCCTTAAAGGTGGGCAACTTCATATGCGTGGCCATGCCATCTTCCAGCGGTGGCGGCGGAGGTGTAGGTGAATTCTTACCCTTATGCTGGTTCAAAATTGGTGTGGCTGGAGGAATCTGTGAAGTTGCTTCCCTTACCGGACTGTAGACAAATCTATCTCCTTCTAGGTTGGTCTTGCAGTATTTTCCACTTCGCGTTGTGCTCCTGTCCAGATCAGGGGTCATTCACTCGATATGGCTACACATAATACTCTTTTCACATAATAATATCTTGATCAGTAATGGTAAGGTCTTCAGAAACTTATCTCGGAACCCCATGAAGAATATTTGCTCTGCTTTAGATTAGGATACAAAATGATTGATGGCAAATTCTGTCACAAATCCTCCTAACACATTGTCTACCCAATGGTCCACTGTGTGAGTGATGGTGTTATCAGTCTTCTCTAACTACTGGATGAGTTCAGGGGTCCACTCTGTGATCCGCTCATCCTTCCAATGCTTCTGAAACTCCACCAGTCTTGTGAGCCACTCCTGGAGCTCGATCGCAATCATTACAAAGAATATCTCGTATATCTCTATGAAAATATACTTATTCTTCCACTCTTTGGTGGTCAACCTCTCACTGCGGTTTTCCTTTACGGAAAATTCCTGAACTTTCTGTTCAAACCATTCATCAATTTCCTTTCTCTCTGGTTTCCAGTACGGCCTTGGCATTACCCGATCCCTCTCTCAAAATGCTCTAGGTCCCGGCAACAGAACCATTTGTTGGCTCGAGGGTTCTTGACCCAGGTTCAGAGGTTCAAGGTTTGCCAAAAAACCCCTATAATACTGGCCCTTTCGGCAGTGACCTGCTTGTGCAGGCCAAAATCTCACCCGAAGTAGTATGGGTGGGTGCTGGAACTAGGTTTCCACACCTTGGGAGAGGGTAGGTAAGTCAAGCCGAGCTGCATTCAGTCTTATAACAACCCGATCTTATATTACAGAGCCTAGATCTATAGATTCCTTCCACATCCACGTGCTTAATCACAATGATACTCATAATAATGAACTGATATAAAGATAACACAGCTATTCCATATCTTCTTGCAGAAAATGTAATAGAACAGTCCCATACCGCAGCAAAAACAAGTAGCACAAGTATATTCGCAGCTTAAATCAATACCACATCAACATATATTAATCAACCAAGCATCACAGAGTAATTCAAACAGATTCAGATATCCAACAATACTTCCTCTTTCATTAATCCTTCAGATCTACTTACAATACCCAAATCCCAACCTGCGCACACAGCAGCAGGGTCTGCACACAACAGGACAGGGAATCTCCGCGCACACAGCAGCAGGAGTCCTTCCCCAACAACCCTAACCAGATCTATCAATTCGCACTTAGCAGCAATCCCTTCTCATTCTTAGCCTGTCCTACAACTCAAAAAGGTTTGACTACTTATACTATTTTAGCCTATGCATCCAATGGTCCGCAAATCGTGGTTTGTGGAAACTTGGTCTACCCTTAACCCATTTACGATGCTTTAGGGGCTATGACCCACCCCAAAACCCCTGCGCTAGACTAAATATAATAAACAATATACAAAAATGGTCTAGTTTTGCAGCTTTGTAGGAGACCTTGTTCCAATAGTTAGTGGACTTATGAGTGTTAGTGAATAAATATTAGGTTCAATAAAGGACTAATAGGTAAGTGGTTAAGGGCTTGAACTAGCGGGTCAC
This sequence comes from Pinus albicaulis, assembly GCA_034641835.2. Taxonomy (NCBI): domain Eukaryota; kingdom Viridiplantae; phylum Streptophyta; class Pinopsida; order Pinales; family Pinaceae; genus Pinus; species Pinus albicaulis. The sequence continues at coordinate 865,829,771 of CM076569.1, forward strand.
TAATTTATTAGGGGATAATTGTGAAAAAAAATTATAAGTGGGCCAAGAAGGGCATATGAGATAATTAGATGAAAGGGGGATTGTGGTTACGAGTAAGTCAATTAGAGGTTGTTAAGAGATTATGGGTTTATAGGATATGGATGAGTCATATTTTATGTTGTAATAAATTATCGAAAAAAAAAATCTCTTCCTCATACTAATTTGTCCTTTGTTTTTTGTTTCAAAATATGTTTGTGGTCTAAGAGTCTATTTTATTATTATTTTTCAAGGCCCAAAAGTCATTTATTTGAGAAACAAACTTTTACACATGAAAAATACTTAATCAAAACAAGAAGAAACAAGGAATAATATCTAGAACCATATATCCACATGATTAAATATGCACTTAAGGAAGGGCATTGAAGAAGTTCAAGTTAGTCATATATGTGGTAGATATTTGTGAGCTCATATTAGATGGATCATTAGAGAAAATTTGAGGTAAAAAACGAGTCTAGAAACAAAAATTTACAACAAAAATCAACTTTATAAGAACCAATAGGATTTAATATGATGATGTCAACCATGGGGGATGATTCACCTTTTTTAAAGTAAAAGGGTAAAATGATTTAAAGAAAAACTACTTTTTTCAACTCATATTTTCAACTTATCTCCCTACAATTTTACTCAAATTTTGAGCAATAACACTCGTTAGATGCGAAATTTAATTCTACATCCAAGGAGTAGCCAAATTTCTCGCCAAAAACAACATTGGAACCTCATTTAAGCCTCTAATGACAATCAAACAAAGGATGAAATATGTCAAAGACAAACCTGACCCACTCCAACAAAAGGGTGTATACCAAATAAATTACTCACGCGGGAAATGTTATATTGGAGAATCAGGAAGATCTTTCAAGATCAGGCTTAAAGAACATGGTACTGACATCAGAATTGGGAGAAACAAAACTTCGGCTCTATCAGACCACTCTAATAAGACACGTCACCACATCTACCTGGAAGATGCTAGGGTGATTGCCAATGAAAATCATTATTACAAAAGGAAAATGTGTGAGGCATTGGAAATCATCAAACATTCGAAAAACCTTAACAGGGATGGTGGTTTGGAAGTTCGAAAAAATTGGGTCCCCTTATTTCCCCACTCCTAAATTGTTCCTCTCCCTCGTTGTCGCCAACCCACCAGCCCCCCCCCCCCCCCCCCTACCGCCTCCCCTTGCACTAGGTCATCCCTGGGCTCCCCTACTGTAATATCTCCCCCTTCCCTTCTTATACCCTTGTCTTCCTCTTCATTCCTCTTCTCCCAGCCTTCCTCCTCTTCCCTTTCATTAACCCTAAAGAACCCATGGTGACTCTCCTCTCAGATCTTCCCTCTTTCCCATCCCTTCCCAAAAAACCCCATCCTTTGCCCCCTTAGTACCAATCTAAAATAATTCCCCAAACATTAACCCCACTTAAGATTTAACATTTATCTAATGTCATAAATACGAATAAAGGATTTTAATCATTAATATCAATATTAATTAACGAATATCATTATTAATAGTTAAGACTATTCTTAATTATATTATAATTAAGATTGATATTATAATAATAATGACAACATTTAACATTAAACCACTCAATAGAATAACTATAATATTTATTTAAACTCCACAATAAAATTAGTATTAGTTAGCTCTAATATTAACATTAATTAACAAATATTATCTATAATAGTTAAACTTCCTCCCTATTATCATATTAATATTAACAATTTAAAATACATATAATACCATTTTAATATTAACCCAACCTTTAAAAAACCTACATTACTATTCTAATAAGAAAAAGAACTCTAATATTAATATTAATTAAAACTAATATTATGGTTATAACATTCTTTATTAATATTATAATATTAATAATTTAATTAATACATAACAAGTGATTTATTATAAATATAATAACAATTCTAGATTAACCATCCATAATTTACTCACATAATCCTCCGTAAAAAGTAATATTTACTTTCTAAATCCTAATAATTCTAAATTAAAATTAATTATTATATAATTTACTTTCTAAATTCTAATAATTTTAAATTAAATCAATTAGAATGAACCTTAAAACATTAATCTAAAAACATAAATTAATTTAGGATTAATAAAATAATAATTAACATTATATTTCATTTACCTAACATTTGTTGGTCGGCTCACGCTCACTCCTCATGCACTTCATATGTTTATATTTATTGCATCTAACCTCCACTCTTTTTGGCAGGATTTGTCCTGATGATGGGTCTTGATCTAGACCCAAAACGTAGATGCAAAAATACATACTATGGAGATTCCAAATTCAAAAGCTCAAAACTCACACCACAGAAACTTTAAAACTATAAATGAGTACCCATGTTGCATACTTTCGATAGACCCTACTACACAAAAAATGTGAAATGCATGAAAAAATATTATTGCAATAATGATTTTTCATGTATTTCACATTTTTAGTGTAGTAGAGTCCATCAAAAGTATGCAACATGGGTACTACTTAGATGAAAAATTAAATTCTTCATGATATAAGTTGAAAAGACGAGTTGATTTTTTTTTCTTTTTTCCCTCCAAAATTTGATGAGGTAATATAATATTATTTTATTATTTCTACTATTATTTTATAATATTCCTTAGAAGGCCCATTTTATACCTCAAAATTTCTCTAATTCCATCCCTTACAAGTTTGTAATTACATATATTTCATGAAAACATTGTACTTGTGAAACGGGGAATCAAATGCGGTAGGATAGGTTAACACACTCATGTGAGTGAGTAAATTGTAAAAACACTAACTTAAGAAACTTATTGTACTTAGCTAAATACATACTTAACCTACACTCGTATAACACATGAACCAATCCCCCCCTCATAAGTGACATGTATACCCTATGCACTTAATTGACATCCATAAGTGTTGCACCTAATTCACATAAGTGGCATACGTAAAATGAGAGATACATGTAATACATGTAGCTTAATCATAGACATAACACACATACATAATATTCATTCATACACACAGGTTATGCACCTAAGATAAGTAACACACTTAAAAAATGTACTTACCCACACACCTACACAAATTAGAAACATACCTAACATAAGCATTTCACCTAACCTCTGCACCTATCCATGCATATTTTAAGTCTAGACCAATGTGCATGATCCATCTTAACCACAGACCTAGCAAGCACCGAGAGGGATCAAACCTCTTGAGGTGCAAACCTCTTTTAGAGTGCAAAACATGAAAAAAGATTTGAACCTCTAGAGATTTGGCCCCTCTTGTAGTTCGATATATTTATGGTTAATCTCTCTCTCTCTCTCTCTCTCTCTCTCTCTCTATATATATATATATATATATATATATATATATATATATATATATATATATATATATATATATATATATATATATATATATATCATTTAAATGCACAAATGGATTCAATGCCTTGATAAGCCCCTTGATCACTCAGATTGTGTAAAATACACAATGTAAATTTTCAATTACAACAAATATTTGGTGTATTTCGCACAAAAATGATTGAAAATTATATCTGAAAGAGCCAAAATGTAGAATAGTGAAACTACTTGAAATGTTTAAACCATAAGAACTGATGTATAAATTGACCCCATAAATGAAATAAAAACCATATAATAAACTTCAGGAAAGTTAAAATGTAGACTAATAGGAAAATATTTTACCACTCGCGAGGTCATCCATGTCACCACCCACTCTAGATGTAGCTGAGGAGCCAACGTCTCAGTGTCTAGTCTGAATATGAAAGCTAAGTTCGGAGGGCACCACTGATGTATGATAATTATGTCGCCAGAGGGGAACCACATCGCTACTAAGGGTCTTATATATACAATGTTCAAGATTAGCCATGCACATTTCCCATGAACCATTGCAACCTCTCCGAGAGCCCAAAATACCTCAGGATGAAGACGAGGACAAACATGTACCAATCAATGCAATTCGATTGTATAATTTCCAATGGAAAGGCTTCACCATTGTAGTAAACTTCCCCACACCACTAGGTACAGAAAATCCCACCTATGGTGAGGGATATTTAGGGAAATACCGTATACACAAGAGCATGCCTCCCCTTTGAGCGAGAAGAGAATAGAATGTTGGAGCTTCATATTGGAACTTTGCATTAGATGTCACACAATTTTGCATTTGGGGGGATGACCACATCACCCCCATCTTAAATTAATTCCTAGGAGGCAGGGTGGTGGTCTAGCCCCCCAACCCCATGCCTTGCCTCATTTTCCACCCCAATCGGGGAATTATTATACTAATATTATTTACTTACAATTTTAGATATTTTGTAAATTTATTAAATATATAAAAAAATAATGGTATATTTAATTGATTAAAAAATTGCTCCAAATAAAAGATAGTATAAATGTTAAATGTTTTATCATTACATTATTGTTTTGTGTGTATTAGAATCCAAACCTTTCATTATTATTTTTAACTATAATTTCTGAACTCTACAGTAATCGATAAGAAAGAGGTAATCAATTACTAGAACCTGTAATAATTTGTGCCACTAGGGATCATACCACGCTTCTCCCAATGTAACCCCTTGGTATGATATAATAGCTTACAAACCATATCAAGTAGTTTAACTTAGGTTCAAATTGAGGTGAGTGACATTAACACTATTAGCCTTAACGACTTATGACACCCCCTGATAGGATGAGATAATATATATTAATATTTACTATATAGCACATTTAAATTATTGCTACATGGCATATATTTTTACCATTTCCATATTTTATTTAGGATGCTCATTTAGACCTCAAATTTACTATACATCATGTCCCATTTATCTTCTATTTATGAATCAAGGAGTTCCTTTTAAATAATTATATGATATTGTGCATTTGAATATCCTGTATTAGGATGTTGCCTATTTCAAGAGGCTTATTATTCACCCATTCACTTGCTATGGTCATTTAATTATTGAAATTGGTGTTAATTAATGTTCACTGGGTTATTTTGTTTATAATATTCGGTATTAGACCAATAAAGGTGGGATTGACTCCAAACAAGTCATTTTACCATTTTTCTAAATGATTTTTTTAGGTTTCTTTTAGTGAGCAATTTTTTTAGCGTGAAAATAGGACATTGAAGTATTTTGGGTAAAAGACTTAGAATCTGCTTCACTACAATTTTGGAGTTACGTATTATGCAAGTTAGGGTTTTTGTGTAGTCTTTAAACTAGACTTAAACAAGTGGTTTTGGTAAAAAAATCATATATAAAGATTGTGGCTTAGAAATTGAGTGTCACGGTTGGAATTGGAAAGGATGTAGATTAGAGTGTTTAATTTCTAAATTTCTTACTCATAAATTCAAAAATTGATTAAGGACTTACTATACAAGTTTTTTATATTGGAAGGTGCTAAAATAAACAAGTTTTGGGAAAATCCTTGTAACTCGCACATCCAAAATTAGTAACCCATGTGAAATTTAAAAGAAGATATACCAATATATCATAGACCAAATTTTAGAATCATATGCATGGAAAAGGAGGAGATAAAAAAACTACAAGGTCAACATATATGATAATTTTCAAATAAATACTTAAAAAGGTATGCTAACTTGAAACTTTCATAACTTTTGATTAAAGGATATGTTTACAGTGATCCAAAAAGTTTGGTAAAGATGAAATAGAGGGGAATTTTAGGTAAATATTAATATACATAGGCCACAAGACAAAAGGTGGTGGAAATCCATGACTTATGAAGAAAGCGAAACTTAGAGAACCAAGCATGTAGTTTTGAAGAACTAACTTAACAATTTGAATAATGTGTTGGAAAAATATGATTACATAAATTTTTAAGAAACTTCAAGCCTTGCTATATCCAATTTGAAATAAAGTCAATAATTGGGAAAAAGAAGGATTATTATATTTCAATCCTGATAAGAGGAAGGAAATAAAACAAAACATGGAATAATTGCAAGATAAAATGGAGGAAAAGATAGGATGATTGTAAGATGGTATGGAATAGAACATGGAACCATTGAAATATTAATTAAAAGCTATGTTCATGCACAAACTAGATGAGAAGATCCCTAAAAGTGATAAGGTGAACCATGGAACTCATGAAAATAAACATACAAAAATTTATATTAAACAATGTTCCACTAATAATCATATGCAAGGAGGGCTTAGATCTAATATTGGATCTAATCATGTATGGGTTCCCAAGGATATCCACTTTGCCAAGGTTGAATTAATTTTTTTTGATGGAATGTGTCTTTATATAAGTGAACCAAATATTCCAATAATATGAATTTCATAATATTATTGATGATAAGCAAAGTATTTTCTTAACAAATCTTACTTTGAGAGAAAACTATATCAATGGTATTGAAGGGTAATTAAGAGGAACCCTCATTATTATAATTATACTTGGGGTTTGATTATAAATGGGCTTAGAAGTGCGCTATGGTAAATTTTGGGAATAGGTTTACTTTAGTAAGTTGACAAGACTCAAGCTCTTAGGATTTGTTGATGAATATTTTAGGTATTGGCCACAAGGGAAAATAACATAAATGATGAGTGTTTGTTGGAATTTTACATAGATGAATTAATATAAGGCATTAAACATGAGCCTATATAATGTTGATGAACTCATTCATTTTTTCTCATCATATTCAATCCGAGTGTGTGACTACACACAAGTCTACCACTAGAGCATATGTAGGAAGCATATATATATTTGTTTGTCATGAGGAGAGCACATCACAACCCACTTGGATATGTTAGAATGAAATGGATGAAAGGAGAGTAGAATAATTTTGATTTCATTATGACAACAAGTGGTCCAAGGGGCATAGATGTCAAGAAACAAAACTGTTCCTGTTAGCCCCATATGAATTTTTTGACAAGAAAACAGGGTGCTAAAATGTTTTTGAGCCTTCAAGGAATGCATTTCCTCTGAAAAAACATCACCCTTGAAGCCTCCTTGTGCCTTTTTCCTTTGATAAATCCTCACTGTTGTTTCCAGTTGAAAAGCCTCTCTGTTGTAAAGAAGAATGCCCCAAAAGGCCTTTTTCCCTCTTATTTCATCCCCATTTAACCTCTATTTTCATCACCTTTTTCCCTTCTGCAAAGTCTTCCAAATTCCATTTTTAACCTTTTAAATCATCCTAACACCCCTTTGAAGCTTGAAAATACCCTTGTTTATCTTGAAAACCCCTTATTCTCCCTACCGAATCCTTTTCCTGGCCTCAAAAAGCATTAAAAATAGGCCAAAAGACCCACTTCTTCTTTATGCAGGCTAAGCCCCTTTCGGCCCGCCCCCTCAAACCACTTCCCCACATGACCCCAGTAATGAGACCGAGCGCTTAAGGCCTGGGCACTTATCGCATCGGAGGATCAGTCGAAACGCATTTTTGTGTTAAAACAAAAATCTCCAATGCAATAGTGTGTGTGTTATATTGAAGCCCGTCGCGATCTGAGCCTTCAATCTCTTGAGATCTGATGGCCCAGCGCTAATCACAGTGCGCCCGTCGCCCCTATCCATCCACTTCTTCGATTTCATCAGAGCTGTCGATCTACCTCCAGATCGGACGACAGTTGCTCCATCGCACCACCGCTCCAATCGTAATCGCAAAATGTATTGATGTGCCACCGTGATATCTCCCGATTGTGACTCCTCGATCCAATCCTAGACGTCCATCCATTCAGATCCGATGGTCCAGATTTAGTTCACTCCGCTCTTTTTTCCCCGCCCATCTCCCGCCGATTGAATCTACACCATTGATCCCCTTTCGCGATCCGACAGCTGGCGCTCAATCACGCGTCGCTAATCGCAAGTTCTTAAGGGTGTCTCCCTCCTTTTCCCCCCGATTGCGATCTGTCGATCTGATTGCAACCGTTCATTTCTTTTGATCAACGGTCCTCATTACCGCAGCGGCTAGTGTAGCAGCAACAGAGATTTAAAGGTTGATTAAATCCTGAAATTAAAGATTAAACACTTTAGTCCTTATTCAAAAGGAAAGGATGCAGTTGGAAGACTAAAGAGCACACGAAACAACCATATCTGTGTTTAATGTCAGCGGAACATTTTCTCCAGACAGTACACCTTCCGACAGTGTTCTCCATGCCTCCTTGAGCCCAGAAACGGCTGATCACACTGACATAAGCCTCTTAAAAGATTGTTAGAACCAGCAGTTATGGAGCATGGAGACCTGCAGACCTTTCTATCTAGGTCATTTATTCCGGAAGGTAGCATAGAGTACCAAATAGCCAAAAGGACTTCACGAAACATCAGAGGTCAAAATCGACCTGACAGAGACTCCCAAACCATACTATAGAGTACTTACAGTGATGCAGATTGCCATTAATCAGAGTGGGCATGAACTCTTTCTCCACTCTGTCTTATGAGATCCATTTAATGAATATCATCTACTCCTATTATTCTCTTCTCCTATAAGAATTCCCGAGAACACATTGTGCAGGGTTGGAATTTTGTGATTTATAAAGTAATACATATTGCTACTTTGAAGAAGCTTTGGTGTTCTGAAGGTGTGTGAAGATCTGTGTTTTTCTGTTGATGAAGGAGGCTGGACCATTGGATCCATGAGCCTAGTTTTGGTGATGTACTTCTTATTGTCTATGTTACTTCCTGTGTTTCCACTTTGTTCCATCATGCTTTGCTTACAGTAGGATAAAAATTTTAGGCAAAGAAATGTATCTTAGAAGCATATCTGACCTGTTTATCCTTCACTGTTTATATGTTTTCTTCTACTGAATGTGACAGGGTAGTCTAACAGCTCTCTTTATATTCATTTTGTCTTACTTCAGAAATGGTTAATTCGGTTGGGTCAAAGGTTGTTTAGGCGTTCCCTCTTTCTTTACCACTAAATATTATGCCTGAAGTCTACCTTTGATTGTTAATTCTTGCAGTTTAACAGTGAGGTTTCTCTCAATCATACCCTCTGTTCTTTATTGTTATCATTATGTTGAAGGCCCCTATAATTGCAGTCCTAGATGTCTAAGGTGTTCCCTCTTCTTTGAATGTAATTGTATGTTTTGTTGGATAAACTCTCAAAGGTGAACTTGTAGGAGGAAATAGGGTGTTCCCCGAATCCTATAATTCATTTAGAAGGTTTAGTTTGCATTTCTCCTTTCTTTGAGTGTTATATTGATTAGGTCCAAAGCAGTGAGCTTACTAGAGGAAATAGTGTGTTCCCTGAATCCTTTAAGCCATTGTGAAAGGGTTTAGTTTTTTGTTCACTCTTTGTCCTTAATGTCCATTCCATTTCACCTATATTATTCAACAGACCCTTGACCAAGTTAGATTTTCCCTTTGGTTCCCTTCCTTCTCAGTCAAAACTATTTGGACTTCACATGACTCCATTGCCCAATGGCTTGTAGATTCCCATGCTTTATCTATACCACATGAAACATAATTGTCCAACCAAACAAAAACAAACAACCTTGAACTTCATAACTAGCCTAAAATCAACTTCTAAACCTTTCAAGACACATCTTTATAAATATATTGAGAGATCCCTCTCTGAGACTAGGAGGGCTAGATCCTAGAGCTCTAAAGTCTGGTTTGTATGTTGCCTTGTCTTTTGGTAAGCCAATCTATCAAAACACAAGACCCCAACAATTCCCATTGGAAAATAATAATGAGGAGGAGATAGAGGCATCCCATCAAATGGGAAAGAAATAATTTGTGAACCCAAAAGGGTGTGAAAAATATACTAAATAATGGATTTTTTTTTCTTTTTCTAAATAAGTCGAGATTCTATTATATGATACAAAAATTACAGAGGTATAGTCCAACTTCCTGACCAAAATTCCTAAGTTAGCCAATTCTAGTGGTAAAGATAAAATTCAAAAGTATAAAAATTGGGTTGCGCCTAGGGGGGAAACCAGCCCATAAACCAGTCCACAAAGCATAATAGGAGCTGCCATTTAAGGGGAAACCAACATTAAACAATACAATCCAGTAGATAAGTTTGTTGTGCAAAATGTAAATAAGCATAGAAACTATAGTTAAGATGGAAAAATATAGAAAATGAGGAACCATGGCGCTAGGCATTATGGTCCGTTGCACCCTGAATTTGTTGAGGAGGATGCTCTTCCTCTATGTAGCAACCATAATCAGATGGGTCATCCTCTGGCTTGGAGAGCTGTGGATCCAGCTCAGGCATGGAGGTGGAACGAGCATCCGTTGCTTCTGCAGAACTGCTACTACCTCCACTGTCCGATGAATCCTCCATATTTTTTATGGGAAGAGCCACCATTTTCTGAGGCTGCTGAGGGTAAGAGGGAGAAAGATTTGATCTTCGCATCCTCTTCCTAGACCCCGAACTAGAAGGGAGTGACTAGGCTTCAGGAATTCGGAGATAGATATGGGCAGAGAGGTGCTAAGGGTCAAGAACCTCTAGTGCATCCATGGCCAAGGAGAGATCCATATAGCGCTCCACCATTGCATGGATGGGAGGGTGGGAGGGCGAACCTCGGCCTCGACCTACACGACAACGCATTCGATGGCGGTGGGGCATGGATTCGACCGAATTCTGAGAATATAGGTGAGTTGAATGAACAAAGTGAGATGGGAAAGCAATGAGGATGTATGCATCATGGATCGAGTGGGAAGAGGGCGTCTGAAGGGCTGAGAGAGGGGCAAAGACGTAGCAAGGATTAATAGAATTGAGAGAAAACTTGACAGAGAGATGAAGGGAGAAATGATGAGAGGAATCGATGCCATTACCCTTAAATTTCCAGGGAACTCATCAAACAGGATGGAAAGGAGTGAATTCACGACGAGCAAATTGAATACCAGTTATGGCGCTGGGTTGTGAAACCAGCAAGGTGTATTTAATGGCACCCAAGCCAAGGCCATGTGCTACCTTGTGGATATGAAAACTGTTTGACGATGGAGAGCCCATGTGGCGTGCCATCTTATCTCTATGAGGCACCTGCATTTGGAAGCTGCGTATCTTTGAGCACCAACTGAGTGTATGTAGTGTGTAGAGATTGATCATCAAGGAGCTCAAACTGGGCAGCTAATCTCTAGCTCTTTGAGATTTTGGAAGATGAGGAGCCAAGGAGAAGGCGATGAGTAGTGTTGATAATGATTTTGGAATATCCTTCAACTTCTAGAGGAAAGAAGTTATTTTTATGAGCAAGGTAAAGGCCTTGTATGAGACCCTCTAGCTCTACTGAGTTATTGATGTGCCATCCAATGGAGCCAAAGTAGATTAGAAAGGGATTTCCTTTATTGTTTCTGATAATTCCTCCAAATCCTGCTTCTCTTGGATTGACTTTGGAGGCTCCATCAAAATTGAGCTTGAAAATTCCCTGAGGAGGAGGGCTCCAAGAGCTGGGAGATTTAGGTGGCTGGTTGGAAGTGAGTGAACCAATAGAGTGAAAGGGAAAGGGTCTCCTTTATGTTGTTGCATAGATTAGTCCAAAGAATCTCTTGTAGAGTTTCTTAATCCTTGAAGATGTGTCTGTTTCTCTCTTTCCAGATCATGCAGAGGAGGAGCAACGGTAGGAGAGTCCAAAGAGAATTGAGAAGATTGTTGCCGAAGGGAGATTTCTGCCAAAGTTGAATGGAGCTGATGACATCCCCTCGTTTCCTATTAGTTCTTCGATAGAGGATAACTAGATTGTCCCAAAGAGAACTAGCAAGGGGGCATGTATCCAAAATATGATTTATGGTTTCCTCTTGGTTTTGGCAATTTGGATAGGGTGAAGGGCCTATAAAGCCTTTTTTCAGAAGATTATCCCAGGTTAGGATGCGGTGTTTGCTGATCAGCCATAGGAAGGTGGAGACTTTAGGCCATATGTTGTGTGTTATCACTCCACCAGATTCCCAAAGCTGAGGAAGGAATCCCAACAGAGGTAACCACAAGCCAAGATTTTGACTTGATATCTAGCCCTATCAAGTTGGAGAGGGATCTTTCCAAAAAGGGTCACAGCCAGGAGGGCTGGAGAAATTAGGGTTTTAGACTAGGTATAGAGTGTAGGGGGTTGTTTTGAATTGATTTGGTTGGGAAAATCAGTGGATAAAGGAATTAGGTCAAGGGAAGCTAGGTCAAGGAAAATGAATTAGGGTTGCAGGGATCAATGGGGCAAGGTATGTATAATGCCAATCACTTCAAGAGAATAGTTATGGAATGGTTTTGAAACTGTAAGAAGGCTGAGAAAATCGTAAGGGATGTATTTCTCTTAGACAGAAGATAATGATCAGTTACCCAAAACAGAGCATGTGCAAGCATGTATTGTGAATTTAAAACTTGTAAAAGATGATAACATAGACATGAAAGTGACATGAAAAATAAATTCAAACATATGTGACTAAAGAAGAAACTATGAAAGACATTCAATACCACAGGTATCCCATAAATGTAGCTACAACTCCTCTTTATTATCTTGGCCAAAACTGAGTACAAGTTCCCTTGATCAACTAGAAAAATCAAACTGATTCCAACTTACAACATTTGAAAATGAGTAAAAAATGACATGATATAGGCCTCAAACAACCTCTCCCAACATCAAGGGTCAAACCCATGAGAGGAGGAGTTGATCCACTAAAGTCTGAACTGAAACCTAGAGTGTAGGGTGGTCAAAGTGACTCATCCCTAACTTTTGTGAACTGATTCATTATAGCTCATTTAGTTGATTTACCTAATGTACTTACCCTAGTAAATAGTAAAAACATTATAATTACATTCATATTCATAATTTATGTAGGTTAATTCAACATTTCCCAAGATAAAAATAAAAACTGGAGTGAAACTTAGAAAATTTTAGAAGACTGCCAAATGCACCATTTTCTTGTTAAACACACCCTTTTCCTATCAAACACATCCTCTCTGTTCAAGGCTGAATTTGGGTGCCTTCCCGGTGTCCAAATTTTCTCCAATATTTCTTTTTGGAAATCCCTTCAAGTCTACTTTCCATAACTACCTTCAGTTTTCAAAATGAAGCCCATTTTCCCTGTCAAAAATCACTTCTCACAAGACTGGTAAACGCTCAGCGACCAGGAAAAAATTGAGGAAAAAACATGGTTTTTTTATAGTGTTTTGTCTTTTTCGGTGACCAGTTCTCCTCCAAAAGCTTAGAAAATGCACAGGGTTGATTTCCTCATCATTATGAATTTTCTTTTGGTGGCCACTTGTCCTTAGATGCCTCAAAAAAGAGTGTAGCGTCCAAGGTACTGCGCGTTTAGCAATTTTACTGTGCCAAAAATACCCTTAAAAACACAAAAATGTACCAACATGCTAAATTTGCCAAAACTTTGTCAAAATTGGTGGCATATTTTTTGATCATGTGTTTTAGGCATGGAGTTTCACCTCAGCAAGTATATCTAGCCTCCTTTTCTCTTCTTGCTGAGTCAAGTCTTCAATTTTGGCATTGGCTCTTTTGAACTTGGCCAATGCAATTCTCTCTTTCAGGGCATGAAGTTTGACCTTTGTCCTCAACAAGTCAGTATCCTTGTTGGAATTCTCTATTAGATTTCCAAGTGCATATTGGCTCTATCAAGCCATGGTTCCCTGTTCTCACTGATTTCGAGGGCAAGCTGTTCATTTAGGGTAAGCTGGTCTACTAGCTCAACTTCCCTTTGTCTCTCTAGGGCTAGATCTCTTTTCAGCCCTCTAGTCCTAGGTCTCCGTCTTGAGGCTGATACTCATCATCATCAAGCTCACCAAACTTCTCTAATGTCTCTTCAAGTAAAGCTTTAACCTTCTCTACCTCTCTTTGTGCTTTGATGCATCTCACCTCATCAATCGTGTTTGGTCTTCAGCTGCTGGTTCTCTTGCTTGAGAAAGGTAATGAAAAACTTGGACCTATCAAGATTAGCTTGGAGCTCTCTAATCTTAGCTTCCCTCTCTTGGATGATCAAGGAAGGATAATCATCATCAATTTTTTCCAAGTATACAAGTTCAAAATCTGCCTCTTTCTCATGGAGGCCTTTCTCTTCATGTATGTCCACCTTTGCCATGATGTATTTGGTGTCAGAACCCTAGGGATATGATGGAATGACTTGGAAGTGTATGAATTGAAGGTTGGTGTGAGGAAATGAAGGAGATGGGAATAGGGAAGGGAGCCTAGGCAATTGAAACCCTAGTACTTAGGTTTTTAAAGGATATGATAGTTTAGGGAATGGGGATATAAATGTAGGGAGTTGGGAAAGTGTTTTAGGATGTGAGGAAAAGTATATGAATGTTTAGGGACCAGCTTTAGAATGTAAATTAGATTTTAATGAACATCACTAAGGTTTTTGAATTTATAAGGAGGCGCTAAATTAACTTAAGCAATATCACACATCAAATTGATACTTGATAAAATGGAGTGATGAAATTTTTTTACTTACTGGCATAGGGAGGCATGAAGAATCACTGTGTGAAGTTTTGGAATGAAACTATGAGCTTTTGAGGTATGGCAGAGAATTTTTGCATATTTCTAGGTGAATGCACAATGTCCCTGGTAAACACGCAAAGACTAGGCTAAATTCATAGCACTGTTAGAAAATACACTGGAGTTTCTTCCAAACGTGCAACATCCAAGCAAAACGTGCCCTCTAACCCTTTTTTGTACAACTTCACTCAAACGCGCCCTTTGTGTGGATCACATTTTTGCAGATCACATTTGGAGGCCTTTTGGACATCCAAATTGGGCCTAGAATAGCTCATTGGAAATATTATCATGTCTACTTTCCAAATATACCTTTGGTTTTATGATTGGAGTTGATTTTCCTAAGACTGGTCAAAAAGTGGTGAATGAGGGTGTAGAAATGTAGAGTGTTGTTGCAGGAAACTTTTGGAGGCCTTCCTCAACTCCAAATTGATCTCATGATAGCTCATTGGAAAGCGCTTCTAGTATAGTTGTTATTTGAATTATAAAGAAAGTGATTTGGACACTCTATCTAGGATAAAAATTGATTTTCCCATGGTCACTCCAAAAGTGCAACAACTCTCCTGTGGCACCTGTAGTTTTGACATTTCTCTAAAACCATGACACTTGTGTAAAAATTGAAGGATTTTTTTCTTCATTGGTCTATGATGGACAAAAAATCTCTCATTTTTGTAAAATGCATCTTTGTTTGGTCATAAACACAGTTTGAAGAAAAGCTGACCCTATGTGTGGCGAATGATTTGACTCTTGGAATGAATTCTCAAAAAATGATGGATAAATCATGTTGATGTACTAAAATGACCTCATACTTGCTGAAATGACCTCCCTTATGCCTCCTCTTCTCAGATGTATCTGATTCCATAACAAACCCTAGCTCAGTGGGAGAGGAAATCAGGGTTTAGTGCTTGTGGACAATGATGACTTGGGCACCCTTGGGAAAAATGGTTAAAAAAATGAAGTGAGGTCAATGATAATGATAAAGATGAGGTGAAAGAAGAGTAAAATAAGGTGGGATGGGTGCGATGTAAATACCAGTGCTAACACTGGGGTTCCAGATCTACGTCCTGATTGCATCAATTTGATTTAGATCACTAGGGTGGAACATGTGGTAGGCCTCCTTGGTGGTGAAATTTCCTTGGGTGGTATACCCTCGTCGAAGGATGTCCTCTCCTTATATAAATATGAATTTTCTTTTATTTAGTTCCATGTCGATGTTCTTATGATATTCCTCGTTCCAATTTTCCTACCACTGAGAAGTAGGATGCCATTGTTGGAGGCCATTGATGAGAGGTAAAGCCCAAAAGTGTTTGACTTGACTGTTCTCCCTACTCTAGAGAATGGATTTCCATCTCGATTTTTGAAGCAATGTGGCCAATTTGGAATGTTGTTGCCAAGACCCCTCCCATAGACAAGCTTGAGAGCCTGAACAGATTTTCCAGAAGCTATGATCTTGAATTATATATTTATGTTGCTTGCAGATTTCCAAATTTGGGAACCCATGTCTTTTGAATTTTATCTAATAAGTTTCTCTTCAGGCCAGTTTCTAGAATAATTGGATGCCCAAAGCTAAGCCCGCGAAGAACTGTGTTTGGAAACCCATTTCTACCAGATACACACTCCGATGATGGTGTTGTTGTGGCTAGGATCCCTGAGTCCCAAGCCTCCAGAGAGTTTGGGTGTGCAGACCTCAGACCACTTCACAAGGGCCCATTTCTTATTGTATTTCTTTCTGCCCCAGAGGAAGTTCTGTTGCAGGTTTCAGATTGACTTGAGAACTCATTTGGGGGCGGCTAACACAAAGAATATATATAGGGCCATGGCTTGGAGGACATATTTGATCAATATAAGGCATCAAGCAATGTTGAGAGCTCTGTGAGTCCAGGAAGATAATCTAGCTTCTAGATTGTCCAAAAGTTCCTTCCAGGAGGAATGTTTGATGGTAGAGTCTATGAGAGGAGAACCAACGTATTTGGAAGGAAGAGAGGTGATGGAGAAGCCAAGGATCCTGGCGATATTGCGTTGAGTGATATCTGGGGTATTGAAGAAAAAGAGCTGGGATTTATCGGTGTTAATGGTGGTTCCAGAGGCATCAGAGAAACAATCTAAAAAATATTTAAAAGAGAAGGCTTCTTGAACTGAAGGGTGGTTGATAATCATATTGTCATCAATGAATTTCTGGTGAGAGATGGGGGGTTGTTATGAATGGTTAAACCTTTGAGAGACTAGGAACTGATGGCATTGAAAATAATATGCCCCAAGACTTCCGCCATGAGAACAAAAAGGAAGGGCAAGAGGGGGTCTCCTTGGTGGATCCCTCTTGAGGGAGAGAATGGGGGGGGAAGGAGGAGCCATTGATCAGAATGGAGAAGAAGGGGGAGGAGATTAGGCTCATGATCCATCTGATCCAGGTAGGGCTGAATCCAAATTCCTGGAGCATTTTTTTGATATAATTATAACTGAGCTTATCAAATTCTTTGGACAGATCTATTTTGAGGAGCATACGTAGCTTTTTCTTTGTTTTCAGCGAGTGGATGTCTTCATGCGCGAGGATTATACCATCCAGAATTTGACGTCCTTCCACACATCCCTTTTTTATTGGAGATATAAGCAGTGGGAGGAGAGGTTTGAGTTTGTTGGCGATCACTTTGGAGATGAGTTTGTAGATGACATTGCAGAGGGCTATCAGTGTATACTTGCTGGGGGAAGCCGCGTGCTCATCTTTTGGGATTAGAGTGAGGAAGGTAGTGTTAATGGCTGGAAGGATCCAGTGCATACTTCAAGATTCCTCAACAAAATACCATACTTCCAGCTTGATGTTCTTCCAGAAGAAGTGAAAAAAGTTGGAGGTGAACCCATTCAGATCAAAGGCCTTTCTGTCTTTGAGCTGCGACATTGCCTAATCCACCTCTTGCATCGACACCGGTCTCAAAATAATTTGGTTGTGATCCTCCGTGATGATTCTAGGGATGTGGTGAGTGATTTTATTGATTACAGGTTGATGCTCAGTCTTGGTCTCTCTGAGTGTATCCTTGAAATAATTTAATAATTATTGCTCAATGTTAGCGTGTGCCTCTAGCTTATCTCCCTAATCATTTTTGAGGATTGAAATAAGGTTGAGCATTTGACGTTGGATGGTAGAGCGGTCGAAGAATTTTGTGTTATTCTCCCCTTCTATAAGCCATCGAATACTAAATTTTTTTTTCTAGATTATTTCTTCCTGTAATCTTCGGTCTTCCAAGCATCCCATTAGATCTTGTTCTTGGAGTGCCAGATCCTCAATACGCCCATCGCGGATGATGTGTTGCTGAAGATCAACCATTTGGTTTTCTAGCTCCTTCTGACTTTTGAAGATGTCACCAAAGGATGACTGATTCCATTTCTTGAGAAGGTTTTTGAGGCTCTTTAACTTCTGCTGGAATTGGTACATTTTTTAGCCCTTCGGCGGTGTCATGGTGCTCCACTAGGTTGTGACCATTTCCTTGAAACCACAATGAGTGAGCCAGAGCTGCTCAAATTGAAAGGGTTTGTTGCTTGCAACCCCGGGACGGGACCATTGTAGCTGAATGTGCCAATGATCAGAGCATGAGGCTGGGAGTATGGTGGAGAGGATGTCTCCTCCAAGATGGATGGAGTTGTCCGATATGAGGAATCTTATATCTAGTTTCTAAGAAATTTGATGGGGCCCCCCTATGTGATTATTCCAGGTGTGGATGCCATTGGAAGTCTGAAGGTGTATCAATTGGTTTCTCTGTATGAAATATTTGAAGTTGTGACTATCTGCTTCGAGCTTGAGGCGTCCTCCTCTTTTCTCTTCTAGTTTGGTGATCATGTTGAAATTGCCTCCGAGAACCCAGAGGAAGTAGGTATGATGGGAGTTGAGGAGCTCTATGGAATTCAAGATATTAATTTTTTGGGCTATGGGTTGGGGAAATTACACATTTGTGAGATGGCCATGGATGTTGGTGCCGATCAAGTGAAAGGACGCATGAATGAAGTTGTGAGAGGCATGGATATTGGTCAGGGTGATAAGGAGGGGATTCCAAGAGATTTCTAGACCTCCCAATGCCCCATTGGCATCAACCACGATGGTACTACATCCATGCCAAAGTCTAGATATGATGGAGTTCAGAGTGGTACTGGTACATTTGGTTTCTTGCATAAAGAAAATAGTGGGTTTTTCTTTCTCTAATCTGTTCTTGATCATTCGGTGCTTTGAAGGGAAATTGAGCCCTCAAATGTTCCATGATATGAGCTTCATTGGGAACTATGAGGCACAACCCTATAAAAATTGGCCAGCTTGAGATCTCGTCCCGATTCAACAAGTAGGTGTCCGAGTAGGATAAGTCGCTGCAGATCCGTACGTCGACCTCTTTTCCTAGAATCCTTCATGATTTTTTTTGTGTCGAGCTGGGTGCTTCCCTAGATTCCAAGAGATGGAATTTTTTGGGCTCTAGTGAGGACTTCCTCCAGGCATTGAATTTGTTGAGATGAGATCGTGTGATATTCTCGGCTTTTACATGCTACCTCCAAGCCTAAGATGTCAAGCTCACCAAAGTCACTACTTTCTGGTTCTTCCTCCATATGTGATGGTTGCTCCAGATCTACCATCTTTCCTTTGTTTTTTTTATTGTCCTGCAGATATTGGGTTTGATTAGCATCTTCGTCCATATGGGATGGTTGCTCCAGTTCTACCGTCTTTCCTTTGTTGGATTTATTTCCATGCAGATCTTGGGTCTGATTAGCGTCAAGGCGGGGGGAGGTAGAGGGATTCAGGGGAGCAGATTGGGCCTGATTGGGTTGGGAATGGGATTGACAGACTTTAGGGATTGCTCAAGGGGATTTGAGGTAGTTCCTTTCGTGGTGGTTTGTTTGGAAAGAATATCAAAGTTGTTACTGGTGACAGGATGTGAGGCTTTGGGAGCTGAGGTGGATTTTCTAGCATGTCTTTTGTGACTGGAGATCCTGGTGAAGCCGTCAGGATCAGTGTTATCCAAAGCTGGGGTAGGTTTCACAGGTTGATTGAGAGGGAAATATCGAAAGAGGTGCCCATGCTCATGACATTTGCTGCAATGAAAAGGCACATGCTCATAATCAATTGGACCCATTCAAAATCGTCATGGAATAGACTTACCGAATCTGGGAGAGATTTGGCTAGGTGCATGTAGACGCAAATTCTGGCATAAGATGTGTAGCGATTGAGCTTGGTTTCTTCTACGATTTTTATGGAATCTCCAAGGTGATTTCCAATGTCTTTGAGGGATAGTTCATCCCAGTAATATATGGAAAATTCTTAAAAAGGGTTGTTGTGGAGTTATTTCTAGACTTTATTCTATGGATGTGAACTAGAAAGATGAAAATATTCCATTGAAATTAAAATACAATCTAGAAAAGAATCATAGATTATTCCAAGAATTTCCTATGGATATACCTACATTTACAGACCATGAACATCAAATTGAGCTCATACCTAGAATTACACCTCCTAATAAAACATTGTATAGACATATAGACATATATATATATATATATATATATATATATATATATATATATATATATATATATATATATATATCAACAAAAGGGAGAGATTGGGAAAATGGCATAATCCATGTTGGATGTAGGTATTATTCAACCAAGCAAGTGTTATTTTTCATCCTTACTAATGATGGAAAAAATAAAGGATAACTCTTGGAGGACATGTCTTGAATTAAAGATATACAAAAAATCACCATCAAGGATACATTCCACATTCTAAATATTGATGAGCTTCATGGGGTAGCTTACTTCAAAAAGTTAGATCTTAATAATATCAAAATTTTGATCCGTAAGAAAATTATTTATGTGTATATGGTGGATGGTTGAAAGATGAATGATGTAATATGTAAAATAGTACATCGAGTGATAATGATGTAATCTATAAAATTGCACATCAAATGATAGTGATGCAATATGTAAAATTGTACATCATATGATAATAAAAAAAATACATCATAGGTTGCAAAAGGAGAAGGAAAAAAGAATGGGAGGCTATGACTCCACAAGAAGAGAAATAAAGGGGGTTTGGGGGCTAAGAGAAAAAAAAAATTATTTTATTACTACCCTAAGTTCTTTAACCTTATATTTATTAAAATTTTGTTTTATGGTTATCCTAAGTTCTTTTAACCTTGGAATTAGTGGTCAAGAGAGATATAGGTACTTCTCATGAATGCACATGGTCTCTCCTATGCATTTATATATATTCCATGGTATGCAAGTAATGGTTCATGTTCATTCATTATAAGATTTCTCGCTCTAAGCTTAAATTTCCATATAACAATTGTATTAAATTTATGGAACAATACTACGATAAAACTATGAAACAAATATGATTTTGTGTGAGTGAAATTCTTGTTATTAAGGAAAACTGATTACAATTGATAATCCCTAGAATCCTAGTAGCGCTATTTCCTAAGTAGTTGTGTTGTGACCATGGAGGGAAGTGGGATAGCCGAAGGGATTGCATAGAAAATAAGGGGACCCCATTCCTTGGGTTACACAAGCTGAGGGGAAATATGGTTGGTGGTTTGGGATAGTTTTAGGGATTAACATATTGTGAAGTATGGGAACTCGGCCATATGAAAAGAGATAGAGCTATCCATAATTAAATTCCTCCTTGTGGATTTGTAGCCTCGAATTAGGGGATTCCTTTTTGAAGAGATATTAAGTGAAAACTAGAGATCCTATAGTTGGGTGGAATATCATTTTTCTACAACTAGTTAGTGTTTAAGTTCCAAAAAGATAATTCTTCATGTTTTATTTGTGAATATGTTGAATTATTTTTGTTTATGTTATGGATTGGATTGGTTTTATTTTTTTTTAGTTCTTACATGTTAAGATTTCATATGTAAATTGTGGTGTCATTTCCCATGGAAAGGTTTAATTATTTTTTCATATGTTTTCATTTTATTCTTGCATGCATTGATTAATTAATAGTAGGACAATTGGGAGAGATATTAGATATAAAAAAATGGAGTGAAATTGGTGGTTTCAATAGGTATTCCATATATTCAATAGAGGATAGAAGGTGATAGGTACATTACCAAGTGGTATTAGAGCTACTAGTCATAATATTGGGGCTATATAGGTCAAAAATTAGCTTATGTTTGAAGATATTATATTTTTTTGTCAAGAGTTTGACAAAATGTGTTAATGGAATTTGGGAGCAATGTAGTTGTAGATTATGTGTTTGAAAAAATGCCCCATGAAGAATAATGGGAAAATGGTTTATAAGGCCTACCCTCAAGAATTTTTGTTCTTTGGATTTGCTCAGATAGAGTGTTGATGGAGTTATATGTTGATACGGCAGTGTTAAAAAGGAGCATTGAACAAATTTAAACCTCGATCTTGCATTAATTTTAGAAATAAAAAATGGAGAAAAAATTGAAATGTATATGAAATTCAAAAGTTTAACTAGTGAAGTGGCATCTATTTTGACAGGTAACAGGATCAAATTCCCTCATAGGACCAAAGAGTTTAATTGGGGTTCAAATTGGAGGATCTGAGTTTGAAATTCATAGTGTTCAAGAATTTATTGGAATCTCTATGAATTTCAAACTCATGTTCTCCAATTTGACCCCCAATTAAATGCTCTAGTCCTATGATGGAATTTGATCTTATTCCCTATCAAATCACATGACACTAGTGTATCATATGTGTGATGTTTAATACAAAGTGACATGGAGGAATTAAGGTCTATCATGTTGAGTCCATGCACATAAGTGATGGCCACGAGGTAGGGTCCAAAGGTATGATGGTAGGTTGGTTGGTAAATGGTGGTAAGTAGTTTGAAAATGTAGGAGAAACAATATTGGGAATGGATGAGATCCCTCCATAACTATTTAAGTGACATGTCCCCTAGGTCGTAAGTCGTTTGTAAAGGCACATGAAATAATTTAAGAGATCACACTTCAAGCTTTGAAATTGATGAAAACATGCCACATGTCATGCCTCCACTTCCACCTCTTCTACCACCAATGCCTCAAGAAGGTCCTAATCAAGAGAATATGTTTATTAGGGAGGTGAAGTCAATTATATAGTAATTTCAAATAATGATTGAGGTTTTGACTAGTAAACTTAGTGGAACCCCTTCTGATTCTAAATTTTTAGTTGAGGAGAAAGACATGGTAATCCACTTCAGGGAAATCTCTATCAAGAGTTGGAAAAAGGTAGATTTCCCAAATTCAAAGGGGAAACAAAAGGTGAAAAAACACAAGTTTTGTTAGAAAATATGAGATTACATTCTACCTTGTGTGGTTACTCTAGTAATTAGAAGGTTAGGTCAACCATTTATCAATTGAGTGATAGTGATTTACTTTGGTGGAAGACTCTAAGATATAAACAAGTTATTCAGTCTCTTTTGCGGCTTGGGAAAAATTAACCAACAATTATGTAAGAAGTTTTTCTCCAAGGAGTACTTAGAATGGAAGCTGAATGAATTCCATGCTCTTAATCATGGGTCTAGGATAATATTGGAAAATTAAGCACATTTTATGGAAGTTCTTAGCTATGCTAGACACTTAAATAGAGAAAAGTTGAAAGTAAACAAGTTTCTATATCATATTAATCCTAATATTAAGGAGAAGGTTCATGTCCTAATGCCTCAAACATTGCATGAGACAATATAGAGATCAATTGTTCTTGAAGAAAAATTGTTGAATAGAGTTGATGATAGGGACATTATGAGACCATCCATGTTTTTAGTACCTTGTTTTTATTGGAAACCCCCACGAGTGGTTTTCATGGGGGTATTTCCAAATCCCCTTCTTTGAGATATCAAGAAGCTCATATGGTTAATGATATAGGGATTTACAGAATCCATCCTCTAGGAAAAGGTTAACTTTTATGTCAGCAAAGTTTTAGGGGAATTTTAGGGGCTAAATTTTTCCCATGAGATAATTTCCATGTTTTTTTCTTGAAAAATGATTTTCCAACTTCCATTTTATTTCCCTAAATTGATAGCATAAACATATTTCACTCTAAAAATTGAGAAAAAATTGTAGAAACTAAATAAAATCCTTAGAAATTTTAATGTTTCTATACAAATATCATCAAACATTTTATGGTTGGAATTCTAAGAATTATTAAGATTCACCAAGGTTTTTACACTTTAAGATCAATATGGATCCTTCAAAAGTGGTAACCATTCTTAAATATATTTTCAAAGTAATTCTCAAGTTTCTCCTGTGTTGTCTAAGACATTGAGACCACCCTAAAAGAGGAACATTGTATTTGCAGTGCATGTCACTTTAAAAATGATTTCTCTAAGAAGCATTTAGATGATTAAATTAGTATGCTTCATATGAGATTTGCAGACATGGTAGGAGTCATAGGATACATTTGACTATTCATAATAGATAGGATGAACATTAGTATTTTGTGCTTGATACATTAGGTAAACCAAATGATGTCGACATTTCTATATTGATTGGGATTGATGCTTCTCAAAGTTTTAGTTCACTTAATAGTATCAATATATTTGAAGTGGTGGAAATTTAGCAACGTGTCTTGGATTTGAGATGGCTTCATGATGTATTGAGGGTATTGGACATTTAATATGGTGATGTATCTATAATTTGGAAGTATGCAATACAAGTATAAATATTTATGCGATTTATTTGGGTTTATATAACTTAATCGTAGGAATAGATTGGTTTGAGGCCTATTGTATTGTTGGAGTAAAATTTTATATTTAGAAGATGATTTCTGATAATTTTTGGCTCTTCGTAAGAAGAAGAGGAATGTTTCTTTTAGACTTGTTTGAACCTTACAACTAAAATATAGTCTCAAGAAAGGGAAATTTATGTATGTAGTGAAGGTATTGAACAAGGGAGATCATTCATCCTTTGACAAGTATCTCATTTATCATAGTTCCTAGTTATTTTAGCTAGTGAGTTACCCAAAGTTTTCCCAAAGAAAGATTTTTTTGTTTTTAATCAAACTTAAGCTTGGATATCAACCTATATCTAAGGCACTCTACCATATGAATACATATGAGTTGAAAGAGTTATAGTTGCAACTTAAGGAAATTTTCGATCTGGGTATGATTGGACTCAATGTTAGAACATTGTGTGCGTAAATGATATTTTTAAAGGAGAAAAAATGTTCTATTAATTTATGCAATGATTATAGGTAAATGAACAAAGTGACTATGAGAAACCAACACCATTTTCCTTGTATTGATAATATTTTTAACTAAATAAATGGTGCTATTGTGTTGTATAAGATATATCTATTATTTGGTTATCATTGGGTGAGCGTAAAGATGAGGATATTCTAAAGATTATTTTTCAAACTCACTTTAGGCATTATGAATTTATGCTTGTATTGTTTGGGTTAGCCAATGTCCTTAGATTTTTTATGAGTTTTATGAGTAGGTTGTTCATGAAATATTTGGACAATTGTTTTTAAGTATTTATAGATGATATAGTGATATGTTATAGAAATATGGAACACCATGAGGGACATTTTAGAATTGTTTTGTAATGATTTAAGGAAAACAAGTTGTATAAAAATATATGTGTTGTCATAAAATCTAGCAGGCCTTGGAGAGGGGTACCCTACAAGGCTATTACTAGACCAAGAGACAACAATAGGGTAGTGGCCCACTATCACCATAAGAAAAATCCCTTACTCTTTATGGATTTTCACCAATGGGATTAATCCTAGTACGAGGTCACCTATCATGGATATTCTAAGTACATAGGTATATGATGACCAAAAGGATTCTAAGGGAAAATCTCAACTTAAGTACATGGTTCCAATCACCAAATGGAGGCAAATTTCTTTTCCAAGGGAGGCTTAATTAATGAGGCATAAGGAATAGGGATTGATTAGTAGGTTTAGTGTTATATGACCCAAGGTAAAACTAAGGAGAAAGGGTTTTTGACAATGATTTTCAACAAGAAAAAGACATAGAAAACCCTCAAATAATCACATAAGTTGAAGATACACCAAAACAAGGTTTACCTAGGGAAAAAAAGTAGGGAAATAAATTTTATGGATAAAATTGAAGTGAATTCCTAACAAGAGGGTTGATTTTTAGGAAACTAACTATACCCTTGGAATTTAGACTCTCCAAACCCAAAAACCTTCCTTTCCTAGAAATTCGCACCAAGCCTATTAGGGGAATTTTGAGGTCTAAAATGGGCCTCCTAAGGAAATTATAAAATAATAGTGGAAATAATCAAATAAGATTAGATTTCATCATCATATTTTAGAGGAGAAAAAGGAAAAAGACTACTTTTTCAACTTGTCTCTGTATGGGTTAACTCAAATTTCGAGTGGGAACACTCGTTGGATGAAAATTTTTATTCCTCATCCAAGGAATACCCATGTTGCATACTTTTGATGGACCCTGCTACACAAAAAATGAGAAATACATGAAAAACATGATTGCAATCACATTTTTTCATGTATTTCTCATTTTTCGTGTAGCAGGGTCCATCAAAAGTATGCAACTTGGGTACTCATTGGATGAGGAGTTAAATTTTGAATCCAATGAGTACTCCCGCTCAAAATTTGAGTAAAACCTTAAATAGATAAGCTGAAAATACAAGTTGGAAAAGTAGTTTTTATTATTTTAATATTGTTTAATCTTTTACTTTTTTACCCCAAAAATGGTGAATCACCCCCCATGGTTGACATCATCATCTTGAATCCTATTGGTTCTTATAAATTTTATTTTGGTTGTACATTTTTCTTAGGAGGCCCATTTTAGACCTCAAAAGTTCTCTAATTCCCTAGCTTGGACGCTTGGCCTTAGTGGAGCTGAAATAATTCAAGATGAAAAGGAGATAGAATTTATGGATGAGAAGTGAGCTTGATCACCAACAAGGTAGTCTAGTTCCTTCTTCCTTGCGGGGAGGATGGAGTCTATGAGTTGAGTGGATGGATAAAAGTTTCTAAGGAGGAAGGATAATGGATTCCATAGCATAAAAAACCCTAGTGATTACTTATGTAATGGATCAAGGAGTTTTATGGCAGAGCTAATCAAATTTCACCGCTATGATTATCATTAACATGTTATTCACAAGTAAAGAATGAAATAATGATATATAGATTCTATCAAATAGATTTTCAATAAATTAGGGCACAATTGGAAACCATAGATTCAATTTATTCCTTACATTAGACATAAAGAAAATATTTATCCAAAATAATGCTTACTTACAAGATAACATGCATGAAATTCCATCCATTGATCCAAGACAATAGCTCCAAACACAAGTGAATTAGCTCCAAATATCAAAATGAATTTATATATCCAATTTTCTCCATAAGAAAAAGATGCCAAAATCCTCTAGAGGCCAAAATACTCAAATCCAAGTGATGATGATTTAAAAATGCTTCCTGTCCTCTATTTATATGAGGAGAACTAATGTCCTTTTTAGCCTAAAATACCTTAAAACAATAAATTATTTCCCAATGATGAGTTAAGTCACAATACGACCTACTAGCTTAGACAAGACATAATATTTTTCCCACACGTGTGAGCCATAGGGAAAGATATGCTGACATCATTCATGTGTAAGGCACTCTAAGGCATGAATTAATGACTTAGGGTGACAAGAGTAGTGTAGAAGCCCTATAAAATTCTCCTCTTGGGTTCAGCCCTTAGATCTATGTCAATCTCCCTCTATGGACCCCAATTTCCATTTTGGGACACAAAGGTGGTCTCATGGGTCTCCAAATGGCCGCATTTTTTGTTATTCTCCAACATTAAGGGCCTCCAAGGTAGTGTTATCTATCCCATGTCTCAAGGGGTGAGAACATCCTCATCTAGGCCTTGGATTAAATTCCATCCCATAAAAAGTGTTAAGGCCAACTAGGGGCATGTTGGGTCCAAGTGCATCATCCCAAAAAGTCATCAAATGTAGGGAAAAGTGCCAAAATGTTATGGGTGATGGAGGTGCCCAAGGGTTTGTATGATGTTATGATCATGCTTGGAGTCCCATAAATCTCAACGCTCCACTTGAGGGTGTCAATATGATTCTTTAGAGTCGCAGGCCCCAATTAAGTTTCCCAAGTCATGGTTGTTGAACCACTGAACAATCACATCATAAAGTCTAGAAAGGAAAAAATCATTAGGTATGATACTCATTTTTGCATCTAAGTGAGACAAAATGTAAAGGGCTATTTGAAACTTCAAGTAATACTTCATTTTCAAAATTAGGGCTTTGAACTCGCATTGGTGTTACTTCCCTAGGTAGGAGTGGCTAAAGGATGACCCTATTAGGTGTTTCTAGCCCCCAAGGGGAAGTAACATTTCCGCAATACACCCTTAAATTCATAGGTGTTTTTTGAACAATGATGGTAAAATAAGGGAGAAGACTTCATGGCCAAGTTCCATGGTCAAAGGGACCAACATGATGGGGATCGACGTCCTTATTGTATAGATGTGAAGAGGGAGCAATCATGGATGCATGAGTTTCCAACCCATACTTTTTTTTTCCACCCCTCTTGTGCACCTTTTACTTTTTGTTGGTTTTTGTTTGTATTATTGATCGTAGCTCAAAGGGTTTGAGCTTTCTTTGTATGATATATGTAAGTTGTATTACCCCTTAATAATTAGGCAGCTTATTTCCCATCGGGATTAGGAATTGCAAGGGTTCCTTTCATTATTTATAAGAGAAATATGGTGCTCAGGAACCAAGTGATGGCCATAAGAGGTGAGGTAGAGCTCATGCTAAGTTTTTTCCCATGTTCTAATGTGTATGTCCTATCCATATTCTAAATTTTAGTATTCTTTGTTTTATTTTTCTTGTGACCAATATATGTTTTTTCATTTTCTTTTAGCTACATCAACCTCCTAGGGAAAAGTTCCATGCCCTACCTAAGTATGAGGATGTATGGGTGTCAAATTTGAGTGAAACAATGGCCAATTGAACCCGAAGAGTAGAGGTGGAATATAGGGCTTGTATTATAAGATGGAAAGTAGTAAGTGTGGAATCAAGATAGATGGAACACCTTCTTGTAGTAGTGCGCCTCCTATACCCATTGGGCCATTACAGGAGGTCCCACTGGAATATGGTTGAATATTTACCCCTCATTTAAGTTGAGGGAACAATATCACTATTAAAAACCCTCCTTCTTCCAAGTCACCCCATAATTGATTCCAAAATCCCAAAATCCAAACATGCATAAGCACATGATTGCAAAATTAATAAAGTGCCCTTTGATCAAAATCCCTCCTTCATTCATGTGCTCCTACGAGATGGGTGGGAACAAATATGACTGATGTAGGTGGAAGAGATATGAATGGAACATCATCTTTAGGTAGTGGTGGTTTTAGGGGATATTGGCTGGATGGTTGGAAGAGATGATGGGAGAAATGTTTTCTCTTGTGGGGTTACCCATTTTTGGTGGGTAACATCTAGATCAAATTGGTACATGAGCTCACCAGAGCGTGCATGACATATGTACTTGAATAGCGAGTTCATGAGAACTCCAATAATACCTGGGACGACAGACTTGTAACCTTCACATTGTGACAAAATTTCTTGGGAGCATGTGCACTGGGCATAGGGTATCACCCATGTTTTATATGACAATATAAATACATGCATAAAATAAAATCTATTCTAAATGTAATCTAATCTATATGAAACATGACATGATTTTTATTAGCATGCTCACACAATATGAAATGCACCTACAATACCATGCATAATACGTGAATGTCAATTTCCATCAAAGAAGGTAAGGTGGGCCCCCTGTTACCACGGAAGGTAAAATT
This sequence comes from Pinus albicaulis, assembly GCA_034641835.2. Classification (NCBI taxonomy): domain Eukaryota; kingdom Viridiplantae; phylum Streptophyta; class Pinopsida; order Pinales; family Pinaceae; genus Pinus; species Pinus albicaulis. The sequence continues at coordinate 865,858,984 of CM076569.1, forward strand.
TCACCTTCAAATTTAGCAATACAGAAGTAACCTACACCCACTTTTCCATGGATCTTGATGGGGATAAGGTCCTTATCAACCAAAATAAGATCAAACACTTGGTAGTCCCTTTTTTTTTTTTGATCCATTTCTTTTTAGGAATGTTCAGTCTTTCATTTCATCTTTTAATTTGACAAACCTCTTGAGAAGCGAGAGGCTTGGAAAGCTTTGAGGTCTCATGATTAGGATTGTGATTTGTAGCCTTCTTAGAAGTGGTCCTATTGGTGTTGAGGGTCAGGAAAGTGAATGGTTTGATATCTTCAATGTATTTTGGTAATTGTGATTCCTTATAGGGGAAAAAGGGGTTCCATCAGGATTAGGAATGGTGGCATATGATAAATCCATTTGTAGTTGTCCACTAATTGAAGCGAACCATTTTCTTGACAAAAGCATCCCCCATGAATCATGAACATCACTGAAAGAATATCCATTTTTTGGAGAATTTAATATGACAAATATTAATTCAATTTGTCCTTATCCATAATATTTTCTTGTGAAATTTATTTATTTTCTTGTGTTTCTTTATTATATATTTTCATCAAACAAATATCAAGAGAAAAATAGTAAATAAAATGGACACATAAATTAGGCTCCAAGCTAGGATAAAACCCCTCCAAGGGGAAACCCCAGAAAATATCTTCTCTTCTTATAGTTATTGCTTGAAATGAGAAAACCAAGACCCAAACCCTAAACCAATTCCTTCTCTAAGCACCAATTCAACCCTCCAAGAATCCAAGTTCTAATTAGGTTAGAGATCAGCCAAAATAAGAAGGATCAATTTTTGCTCCAACCAACATCCACCTTCAATTTCGACCCCTAGCTTCGACCTGCAACTTTGGCTTTGTAGAAACTGTAAACACCCTAGCTTATTCACACGTGTGAGAGGAAAATAATCGAAAACATATATTTCTTCTTCTCCTTGACTTCTTCTTTCCTTCTAGACCTTCACACTTGCTTCCTTGATGTTGCCAGCTTCAAATCAAACTTCTTGATAAGAGAGATCGAATTGGTGATCAAATGAGGTAGATTATGCTTCTATTTATACACATATGAAGGGTTCGAGTTCCTTATTTTAGGCCGACTTGTCATTTTCCTGGGACGACTCGTGCTTGGAGGTTTCTAATAGTTTCTAGACTCAAAATCATTATCTTTTACTTGTTACATATTTCCTGATAGGGTCTTATACAAATGATAACGACTCTCTTGAATCAAGAAAAATATTATTTTTACATGAAAAACCCTAGAAGCATGAATAACATGCTTTACCTAAATGACCACAAAAATGGAGCATGAAACTCGTGCTAAAAAATAATATTTTTTCTTTCTTCTTTTTCTTGTAACATAAAATACATAATGATTTGAGTACATTGAAAAATATGAAGACCGAAACTAGTTACATTTTCCAACACTCTTAAATAGAGAGGTATTCATAAGTGTACACCTAGTACATGGTTAGTCGCAAACTGAAGAGTTCTCAAAAGAATATTCAGATTGGAAATCCATCTTTAACCGTCAACATCTTGACCAACATTGTCAACATAGTAAAGCCCTAACTTTGACAAGCTATTTCTTATACAAGAGAATAATGTTTGGAGGTTTTACGTGAGATACTACACTACCTCTATAAGGCACATGCCCCATCCAAATTTTCACTAGGTATGTCGTTTTAGGACTAACCTTATCTTGGATTCCCAATCCTCAAAGAATATCGGTCCTCTTCGATCACTCTTGTCTTGGATACCTATCCAATCCTCAAAGAGTGTTGGTCCATTCCTATCTTGGATTTTTCTATCCTCAAGGAAATCACAAATGCTTATCCAATCCCCCATCTACCATTCTCTCTCCATGGCATTCACTTAGGATTATAATTGTTAGTCCTGGTTAAGTGCATGTTACACGAAGAATAAAATACAAATGTGATGTCCATAATCACTCCCTCTCAACCAAAGATTTTATCCTCACTCCCTTTTGATTAAGGAATATATCCTTTCTCCTATTTAAGGATTCTCGTTTTCTCCGTCTCAAATATAGAGGAAATCCTTGACTTCCTTCCAATTTGGGAAGTCATCACCACAAGCTTTATATATTGTCTTTACGAATGTATCAACTATTAGTTATTAATGGAGATAGTTACATATTTCCCTATTTCCTTTGTATCTCATTATATCGAGCTTTGTTCGTTCCTGGGTATCATGGAGACATCTTCTCCCTTTAATCTAGTGATAGGGTTCAGGCCATCAATCTTGCATATCACTTTCCTTTAGTCATCGTCAATGAAGGAATTGTATTGAGCCTTTTCAAACTTCAAGCTAGTAATAGATCCATCTTAAACATGAAAGTGATATTTGTTGATGAACATCAAGTTATCTTCTTTCACTACTACCTATCAATCCCAAGGTGATGATGTGAACACCTTGACTTGTTAATTGTCAAAACCATATACTAAATTCATATGTTCATCGAATTGAGTTCAAAACCCATAGTTGAACTTGCATCAACTATCATAATGTATTCCTGCCATATACTACGAGGTAGAAAAATTATTTTAACCAGATAACCAATATCAAAATATTAAATATTAGAATTACCTTTTCAATATGGCCCTTCTCATTAAATCATCAGATTACTTGAGTTCTGTAGAAATTAGATACTATACATTTGCAACTGATCATGAAGTTTTAATCAAAATCCTAAGACACAAACCTACTCGATTTATCTGCGGAAAGTAATTCACAATCCAAAACAAAAATCTCAGACTTGCAATAAGAAATAATATGCATGCACACAATATTTTTATCCGGGGAAAGAAATATTCTAAAAACCCTAATGCTTGATTGCATTAATGTGATGAATATAGATGTATTAAAATTGCTTTACTCAACTAAGCACAATCTGAAAGTGCATAACTTATCTCTTTTCTCACTGATAAGATCTAATCCATACTTTGTCAAATTTTGCCTCTGCTTGAGCTCTTATTTCCTTGCATTGTTCCTTGGGAAATTAGGCCCTATTATTTAGGAATTTCTCCAAAATGGATTGCGTGATTCCTTAGGTTGATCATATGACAACATGCAACACTTTTACACTCAATACTAGTCTAAAACAGATGTTACACTACCTTGGAATCTCCATCAAGCCTGGGACACTAGAATTCTCTGCATGCAATAAATATTTTGGGTTGATTGATCAGTCAACTAGATGATCACTAAGTTTGACTGAAGTTCCACTACTTAAATGACCCTCTGCTAGTTCCTCGAACAGTTAGAACTAGTTTAACTGAAAGCAACCTGAGATAACTGACCCTGATTGCTATAAATTAGAAATCACACATGCTTAACTGAACTCTTGTGTAAATTACACCAATGAATTCAATCTGATCATGCAATGTACTAAAACAAGATATTGAATCCTTCTACAATATTTGTGGAATATAAATCACGATCGCTCAATCACATGCAAGTAAGAGAAAGAAGTAAATCAATTGCACAACACAAGATTTTCCTAGGGAAAGAAACTACTCAAAACCCCTCCATATTTATTGTATAATTAACCAAGGAATCATGAAACAATACAATGCATGTGTTCTCACAAGAACCTCATACACTCTACCAATTTTCTGACACCGATCTAGGCAAAACTGGACCAATACATAGCCAATTTCCTGCGCACCTTTAGTCTGCCTTGCTCACGTAATCCCTAGGCAAAATAATTCCTATTAAATAGGAATTCCAACCTTCCTTGACTGCGCAATCCATCATGGGCTTCCTGTGGATTTATAACTGCACCTGGGCAGTTTGCTAAAAATACAACTGATAGTTTACTTTCCTTTAACCTTTGTCTCAACCGGGTCTCCATTAGAATTGACATGCATGCAGCTATTAATAGTGAATCATCAATTACTTGGTAGATCACTACTTGTTAATTAAATCTATTTTAATTCACTTGATCTTCCACTAGCTCATCAATCAGTTAGAACTAGTTAAACTGATTTTAACTCAATTAATTTGAGTTAACTGCTTGCACTCACACCACACTAGTACTACAACTACAACTGGACCCTGTAAATAATATAATCACTCTACATTCCTACTCTTTGACCCTCAAATCGAAATTATTGAGCTAACTAAGTCTATCACACTTAGTTAACTATTACAAGTTCTTATGAGATAAGATTACAATTTATTTTCCAATTTGTTTAAAAATTGGTTGCCCACATTCTCACTAATGTGTCACTAGGATTCCTCACTCATGTGTGACCTGGAATCCCACACTAGTATGTGTTGCATTTTCTTGTTGAATTTAAACAACTCTAACTTCTTCAACTCAAATATACTGAGTAAATTAGGTGACACAAGCCATTTCACACAAGTTAACTACATCCAAGTTGTCTACTGATGTGGAAATTCAAAATTTCTCGATTTAATCAAGGAGAAATAAAATTGAGAATTTCTTGCTGCATTTTTCAACACTCCCTCTCAGCAAGAAAGGGATTATCAACCACCCCTATCCTGAACCTGTGGAACTCAAACTTCCCTCTTGAATATGCCTTTTTCAAAATTTCAGAATCTCGTTCCTCTGTCAGAATGTATTGCAACAAAATTATCCACCTTTGCACACAATCTTGTAAATGGTGATACCTGATATCTATATGCTTGGATCGATAGTGAAAAACAAGATTCTGGGAGAGCTTGATGAAAATCTGATTACCACAGTAGATCACAGTTGGATCCATCATTTGACCAAAAAATTCAACTAGTATCTTTTCTCATCCAAATCGCCACACATGTTGCTTGAATTGTAGCCATGTATTCGGCTTCTGTCAAGATGAGTGCCACATATCTTTGCTTATTGTTGTACTAGGAAACCGCTGCGAACCCAAAACTAAAAATTCCACCTGATGTACTCCTTCGTTCTAATGGACTCCACACCCAATCTCAATATGTGAAGCCACACATCTTCACTCCCTCTGTCCCTCTATACCATATTCCAAACTGGGTAATGCCTTTGAGGTATCGTAGAGCATTCTTAGCTTCCCTCCAAAATAATTTGGTTGGACTAACCATAACTTGGCTCAACTGGTTACCTGCAGAGGAATCTGTCCGTGTGTTCACAAGATACATCGGTGAACCCACTAACTGTCAGTAAATAGTAGCATCCACTTCTTCACCTAAAGTGGCATCCTCCTTCCTCTAGTTGGTCACTAGAGGTGTCTCCATGGGTTTGCAACTCTCCATGAAAAATATATGTAGTATCTTATTTTCATACTTGCCTTGAGACATAAATAGTCCCCCATCACCTTGCCATACTTCAAACCCGAGAAAGTAGTGCATGAGACCCATGTCCTTCATTTCAAACTCCATTGCAAGGTACTCCTTGCAAGATATGATCAGTTGTTCATCACCAATTAAAATAAAATCATCAACATATAAGACAATAATAAAAAATTTACCTTCTACCAAGATATGATAGAGGTTTGCATCTGCTTCACTTTTGGTGAAGTCCAAACTGATGAGATAGCTATCGATCATGGTGTACCAAACACGAGGTGCTTGCTTAAGAACATACAATGCTCCTTGAGTATGCACACATGAGACTCTCGATCAAAAGTCTCAAAGCCTTCTAGTTTCTTGACGTACACCTCCTCTCAATAACTCCATTAAGGAATGTTATTTTTACATCCATCTAGTGGATATTCCACCCCATATACGCAACCAGAGCAAGAATTGTTCTAATGGATGAGTACCTTGCTATAGGAGAAAAGGTCTCCTCATAGTCAATTCCCTCAACTTGAGAGTATCCCTTGGCCACAAATATGGCCTTATATTTCTCTATTTTTCTATATATTGCCTACTTAACCTTGAAGATCCATCTTTAACCCACAACGGATTTATCTGCTGGTCTTGGGACCACTTCCCAAACATTGTTATTTACAATTGATTCATATTCATCCACTATTGTATGAACCCATATAGGTTGCTTTACTACTTCCTCAAAAGAGAATGGCTCAATCTCTACAAGCTTAGTCATTAGAGCCATGTTGCCAATGTATCGATCAGGTCACCTTCTCTGCCTGCACAAATTTGAAGGAGAACTCACATTCTCCCTTGCATCCCAAACAAGTCTCTCAACTTCCCTAGTTCTTTTCCTATCTTATCTGGATGGTTATGCTTGAGTGGTTATCTCCACTCTCTACTCCTCAATTTTTGGTTTCTCCACAAATTATTGAGGTTCCTCCTTTGGAGCTAAAAGTCCTCTTCTGGTGGGATCTGAAGCTCCCTCTCAAGTGAGCATCGCATCGCTTTCTCCTCATCAAATTTTATGTCCCTTCGCACAACTGTCATTTTGAGGGATGGAAATTACACAGGGTAGTTGTGGGGAGTTTCTGCCTAACCCACAAATACCCCCAATTATGTTATCGACTCAAGCTTCTTCCTTGATTCTTTGGAGACATAACATTAGACAAAGGCTCCACAAATCCTGAAGTGCGACACATCCGAATTTCTCCCCGAGAAAGCCTCCTTTGCTGTAATGCCCAAAATCTGATGAGGACACTAGTTCTACAAATAGACTATTGTGTTGTATGCCCTGACCCACAAGTGTAGAGGTAGGCCTCAGTCATGCAACATCGCCCTTGTTGCCACCATAATGCTACGATCCTTTCTCTTAGCCACCCCATTTTTATATGGGTTGCGGGGTGTTGTCAACTCTCGTCGAATGCCTTATTTTGCACATGAATTTTTACATTCATTAGACATGTACTCACCTCCATTATCTCTCTTGAGAGCCTTCACCTTCTTGTCGGTTTCTTTCTCAACCAGTGCCTTGAATTATACGAACTTGGATAATGTCTCATCTTTATTCCACATTAAGAAGATCTAGCACTTCCGTGAGGAGTCATCAATAAAAATGAAAAAATATTTGTGCCTGGAAGTGGAGGTTTTCGAGAAAGTTCCACAAATGTCAGATTGGATCCTTTCTTGGAATGCATGTGCATTGTTGTCTCCATCATGGAAAGTGGATTTTGTGTACTTCCCCAATGTACATCCTTTGCATACATCCCACTACTTAAGTGCTCCTTTGGGGAAGCCCATGGTTATCTCCTGCATGATATTCAGGGAACCATGATGCAAATGTCCAGGTCTTCTATGCCAAATTTCACTTAAATCGTGACTATGAACCTTATCCGCCTTAGTGCTTAATGCATCACAATATTCCACTTCTAGCTTGTATAAGTTCTTCACATGAACCCCGATTTGCTTCACCTATCTCGTGGTTATGTGTCTCAGGAATTCCTTTCCTTTGCTGAAGATCACATCATAACCATGATCTTCTAAAATTGCGACAGAGATGGGATTTTTCTTTAGGCCCGAAATGAAAATGACATTCTTGAGCCTGAGAGGGGAGCCTGACTCCCTTTAAAGGTGACTGTACCAATCTCGACCATGTTGTACCTTCCATCGTCCGCCATCTCCATGTGCATCTTAAATTATTTTTCCTCTCAATCATGAAAAAATGTATAAACCTTGTCATGTGGAACAATGCACTTGAGTCTAAGTACCACACGCTCCCCATCACTATGCTAGCCATGCATGTGATAAAGGTAAAGTTAAGCTCAAACTATGAAGCCAAAGCTTCACTTGCAGCTCCTCCTGAGGTCTTCTTGCTTTCCTTTTTGTGTGGACACTTCGTGGCATAGTACCAAAATTCATGACAATGGAAGCAATTAATTTTGGACAAATATTTCTTCTTTCCCCCTTGACTGGATTCTGGTTTGTATTGAGATTTCTTCCCTTTTCCCTTCTTTTGCTTTCCAGCCAATGCAATTTTTTCTTCATCCTTGCCCTTGGATGAAGTCTCAACTCTAGTATTCCACTTTATTTCCTCTTGTACCAAATTAGACCATAAGCGCTCCCAATTTGGTAGTTTCTTCCTCTCGTTCATTGCTTGATAGAAATTCCATCTCTTGGGAAGGCCCAAAAGGGCTAGGATAACCAAGTTTTCTTCAAGGAAATTAACACCGACCCCGCGAATTTCATCATAACATTGTGTGAAATTGCTAAGATACTACAAAATAGTGTCATTCTTCTACATCTTAATACTTTGAAGTTTATCCTTGAGCGATAGCTTCCTATGGTCGCTATTATTCTCTAATAATTTTGTAAGTGCTTTCCACATTGTGAATGGAGTTTCTTTAATGTGGTTATTTGAGACAATGTGATCCCGTACTCCCTCCAATATTATTCTCATCGCTTTGGATACATCTTTCTTCCACTGAGCAAGGTTTTGGGAATGAAATTCTTATGGTTTTGAAAAATCATTCCTGATGTATTCTAGCAATCCACTGTCATCCAATACTTCCTCCATGTGATCCTTCCATGCAACAAAATTATAGGTTCCTTACAAGGCATACTCTAGCCTCAGTCCATTGAAGGCCATCTTCTCAGCTATGAAGAAATCGTGTTGCACTGAACTCCAAATTCAATGCTCCTGAGAAAAAAATTCTAAATTCTTTCTCTAATGTGAATCCTTCTTTGATACCATGTAGAATTTTTTTTGTAGATTTGAAACTGTTCATAAATTTTTAATCAAAATCACAAAACACAAACCTACTCTATTGCTCTGCAGAAAGTAATTCACAATCAAGAACAAAAATATTCTACATGCAATAAGAAATAACACACATGCACACAATATTTTGACTTGAGGAAAGAAATATGTTAAAAATCACAATGCCTGCTTGCATTAATGTGATGAATAGAGATGTATTACAACTATTTTGCTCAACTTGCAAGTGCATAACCTATCTCTCTTCTCACTAAGAAGCTCTGACCCAGGCTTAGTCAATTTCTCCCTCTGCTTGACCTCCTATTTCCTTGCGATTTTCCTTGAGAAATTAGGCCCCTATTATTTAGGAATTTCTTGAAAATATATTGTGAAATTCCTTAGGTTGATCATCTGACTGCATGCAACACATGTACACTCACAACTAGTATACAACTGATGTTACACTTCCTTAGAATCTCCACCAAGCCTAGAGAAATCAAATTCTCTACATGCACTAGCTATTTTGGGTTGATCAGTTAACTGGATGTTCACTATGTTTGACTGAAGTCCCATTGCTTAACTAACCCTCCACTAGTTCCTCCAACAGTTAGAACTAGTTTAACTGAAAACAACATGAGATATATGACCTTGATTGCTACAAATTAGAAATCACACATGCTTAACCGAAATCTAACTCCTTGAACTCAAATTTACTGAGTAAACTGGGTGACACAAGCCATGTCACACAAGTTAGTTGCATCCAAGTTGTCTGTTGATTTGTAAATTCAATTTTTATCAATTTAATCAAGGAAAAATCAAATTGAGAATTTCTTGTTGCATTTTTCAACAATTTCTTTACGATCAACATTATTCTATGCATTCATTTTAATTAGAGTTCCAATGGATCGAGCTTGATTTCCAAGCTACAATATCATGCTTATATTTGTCACTGTTAACTCCTTTTCTTTCTTTTGAAGACTATACTTGATGTTGATCAACATTTTCACATACCATACAATTTTGTGAGAGATTCTTGATCTCCATTTATTCCAAAGCATTTCAAATTAATTCTTTCGATCATAATGCAACCATATGGAAGTCTTATCGAGCACAATTTATATCCAACTATTTTTTCAATATTCTCTTATATATGAGCCTTACCCTAGAGAATATTTACTTAAAATATGCATACCTTGCTTCCATATAATCATCTAACCATCCTTTCTTGAACGATCTTGCTTCTTTTACCTGTCAAAGTTATGTTCTTTTTCCCAAGAGTAGAAATAATTTCATTATGCATTTCACACTGTTACTTTACCATCTACAATCCTTCATCCTACAAAAGTATTGTTTCCATATTAGATGGAATATATACTAGTCATGTCACACTGTTATTTCCAAGAACCTTCCAAAATGATGGTTCTTATAGATTCTTGATGACGCCTCTTTGAAAAATGACTACCTTTAATATGATAGTATAAAAATGATTGGATGAAAAATAAGATGCAATACGGTCCCAATATTCTCATTCTTGAAAGCTAAATTATTCCTACCAAAGGAACTTGATCATGTAGACTTTAATTCTACTATATATTCTTCTATCTATGTTTCCATGCTTTTACAAAAACCAATAATATTCAAGAGTATACAACAATGAATGCTACTATACTTTCTACTTAATAAAAGAAAGACAAATTTCATAAAAAACCTGGTGTAGCTGCAAATTCCTTCAATAGTAAAGATCCTTTGGATCTTCTCCTTTCGACTTCTTCTTAGGTTCTCCTTTTTCTTCAACTATGTGAGCTTCACTTCATTCCTTTCTTTTTTGTTCACTTTTATTGGAAAAACCCTCTTAACGTGTCCATACTCATTTCTGCTCCAAAACATTGAATCTTGGACATATCTATCTTCTTCTTGGACTTTCCAAACTTCCCTTTCTTCGGATCCTTGGTCCTAGGAATAAAGGCTTGAGCCATTTCATTTGATTCAATGTCATCCTTTGCATTGATCTTGGATTCTTCTAAGATACATTGAGCCCATAACTCATCAAATGGTGTAGTATCCTTCCTAGAGTAGATACCAGTTGCAAAACTAGTCCAATAAGGTGGTAGATCATTTAATACATGAATGGTAATTTTAGAGTTGGAAACAATTTCTCTAAGCCCTTGAAATTGATCTCTTATTTGTGAGATCTTCATCAAATAGGTGGCCATGTATTCATCCTTTTATTTCCTTATCCTATATAATTTATTCCTCAATGAAATATTTTGACCTTGTGTACTTATAGAGTACAACTTTACCAACTTATCATACATAGCCTTTGATATCTTCAAATTTTCAACAAATTATGAAAAAGATGATCTTTGAGGGATTGAATGATAATTCTTTTTGCCCTTACTTCTACCTTCTTGCACTTTTCCAATTCTTGATTCTTCTCTTTTCTAGGTTCAACTGCTTCTCCAAGGAGATACTCCATGACTTCATTCTCTGTGAGGTCCAAATCAATCTGTTTCTTCCAATATAAGAAGTTTTCTGATCCAACAAGCTTGTTTCTTTCCTTGTAAAATGTAGCCATGGTATCTATATATTGAGACATAGAAAAAATATACCAATTATTTGTGAATCAAAAGTCTTCCTTCTTGATGATTCCTCCAACTATCTTGATGTTTTTCAAGACCTTCAAGGAGACTTTAAAGATGCCCTAGAAAGATGTCTTCTAGGATGCCTTTAACAATCATAACTTCAAAGACTGAATGATGATATCAATATTTCTCGGTGCTTCGTCTACTTCAAGATGATGCACTAGATATTCTTTTATAAGGACTTTTCCTTCCTTCCTTTAATGAGACCTTGATGATGAGGTCTTCTTCTTCAACAAAAACATGATGTGGAAACCTCCTTCTATATCAATAGGTCTTCTTCTGCTTTCCTTGTGTCTTTCTACAAATTATTCCTCTTGACAAGAAATCCCTTCTTTGTTTTCTTTTGTTCACCTTAGCTCTGATACCATGTTGGAGAATTCAATATGGCAGTTATTAATTCAATTTCTCCTTAATCCTTAATATTTTCTTGTGAAATTTGTTTATCTTCTTGTGTTTCTTTATTAGATATTTTCATAAAACAAATATCAAGAGAAAAATAGTAAAGAAAATGGACACAAAAATTAGGCTCCAAGCCAGGGTCAAACACCTCCAAGGGGAAACCCATAAATTATCTTCTAAGACCCAAACCCTAGACCAAGTCCTCATTTAAGCACCAAGTCAACCCTCCAAGAAGCCCTTCCAATTAGGTCAGAGATCAACTAAAACAACAAGGATCAATTTTTTCTCCAACCAATATCCAAGTTCAAACTCAACCCCAAACTTCAACCTGTATCCTCGACCTGCAACTTCATCTTGAAAATTCAACCCTGTAGTAGTTGCAAAAACCCTAGCTTATCCTCACGTATGAGAGGAAATAGTCAAAAATAGATATTTGTTCTTCTCCTTGACTTCTTCTTTCCTTATAGACCTTCAAAATTTCTTCCATGATGTTTTCAGCTTCATATCGAACTTCTTGATAAGAGAGATCGAATTGGTGATCAAATGAGGTCCATGATGCTTCTATTTATACATATATGAGGGGTGAAATTTCTTTCTTTTAGGTTGACTTGTCATTTTCTGGGCCAACTTGTGCTTGGAGGTTTCTAGGACTTTCTAGACTCAAAATCAATATCTTTTACATGTTACATATTGCTTGATAGGGTCTTATACAAATGATAATGACTCTCTTGACTCAAGAAAAATATTCTTTTGACATGAAAAACCCTAGAAGCATGAACATGCTTTACCTAGATGAGCATAAAAAAGGAGCATGCAATCCATGGTAAAAAAAAAAAAAAAAAAAAAAAAATCTTTTTTTTCTTGTATCATAAAATATACATAATTATTTGAGTACATTGACAATTATGAAGAATGAAACCAATTACATTTTCCAACACCATTAATACAAAAATTTCCTTGTTAGCTTCAAGAGAGACGTTCACATATTTGATACGACCATAGAAAGGAATATCATTAGAATCAAATCCATATACATTTTTATATGGCCTAGAAATTTCCATTTCAAATTGATGCATCACTTCCAATGGCATGACATTTGTCGATGCCCTTGAATCAATCATGCAATTGTGCAATATAAGATTGCTAATTACCGGGGATACCAAGAATGGATCATGATACCCATTCTTCTTATCAATGTTCATATTTTGTAATATGATAGATAGGGTCATCGGGCTCATCATCAAGGCCTAAATCTTTCTTGATTTTCCTCCTCCAGGAGGAAGTTTAGCTATCTCCTCGAGGGAAACAGGTACAATTACCTTACCCAAAATACCCTCCATGTCAAAATTTAACTCAATATTTTTACTATTAGGATTTGGATTCGGTTTACTTGTAGTTTCCCTTAGGAAGTGTCCTTACTTTTTCATGGGTTTTCAACACCAAAGCATGCTTGGGGTTGAGCTTTGTTTTTCCTAGAATATTAAAGGCCTTTGAATCTTCCACTATTTTCAACAACTATTACAGGTTTGGCTTGGTCAATGTGGATTTGGGCTTTTCTAGGCTATGGGTGGATATAGGTATCCCCAAGTAAGATATTAAATGCATTGTTTTCATTTACAACATTCAAGTGTTTTGGGTCTTCTTCTTCTCCTTCTTGTTCGTAAGGACCATCCTCCCTAGGATCTTGAGAGGATGGATACCAGGGTGAATCTCCTTGTCCCAAAAATTTGATTAGGACAAGGGTTTTTGGGACATTTTTTTGTATGATACGGTCTTCCTTGATGGGCTTGCTAGGGAAATATCATTTTCCTTGTTGCATTAGTTCCTTTGAGGAAAATTCGAGCCCTTGATTTATTTCAACCACAACTATTCTATTAATGAGATCCCTTTGCCCTTGGGTAATTTTGATAGTGAAATTACCAAGTTTTTGGAAAAGGCTTGGATAACAGGGTCATCTTGGGTTCTATGCTTAGGTTTTGGCTCAACCATAGCCCTAGGGTATTTGAACATGTTTATTCGAGAAACATTTATATTTTTTTCAACTTAAATAGCAATTTTCTTTGCTTACCAAAGTTTGAGGGCTCTTAACTTTAAGGACATAAGTCAAGTATCCATGAAAACCCTATATAAACCTTTCAAGGATGATAACATGAGAGGGTTTAAACCTATCAGGGATTTCCCTAAGGAATTTGTCGAATGTATGAACAAAACCATTTATGGTTTCCTTATCATTTTTTGTTGCAACGAGAAATTTGTCAAGAAGCATACCTCCATCTTGCTTTGTTTTCCATCTCTTCTCGAAAGCATCATGGTAATTTTCCTAGTCGACGACACTTCCTTGAGGCATGCTAAGGTACCAATATCTAGCATCTCCATCAAGAGAAATGAAAAACAACATCATAACTACATCTTCATGATCAATATACCTAGGACCAATTTCCCAATAAAAGTCATGAACATATCTTTCAACATTGGTTGTGCCATTACCATTAAATCTAGGCAACCACTCATGATAACTATCAAACAAGGTATGAGGAGAATCAGGGTGCCTACCAAATTCTAATGGTTTAAAGGAGACAAGGTTACAAGGTCTATTCATGTTTGTAGTGGGGGAAGGATCGGGAAAACATTTCCTAACTAGAGGTATGGTTGGTTTGATAAGGGAAGTAGCTACCTCCATGACCCTCTTAGTAGTGCCTCTTATTCGTAGAGCTACGGCTCTATGAGTATCCTAAAAATATCTACTAGGGGATGCAATATGAATTGATTCGAGAGTCACCATAAAGGGATCTATATTGTTGTTAGAGATTATCCCACTTCAAAGGGTAAATCTAAGGCTTCAATCTATGGGGAGACAAACTCGCTTTGTCCCCGACAATGGCACCAAGAATATTTTTCCAATATTGTGTGCCTTTTAATTTTTCTATGTATTAATGATCATAGCTCACCCCTTATGCCAATTATATCACCCCTTAATGATGAGGTGGTCCATTTGCCATAGAGCTTGGGACATGCAAGGGTTCCTTTAATGATTTATAGGAGGAATATGATGCTCAAGATTTGGGTGATGGCCATAAGGGGTGAGGTAGAGCTCATGTTGGTTTTTTTCCCATGTGCTAATGCATATATACCGACCATCTTCTACATTTTAATATTCTTTCTTTTATTTTATCTGCATCAACCTCCCAAGGCCAAGTTCTAGGCCCTACCCAGGTATGAGGATGCATGGGTGCCAAACCCTAGTGAAGCAATGGTTAGTTAAACCCAAATAATGGAGGTGGAATATAGGGCTTGTAATGTAAGATTCAAAGTAATAAGTATGGAATCAAGATATATGGAACACATTATCTCAATTAGGATTCCCAATTAGTTCCCCTCCTATACCCATTGAGCCATTAGGGGAGGTCCCAATAGAATAGGGTTGAGTATTAACCCTTGATTTAAGGTGAGTGAATAGGATCATAGTCAAAACACTTTCTTCTTCCAGGTCACCCCATAATCCATGCCAAAATAGAAAATTACAAATAAGCATAAACACCTGATTGCAAAATAAATAAAGTAACTTTTGATCAAAATCCCACCTTCGTTCATGTGCTCCTGTGAGATGGGTGAGAATACATATGACATATACAAGTGACATAGATATGAATGGCAAATTGTCTTCGGCTAGTGGTGGTTGCAATGGTTGTTGGCTGGCCGGTTGGAAGAAATGATGGGATAATTTTTCTCCTGTAGGGTTACCCATTTTTGGTGGGTAACAATATGTAAGTGTTCATTTTTACAACCAAAGATACATTATTTGAGTCATATCATATCTAGTGATGGTATTACAATGGATCTTTGAAAAATAGAAGCTATTACTAATGGCCAACAACAAAGAATGTGCACGTGTGCATATTTTTATGGGGATCTCATGTTATTATATTTCTAGCGCAACCATTTTTTTGCTAAAGAAAGGAGCGAAATTTGTTTGGGCTTATGACTATGAGCAATATTTTATTTCCTTAAGAATTTATTGATTTCAACCACAATTTTGAAGGTATCACATATGGAATGATATTTTATTATTTGTAATGATGCATCCAAAAAGGGTTGGGTGTTGTTCATTCGTGGGATGGGGGAATAATTTCTTATGCTTTAAGAAAGTTAAGACCATATGAGGAGGATAATGAAACTCATGTTTTGAAGTTGGAAGCAATTGTCCATACTTTGTAGCTTTTGAGACATTACATTGTGGGGAAACATTTTAGCTAAAAATTAAACATAGAAGTTTGCAATATATATTTTCTTGGAATTATTTTAATTTAAGACAAAGGTGTTGGTAAGAGCGTCTTAATGAACATGACCTTGATATTAATTTTATTTAATGTAATTTTAATAGGAATATTGGTGCACTCATTTGGAGGTCCCATATTTAGTATGTGATTGCTTTAAAATTGGATTAAAGAGAACATATTATAAGTTTAAAAATTGAGGATTGTTGGTATTCAAAAGTGAGAACACTATTAGCGGCATGTTTGCTTGAAAACTCAATTTTTTGGGGTATCCTTATGATGTTGATGCTCTAGTAATATTCTTGAAGATAATATTTGTTCCTCTATGGTAAGGACTTCATAAGATAATTTTGAGTCTCATAATTTTTTATTTTCAATTCATCCATGGGTGAAGAAGATGTACACTAATTTGAAATATATTCTTTTGGACAAGTAGGAAGAGGGATGTGGTCCATTTTGTAGCTAAGTGTTTGAAATTACATCTTGTGAAATATGAGTGTCGTCATCCTAGAGTTTTTTTGTAGCATCATGATATTCTTGAATATAAATGGGAAGTGATATCAACTGAATTGATTATGGAGTTATCCTTGACTACCAGCAAGCATGATCTTCTTCTGCTAGTTACATAAAGGCTTATTAAAAGTGAAAATTTCATTCATGTCAAGGTTACCTATGAAGCACCATAAGTGGTGCAAGTGTTCATTAAGGAGATTATAAGATTTTATGGTTTAAAAAAAAGAAATAATTCTAACAAATAATCTTACTATGAAATTATGGATAATATTTCAAGATGCCCTAAGAGCTCAAATTACTTTTAGTCGACCTTACCATCCATAAATTAGTGGTCAAATGGAAATGGTAAATTGTATATTAGAGAATATTCTTACCATGTATGTGATGAACCTGCAAAGCAAGTGGGAAGTATATTTTGTTAATTTTTAGGGTTAAATTGTTCTTTTCTTTAGATAATTTTATTTGCAAACTTTAGATCATTTACATATTGCATTCACCCCATAACATCATAACAACATTAACAACTATGTAGAAAGAATAATAACATCAACAATGCAACAAAAAAAATAACAACAGAAAAAAAACATGCACAAATAAGGACACCATGATTTAGGTTAGAGGCCAGGGGAAAACCCCACATGGGGGAAAAACCAACCATATTCTTCTTCTATTACATATTGATCAATTATTCAGCTGAGATATAAATTACAATGAGAATGAGATACAAGAATTGAATCAGGCCTTAGTAGGGCCAATCCAAGTAAGTTCAAACTTTTTTTGTGAAATGAATGAGACAAGTTCAAGAGAGCTGCTATCATATATGATACCGCATATGTCATCCATCATGTAATTAATGACATCAAGAGTAAATTCCAATCAGCGTCATGACCAATCATTTCCATCACAAATAGGGTCAATTTCAATCACTATCTCTTCCAATCACTGTCATAACAACTAGGTCATCATAGAGCAATGTCACTGTAAATTTGTTTCCATCATGAATTACCGTCATCATGTATCCATAACAGGTCACTGCCATTATCAGAAGATTAAGGTCACTGTCCCAAGTCACTTCCCTCATATTAGTGCAAGGTCACTACCACCTTATAAAAGCAAGGTCACTCTACTGTCTATTTCATATCAAAGTTACTATTGTAATGGTTACAACACACTATCGACAAGGATAATGTCTATGACATTGATTAATATATCAAGCCAGAGTTCCATGTCACGAAACTTTATGTGAACCTTAGTCATTATGCAAGTGCGAGTTATATAAAAAAACTTGTGTAATATAAATAACGAGCCACAAAAAAACAGACAATATAATAAGAACCTACAAAGAAATTTGAGCCATATAAGAGCCATATTACCTCATAGATAATTAGCGACTCGAGCCATAGAGAAGATCACAAAAAGTTATAGTGCTTTGACCAAACACAAACCCAAAGATAGAATATATGATCCATAAAAGGAATAGGCTCAATCCTATAGAAATATGATCCCACATATAAAAACAACTCACAAACATTCACACCCTTTTCATAGAATTAGCCTTAAATCTTTTCATTTTGTGTGAACCAAATACGCTGAGGGATTATGATTAGTCTTTTATTTATAGCCATTCTAAAATTCAAATGGAATCATGAGAGTCAAGTTGACTTTAGAATTGGATGAAAATCATGATTCAATTTTTGTTTTAAATAATATTTAAATATATTTCTCTTTTAGTGGACTTAATAGTGAAGAGCATGTGTTTTCTCATAAGACAAGGGGGTATTATAGACCAATTTGGTGTCTAGATTGGTTGTGACCTTAAAATTGGATAATAATAATAATAATAATAGCTCATCACAATATTTATTTTATTTAATTTGACTTCTTCTTGGACCAAAGTAAATTCTCTTTGGGGAAAAATGGATTTCCTTGGAGCAATAGGGTTTTTCAAGGGAAATTAATCCCAAAGTTGCCCAATTTTCAACATATTTCCCTTATTGCTTGGTAGAAATTATATAACTCATTTTATCTGGGATAGAGCTAAGGGTATTAATCTTGAGAGACCTAATATAATTTAGGAAATGGAGGAAAAAGTTACATTTATTATAAAAAGAATAAGAGAGGTTTAGGATCAAAAAGTATTGTTTTGATGTACATAGAGTAGATTGTAACTATTAGGTTGCTGATAGTGCCTTGTTGTAAGTTAGGTTGAATAAGATTTCCTTAAATTTTGGAAATGGATCCAAAATTTATCCTTGAGTTGTAGGACAATTCAAGACTCTATAGAAGCTCATGCCTTTGGAATATCTCCTTACTTATCACTATTAATTCATCATATGCATGATGTATTTAATGTGTGCCATTTTTATGACATTATTTTTATTGCATCTCATATTGTTAACTGGAGACACCTACAAGTTTCAAAATAGGGATTTTTGAGAGCATAACCCATATGGATATTTGACATCGTACTTGAAAACTCAAGCACTATCTAGTGAATCTAATAAAAGGTCCAATGTGTCCTACATAGTCATAGTTCAACTACTTGGGGGGAGGAAGCTCTTAAGCGTCTTGAGTATTCATTTTTGTTTTCATATAAAATTTGAGAAAAAAATTTTGTCGAAATGGGGTGAGTGAGTAATACCCCATTTTTCTTTGCTTATTTATTTGTGATCTAATATCAAATCCTTATTGGTGTTTATGGTGGATAAATTGATAATTTCTATAGAATATATTCGATGTTGTGAAGATATATTGTATGGATATAGAAAACTATGTGTGCCACTTCATGTTAATGGAATTATACTTGTACATCCTACATTTGAGTTGATTATAATGGATATAAGACGTTCTCAATACTTGGGGTAATGATCTAATTGTTTGATGATAGTAATATAATTAGTGATGTTGTGAGATAATGTAATTATGGTATGATGGACATATATGTAGCACTCCTAAGTGGATATGTATGGTGTTTGGATAAATATCGAGCAACTTGATAAGCCAAAACAGTAGACAACTTACAAATGTGTTGAATAGTTGTGAAATATTAATTATATAAATGTATGTGATCTTGATGTCATATTATTTAAGTTTCTCTCTCTCTCTCTCTCTCTCTCTCTCTCTCTCTCACACACACACACACACACACACACGTGTGTGTGTGTGTGTGTCCACGCATGTGCATATGTGTTATATGTTGCACTGACCTTAATGATGCAAGAAATTAATTGATCTAATGATTGAACAAGTGCTATGACCATTTTGAAGAACTTCATGTTGGGATTCTAAAATATGAGCGTGGGACATGACAAGCAGGCTACATTGGGTTGAGAAAAGGTGTTTTAACTTACCTAATTAGTTCTAAAATAAAGGCACAAACTCTCTTGACACATATGTTGGATGAAGAAGTTTGATATAATACTATACCTATATATCTATGAATAAAGGTGAAATTTATGTTTTGAATACATTGTTTAGGTGACATTCCTTATGGTAAAGAAAAATGGCAAGGAGTGAAGACTCCCCAAATAACTATATCCTCCATATTCATACCTAAACCACGATAAAGTTAAAAAAACCATGCTGAAATTATTTATAAGAATGGTAGCCACTTTTATGGGGCTACTGATTATATTAATGTTTCCAAGTATTCAATATTACTTCTTTTAGAAAAAAAAGGTGAATTTATTTTATAATGTCACATGATTGGATGATTAATAATGTAATTATTAAATAAAAATAAATGAAAAAAAGAAGAGGTTTCCACCTTGGTTTGGAACACTTTTTTTTTTGGCAACAAGGAGGGAAATTAGTAACGAGAACCATACAATCATAGCTACCACCCACAATCACATCGTTTTTCTACCTAGAAAACCTATCAACTCGAAATAATAGCTCGCAAGCCATACCGGGAAAGTAAACCAATGTTACCTCTGGCGAGCTCACCCACGGGGTTTGAATTGGTGACCTTTACAAATGAGTGCCTTAACAGAACACTCAATCAACAACAAGCCCTCGCCCCATGGGATACCTTGGTTTGGAACATTATGATTAATTAAAAAATAAAATAGGAATCAAGCATAAAATTGAGGTGGAAAACCTATTTTAAAACTATAAATAAGGGAGGTATACATGGGTTTTATTTGGGCGGTGACCAAATGTATGGGAAAATGCTATTGGGTTGAGGTATCCATGGGTTTTAGTGGGGCAGTGACCAAATGTATGAAAAAATGTTGTTGGGTTTTTGCGATAGCTTTGTGAGGAATTGAAACAAGTAGTTAATTTGAAATTGGAACATATTTGAGATGTTAATTAAACCAATTCCCTCTCAAATGTGCCACTTTTTCAGGTAACAAGTATAGTGATGGGAACACCACCTAAGTATAGTGATGGGAACACCACCTCCAATACAATTTTAGTATTAAAATTATATTGATCTTTTCTTGTGATCCTACAACACAACTTGAGTATTGAAGAGATATAAGTTTTTACTAAATATAATTGGGTAGAAATCAATTGGAAATTTTTATGTTGACAAAGGAAATGAATTTGGAGAATTCATCACATGGATAATTATTGGATTTAGCATCTATAAATTTATAATGTTCTTTTTTATTTTATAATTTTTCTTTTAAGATTAAATGATGAGTTGGGTATCAACTTATATATATATATTGGTTCAGATAAATTTATTTTAAAATTATATATATATATATATATATATAGGTTTGAGCAATTTCACAAGATTTTTTTTTGGACAATTATGGGGAGTTCTGTAGTGAGAGATCGTTCCTCTACAGCCGTGAAGGCGAGGTTGTGAGGTTTATTTATGTTTTTCTCTGAGTTAAGGCTATGGATCTCGCTGAATCAATATTATATTTCCTTCCTCTTCGACAAAACAAGGCCCTTGCATTCTCTTGTCATGCTTCACTCACAACCATGTCAACCTATTTTCTTTGCTACCAGGTGTTTCTTGTCAGTTCTAGACCCCCTTGGTTGGTTCCAATTTTGTTGTCTCTTCTGCCAAATGGATAATTAGGTGGTTGAGATGGTGGAATACGAGATCATTTCTGCACATGGGCCAGTCTTCCACACACAAATGGAATACCCTCCTCCTCCACTATCTTTGTTGGTCCCTTCTATAACTAGAAACCTATATATTTCAAGTCTTCTTCAGTTGGAACAAGTGGCCATAGAAATTCCCTCATCCTGAGTTTATCTTTCCCTTTCCTTCATGCTCTTTCACCTCTCCCTCTAGCTACCTTCCACCCACCTTTATGTTGGCTTTTATACTTCTAGTTTCAGTTCCCCCTTGTCCACATGCTCCCCCATTCACATTTAACAACTCTGAGTCAACATGTAGGAGGGGATGGTGCATTCGTAGGCAATGAGAAGCTATTAGTCCAACTATTGGTAAGGACATTAAAGTTTACACAGTTATGGACTGTGTGGGGAAGACATTCAATTAGGGGAATTTTGAGGTCTAAAATGGGCCTCCTAAGGAAAATGTACAATCAAAATTCACTTTATGAGAACCAATCACATTTTAGGGGATGACACCATCCCTAATGGTTGAGGTGGCATTTCTTGGTTTAAAGGTACTTACTTTTCACATTCTCAATGGTGGATAAAAACTCATGGTTAACCATGGTAGTGCTCTAAGTACTTTTAAAGTCAAAGTAAAGGACTCATAATAAATGTCATTTCACACTTTTTGAATAAAAATATATTATTGTCATTTCATATTTCTTGAAAGAAACAATGCATATCCCTATACATTTATTATATTATATTTTTTTATATAATATATTAACTACATAAGGACAAATGCATTAGTTGTTCAATGATAATGACTTTTTCTTGAAAAACTCATTCTTATTTATAGTCACATCAATACAATTTTTTTATTAATTTTATTTTGGTACAAATTTTGAATTGAATTTAACTATGGTTACATTGATTGTGGTGCAAAAAGTGAATTGAAAATTCATAAATATTATTTAATTAGTTTAGCTATTATTTTATTATTTCCTTAGGAGGCCCATTTTAGACCTCAAAATACCTTGGAAGGTTTCGAGTAAAATCCTTCTCTATAGCATCCCTGTGATCTTGGGTCTCCTTGTCATGAAAACCTCTTTTAGGGTATATTTTGGTTCGTCATGTTTTGGTGAGAGGCTAGATATCCTTCATTTTCCAATGGGAAGTTAATTGCTCGCAAAACTGTAGCCTCAATCAGAGTTGGTAGTGGGAGGGTTTACTCTTAGAACCATGGAATATTGAATTCGATCCTACAAGGGATCCTCTGGATAATATTAGGGTTCAGACCTTACTTCCTAGGTTGTGAATCCACTTATGGAGTTTTGAGTTCTTTAAGGTCACCAGGAATAATATTTGCACCTTTTTTGGTGCTAAGGAAGGATGACAGGAGAAGGAGGATAGTAGAGTGGCTTGGATTCAAGTCGAAGTGTGCCTTTGAAGAAGTCTAGTGATAGATATGGATATCACAATGAATGGGTTTTTATGGGTGCAGGAGGTGGACTATTGGAAGTTCTTGTTTAGGTTCCATTGATGTCAAGAGGTAGGTCATATTTAGAATAATTGACCTAGTTTGGGCCCGTTAGGGCCAACTTGATCTCCTCTTCATCATTAGAAATTTTCTAACAAAGATCCTATTGCCTCAGGATCAAAGTATTTTCATTTTTTCTTGGCTTCACATAGCTACTCCTTACACAAGATTTTGAAAGGTTTTCATTAGTCTGGTAAAGCTACACTCCCCTCAACCTCTTTCTTTGTTGAACCTCTTTCTTACTCTCAATTGGAAATCTCTGCCTCTTCTATTGGTCCTTCCTCTCTCTCCCATATCCCTTCTTCCTCACTGTTTGGGGCCTCCATTTCTACCTTTGTGGATCCCTATATTACTGAGAGTATTTTCTCCTCTGTATCAAATTCCCCTCACTCTTCTTCCTCCTTTCCCTTCTCTCTTGGGAGAAAAAATGTTATTCATTGTGTCCCATGAGGAATCACAAAGAGGTTCCTCCTTCTTATAGTAGGATTGTTGCAATGAACCCTCTATATCCTTCTTGGTTGGTAGGAAATTTAACCTGCTCAAAGTGCATGAAAAAGCTAAGATCAATATTAAAAAAGGAAAATAAGCATTTATAACTAGGGCCCTTAGAGTGAACACAACCTTGTAGAGTAATGCTCCATGATTCTAATTTCTTTCAATGTGAGGGGCATTGGGGGTTCTTGCAAGATAATTGTCCTCAAAATATTGTTGGCATGCACTACACTCAACTTAATAATGTTTCAGGAGATTATGTGTTCTGAGACCAAAGCTAGAAAAATCCTTAAGGGGATATTAAAAAATTGGTTCTATAGCCATGTGGACTTAAAGGGTTTCTTAGAGGGATTTATTTTAGGATGGAGCTCGAATGTCAAGGAAAAATCCTCTTATTATTTCTCTTTGCCATTATGGTCAAGACATCTTTCAAATATTATGTTATTCCTATTTATTTTTTAAATGTATATGGTTCCTACACCGACAGAGAGACATATTGTGAAGATTTTTACTTTGGGCCTTTGGGAAGTTTGGGAGTCTAGTCCTCGCATGGACACTTTGCAATATATATATATATATATATATATATATATATATATATATATATATATACTGATTAATAACCATATTATGGATCTCAAGCCAGTTAAGCTCTTTCCCACTTAGATGAATGGTCACTCAAGGGGAAGCAATGTATCTAAGAATATAGAAATATTTTTAGTATTCGAATCACTGTTGAATTTAGTTTTTTATTTTAGATAAATGGTAGGGTCTAGAGGGCTCTCCGGTGATTGGCCCATAGTCTTAAATTTTGTTCATCGTGATGGATTTAAGTTGACCCCTCAATGATTCAATCAATCATCGCTTGAAGAGGATGACAATTGCACCTTGGTTTCCATCCATCAAAGACACTTAAGTACTTTTGGTTCCTCCTCACTCATGGAACAATTTGATAATAATTTAACATCAATTAAATATCCCTCTAGGGTGTGGGCCAAGGAACAACATGCAAAAAAGTATGCAAGACTGAGTGAAGTGGAAGATCGAATAGTAGGAACGTTATCTCAAATTGATGCCAATTCCATATCTGCTGAGAAATTGGAAATTTTGAAATATTTTGAGGAGGAAATACATTCTCTGCTGTTGGAGGAAGAGGAGCAATGGACACTTAAAAGTAGGGTCATATGGCTCTCCAAGGGTGACAATAACTCCATGTTTTTTCATCACTATGCCAATGAGAGGAAGTAGGTAAATACCATATGGAGTATTACAGATCCTAATGGAACCAAACTACACTCTTTTGCAGATAAAGAAACAAAGGGGGTTCATTTTTTTAGTCTTTTTTAAAGGCTCCCTAAGGCTACCCAATTCAGAATATATAACATGCATTGTCAAAATTCCCTAAGGTGGTATTTGACAAGATGCAATATTCCCTTCTCTTGGAGGAAGTAACAGAGCAAGAAGTTTAGGGACCTTAAATTCCATGAAAAAGTCCAAGAGCCAAATGTTGAATGGGTTTCCTTTTGAGTTTTTCTTGGGATTATTCAAGATAATAAAGAAGGACCTACTAAAACCAATCAAAAAATATCAATCCACTGGCAAGGTGTTGGGATCCCTCAACTCAATTTTATTGTGCCTTATTCCAAAATCTCAAGACAAAGCATATTTTGTGGATTTTTAGCCTATTGCATGTTGCAATCTAATTTATAAAGTGATTCCAAAATCATCGGCAAGAGGATTAAGCATGTGCTCAAATCCTTCATCTTAGAAGAGAAGTTTGGTTTCCTTAATAATGGGAACATTCATGATGTGGTGGTAGTAGCAATGGAGGTTTTTCACTCTGTGAAAGTGTCAAACCTGAGAGTGGTCATCCTGAAATTAGATCTATTATAGGCTATGATAGAATGTATTGGAATTTCCTATGCCTATTCCTCATACAAATGGTATTTTCTCTCCAGGTTGTCAACTGGATCATGGGTTGTATCCAGTCTACTTCCTTTGCAGTGATGATCAATGGGGTGCCATCAAATTTATTTCAAGCCTCATATGGTATCTGCCAATGGTGTCCTTTGTTCTCCTCTTGTTCTTGATTGTGGTAGAGTGTTTTAACATGTAGAATGGTGAGATTAGAGCTAGGGTCCTTCTACATTAAGTCATAATTTTGGAAGATGTGGTGATATATCACCTTCTGTTTGTAGACTAATTGATTTCCTGCATTGTGGGATATCGAAGGGAATGCACTTCCCTTAAGAGCTCCTTGGACCTCTTTTGCAGGGCTATAGTGAGGGAGATTAATGAAAATAAATATTGCATAACTTATAATGGCACCTCAGAGACCTTATCCCAGGTGTCAGAATATTTCCCCTTTCTTGTGAAGGATTTGGACAATGGCTTAAAATATGTGAGATTTTACATCAAGACCGACAACTATATAATTTTGGATTGGATGTGGATGGTTAGGAAAGTGGAATCTCATGTAGCCAATTGGTCCAATTGATTCCTTTTGAGAGTGGGGAACCTTGTGTTAGTGAAATATGTATTGGAAAGCAATCATGTGTATTGGAATTCCATTGTATTTGTTACAAAGATTGTTCTTAATTTAATCAAGAAGGAATGCTTCCATTTTTTGTGGTTCGAAGCTAGCTCCCAAAAAGGAATTACACTAGCCAATTGATCTCTATTGATGGCTCTGAAGGAGCTTGGGTGTTGGGGTCTAAAATACATACACCTATTTGCCAAAGCATTGACTGGAAAAAACTTGTGGATGCTTTCTCAAGAGGATTCTCTATTGTTTAAAGTGACAAAAACTTAAATTCTTCCTAATAAATATTATGCTAATTGGCTCAAAACTCCCATAAAATCCTCCAAGGGTTTCAATGTGTGGAAAGCGATGGTAAGGGCCTTTCCCTTCGGTCGCAAATGGGTAGCCTGGTGGATAGGGGATGGACGTCAAGTCAAAATAAGCTTTGATTCATGGCATGGGGCTAACAACAGATACAACATTTCTACTCCCCTCTTAGTTGAGCTAAGGCAGATGAATATTTATTTCATAGATGATTCCAAAGTTTAGGAGCCCCAAATTAGAGGGCGTCTTGGAAGGAAGTATACCAGGGATCTAGGGCTATCGGGTGTGAATGTGCAGAAGAATGAGAGTAATTTTTTAGTCTACTCGTTGAAAATCATGTGGTTCTTAGAGATAAAATTTTAGAATCTCTCTGTTGGAAAAATCATCCTCACACAGGTGTATTCACAATGAAGCTTGGCTATAAATATTGGTTTGAAGACTCTTATTTTGAGCACAATATTTGGTGGTGGAAGGTGTTATGGGGTGTTAATGCACCTTTTAAATCCAAGCTCTCAGCTTGGATGGCCCTTAGCAACAAATTTCTCATTTGGGATATGTTCATCAAGTGTGACTAGGCTAGGATGAATCAATGCCACCTATGTAAAATACTAGAAGAATCACACCCACACCTTTTCTTGAGATGTAGCTATGTGGTGTAGGTTTGCGAGATCTAATGGATATATTTCAAGACAAAAGATAAATGGATTGGGGCATCCATGTATGATGCCTTCAAAGCATGTAAACATGTAAACATGTTGCTTCTCTTAAAGGTCTTCCATATCTTTTAGTTGCTTATGTATGGTGATCTTAGAATCTTAGTGTGTTCCAAGATAAATGGATTCATGTGGAAGTCATTGCAGCAAAGGTAGAAGCCTTGGCACATGAATTCAAGTCAAATCCTAAACAAATCAAACCAATGAATTTGATTTTTCACGAATTAGATTTTGACACTCCCCGTGGATATTTTAATGGGGCAAGCCAAGGCCATCCTACTCGTTGTGGGGTGGGGGTGGTCCTTTACTTCAACCACACTCACTTTATGTATTGTCGAAATGCCCCAGGCAGGGGGTTCAGTAATAAGGCAAAGTTTGCAGCTCTGTGATTTCTACTGGAACTGACTAGGAAAGAAGGCTTATCTTATCTCCAAGTGATTGGAGACTCCAAAATCACCATTGATTAGGATAATCACAAGTTCAGGGTAAACATTTTAGGCCTTGACTCACTTCCTTTTTTATATTTAAGCTGATCTAGACTCGTTCGAGCATATCACCTTTTGTCACATTCTTCACAAACTCAATATGGAAGCAAATGGATTGTCCAAAGAAGCACTTGCCCTTCCTATTGGTTCTTTTTAAATTTATGAATTCTCAGACAATGAGGAGATTGAGTCTATAGAGACCAATCTCTCCTTCTTAGTTCTTTCTCTTCTTCTTTTTTATTTTCCTTTTGTTATCTGTTGGAACACAAAACATGGATACATGGAACACTTTGTCTCGATTTTTTGATGGCATAAGATGGATGAGTTATAGTCATATGAAGGCTTGTATGTTTCTTTTAGAAACAATATTGTGATGCTAAAATACAAGTCAAAAAAGTCCAATCATGTATATATATTTTTTCTCATAAATATATACAATATTTTTCTTTGAAAGAATATATATACAACTATTAGATTTGGTATCTAAACGTTTACAATTTTATATTTTGTTTTATAATTTTTCTTTTGAAATTAAATAATGAATTGGGTATTGACTTACACGATATTTAGCGAGAAATAGGTATTCTAGTACATTAATTTAGCTAAAATTTTATGAATATATATAGGGGGTAATTGTAGAAGTTAACAGGGTACATTAATTTCTCATAAGTTTGAAAATGATTGTGATAATGAATATGGATGTTAAATTGATTTTAAAAGAAAATTAATTCTATTAAAAACACAAATCAGTTACTTTGTTCAATGGAGACATAGTTGCTCTAGTAGCATCATGAGAGGGAAAATGATTATAAATCTTGGGTAATGGATGTTTCTACTACCTCCGGAGATTTTAAAAACTGGTTTAAATCATTATAATTATCGCGTGCCTTAATATTAATTGGGTAATGTTTTTCAATAAGAATTATAAGGTACTTTAGTTTGTTAGCTTTGTTAGCGGTGATGCTATATTATAGTGGTATTAGCGCACATGCACTCACAAATTTCCCTTAAATAGGCTATAACTGCGTACACCCATTAAATTTACAACCCGCGGGTAAGTTTGCTAAGTGGCAAACAACTAAAAAGTAAGAAAGAATTGGAGTTTGGAATCATCTAGGTTAATTTTAATGATGTATAACTATTTTATTTCTATATAGAGTGTTTGCAGTAATAATTATATGTAAATGAGTTTTGTCTATGTGTTTCATTATTAGAATTAGATGAGAAATCAGATCAGAAGGTTGAGTATAAATAGATATAGAAATGGCTAAACTAGTTATTAAGATAACTGCTAACTGTTAAGATAATTTTATCTAATTAATTATTCAATCTATAATGCTAATATATATATAGATATATATATATATATATATATATATATATATATATATATATATAATCTTATTTTTTTTATTATAATAATAATAATAATTATTATTATTGCTATTATTTATTTATTTATTTTATTATTATTATTTTAAACGAAAATGAGTATTAATGAAAAACGAAAATGATATCAATGTAATTAACAAGGCAACAAAAAACGAGTTTAAAAAATAAATGGAGAGCAAAAACACAAAACAATTAAGAATAAAATGCAGAGATCCAACATCTCATATTCCAACCATCATCTTTATTGAAATTAACAAATATTTTTTCAATTTCTAAATTCCTTTGAATTACCATTGAAGTTGATAAGAAATAAGATATAGTTGTTTTTAGAAAATTTTCTAAATATAATTAGTTCCAAAACTATTGAAGTTGAGTTTCAAAACTATTAATGCTATATCTTGAAATATTAGATGTGCTTTTGTTTTGAACAATTTTAATACTTTTATATTTAATATTTTAGTATAAATATGTGTCGATAAGATGTTGAATGCAATATGTTTGATTGAAGTTCTCCATTAATTAATTCTTAAGAGTTCTTAAGATTTTTTATACCAAGTGCTGGCATAAATGCATAAACTAGAAATAATAATAAAAGAATTAAATATTATGTAATAATTCATATATTTTTATACATATTAATAACCTGAATGATTAAGAGTAATTATTAGTATTGATTTTTTAATTATGTTATGTATGTGTTATTTTAAATAGTTTTGGTTTTTATAGATAAATAATATGGGAGAAAATGATTAGAAAATGTTGTTAATTTTGTTATTAATATGTTTATTTTTTATCAAGAAATTATATATTTGTTAGAATGGAAAGAGGGGAAATATTTTCTTTAAAATGGTAACTGAATGAATTACACATCTACCTTTTATTATTTTTATTAAAAAATATTTAACATACCATGTACCCAAAAATAAAACACACCCAATAATTCCTATTCGTTCTCCTCATTAACACCCTCATTGAATATAAAATCAGAACTAAAGAACTCATACACCACAAAAACCTTATCAACCTTGAATTCCAATAAAGTTCACTCTCTTGCAGACTTGAATGAGCCAACACTAGAAAATTTGGCCCAATTTCCGACGGCCACTTCATCTCTATTCCGACACATAGTCTTCGCAAGAGCGACAGTTTGAGGTTGGAAAAAACGTGGTTAGCCATTACGTCGCAATTCCGACGCTTTTCCAAAGTGTCACAATACCGACACTTTTTCCGACGTTTTGCACAGTGTCGCTCTTCCGACGTTTTATAAGCGTCGGTCTTCCGACGAACCAAAACTGTCGGTCTTCCAACGATCACCAACTGTCGGTCTTCCGACACTTTTCATGTTTTCAAAAAACGTCGCAATTCCGACGTTATGGCTTCCAACGTTTAATTCCGACGTTTTACAAACCATCGTAATTTCGACAAAATATCATCGAACGTTTAGAACGTCTTTTGTCCAACGCTTATGTAACGTCGCTTTACCGACGAAAAAGTTAAAAATATTTAAGAAAAAACGTCGCTCTTCCGACGATCGAGGCGTCGGTCTTCCGACGAAAAAGTAAAAATATTAAAAAAAAATAACATCGCTCTTTCGACGATAGAGGCGTCGGTCTTTCGATGAAAATGTCAAAATATTAAAAAACATAATGTCGCTTTTCTGACGCTTATGAACTGTCGCAATACCAACGAGTAGTTAAAAATATGTAAAAAAAAATGAAGAGATTCACGCAAAGCAAGCTCGATCTCATGCCACGGATTTGGTTGGCAGTTTAGGGATTACATTTTCAAATTTTGTGGGAAATAATTCCCAGCTCTCCACTCTAAAGTTCGACTCTTCCACAATAGCTACATGTGCCCAGCTAGCAGATATACGCGAAGGCATGTACACGTGTTTTTTAGGGGATTTATCATAGCAATCTAGTGCAGATTTGGAGGGATCTTGCCTCCCTTCACCTCGTTCGAACCACACTTGGCATCCACAGGAAATATGCACATGGTGAGAGGGTAATACACAAGGAGACATAGAAATAAACTCAGAGATTCATGGACACCTACAACCAGTTGACATCGATTTGGATTGGAGATTTCTCTCATACACTTGACATTCGTTGAAGCATGAGGATCATCATTTCTTTTCCACTTGTGGTTTTATTTTTCAGTGGGATTCATTCCCAAATTTGTATCAATAAATTATATCCCATTTTGACATGGTTGGAAGCTCTATGCTTGATGTTACTATGGTTGGCTATAGAATGGGTTCTCCAGTTTTTGCAAGATAGCATGTAAATGGGCCTCCCTAACACCCCGAATATCTAAAGATGATAAAAAAGCATCAAATGCCTGCATTGTCCAAACAATAAAAATATATTATACTAAACTTCAAAAACAAACATATAATCTTCCACGATTGTGTATGGCCTTAGCATGCTGAAATTTGATGTAGAAAATTATCCTTGGGGAGATAGGGGTGCTACTTTAAAAGAAATCCATAAAGGTGATGTTATATTGGTTCAAGCAACAATGTAGTTTGTTAGATGCAAGATTAATACAACAACAATGAACATGAGTTGAATTAATACTCACATTGCATTTTTACTTTTTAAATCGTAATGAGAATTTTTATATTAAGTGAAAATCTACATTTGGAGCGCAGCTGTTACATCAATATACATCAAGAGGTTGCAAAGAATAGCTGGCAGACTAAAACAAAAGAGATTTTCCAAGCTGCCAATGTCCCCAAAATGCCAGCCTATTACTCAGTCAAAACTAATTTACCTAGAAGCAAACACTTTCCAAAATACTCCCAAAATTTTACAAGCTTTAACAAACATACTGCTTTGTAGACTGATGGGGAGGATCACCATGGGCTATACCCATATCCTTAATAGGGGCTTGTTCATTATGTCCAGGGACAAAAAAATTGATAAAACTGACAGAGATGATGGGTGAGGAAGGACTGTATTGACTTTGACCAAAAGAAAATTGCAATTCCTCCAATTGTTGATGCCGATTGGAGAGTTCATCCTTAGATTTTTGGATTAGACTTTGGTGGTAAATAAGAACCCCCATGGTTTTTGTGATACTAAAGACCAGCTGATTATGTTTTAATTTAAAAACTTGGATCTCCTCTCGCATTTGGTGCATCTCGTCCAACAGTTATTGATGAGAAATTCCTGAGCTTGACATGTGGGAAAATTGAAATCCATTACCTGACAAATCCCTTTGAAACTTCAAACTTAAATGAAACACCAAAATCTACCAAGTCAAAACTAACATACATAGAAGTAAACACTTTCCAAAATACTCTCAAAATTTTACAAGATTTAACGAACATACTACTTTGTAGATTGATGGGTAGGATCACCATGGGCTATACCCATCTCCTTAACAGGAGCCTGTGTGTGAAGGTCAAGGACAACAAACCTATTAAAATTGACAGAGTTTTTGGATGAGGAAGGATCATATTGAATTTGACCAAAGGATAATTGCAATTCCTCCAGTTGTTGATGTAGAATAGAGAATTCATCCTCGGATCTTTGGTTTAGAATTCGATGGGCAATAAAGTTCATATGTCAAAAAAAAAAATCAATGGCTTATTGTATTTATCTTAGTATCACTTATTTCACGCAATAAATTCCCTTGGGAGGGGATCAAACAATAGGGGATAATTTATTGCTATGTGTACTTTTTTTTTTCTAAGTAAGAGTAATTCTATTAGTAAAACATATGATACAAAGAGGCCAGGGCCTTAACAGTGCAGGCCATCATCAGTGGCAAAAGTCCAGCAAAATAGAAAAAATAGAGCTGCCCTCATGGGGAAACCAGCCCATGTAAAGTTTGAAATGCTACCTCTGTAGAGGAAACCAGTTACATGATAGCATAAGCAAGTACATCCCAAAACAGCCAAAACAAGAGAGTTGGAAAAAAAGACTTGGACAAGACCTGTAAAACTAGACACCATAATCAGTAGAAGGAGATTCTTCAACAATAGGGCACTAGTACTCATCATCATCAGCCAGAAGGGGGCCACGTTGAGTCACTGTAGCAACAACACCGCTTCTGCCTTCCCGCATGCATGTGTCCTTGAGGTGGCTCGAACTGCCTTCGCCCACCGTACCAGAATTATGCCCTGTGGGTGCTTGAGGAGGCTTCACAATCTCAGAGGGACCAGGCTCATTGCTCGGACGCATAGGCGAGGAAGGGCCAAGAACCACACCAGGGATCTCACGAAAAGAAAAAGAGATGGTCGCCACAACAAGAGGGCGGTTAGAGCTGCATTGGAATTGGAAGTGGGCAGTGGTCAGGTTATGTGAGGAGACAGAGGCAGTGAGGTGGGAAGGAGGAGGCGCCATCTGCTCAGAAGCACTGTGTCAAGGGGAGGAGGTGGAAAGACGACCACGCCCACTGCGGGTGTCGGGGTATCGACCCAAGAAATGCTCGAGAGATGACGAAGAGGAGCTGGACGTTGATGAACTGTGAGGGCGAGAGGAGCTGGACGTTGATGAACTGTGAGGGCGAGAGGAGCGAGCACTGGAACTGCCTCTTCGACATCGCATACGATGCCTGAGTCGAGGCATGTTAACACTCAGCGGATGAAGGGCATTCAAAGTAGAGGAGCGAACATATTTGGCTGAGGCGAGAAGAGAAGCGGAGGGAGAATTGAGGTCGAAAGAGGCAAAGAATATCAGTGGACAGAAGAGGCTCTGAGAGTAATGGAAGCCGGGGAGAAATTCAATACAACTTCCCAGGTTGCATCTCCGCCCATAAGATGTGCAAGAGCTGGGCTCCTCAGCCTCAGGGGAGCAACCAGTTCGCAGAGGTGAGAGCAGTGGCGGCATAGAAACAACCAGCAGGACCTGAAGCATCATAGGTGAACCAGGCGCAGAGACGAAGTGCCGAGGAGGAGAGCCAGAGTGCGGAATTTTATAACGATGAGGGCCTTGAAATTTGCAACGGCATAAATGCTGTGCAAGGTGACGGCCTGAAGGTTTTAATGCAGAGGGGCACCATAAGTGAGGTCTGTGGGTGGCCATGTGGCCTTGCCACGTGCCGTCCCATAGGCCAAGCACCATATAATCAGACATTAACACCCGCATCCAGGGATTGCGATGTGTACTTTGTTATTGTTGCATCACAAAAATATTTTAAGAAATTGCAAGTTATGGGAGATTCTAAGTTTGTACTCGACTCAGTTAAAACAATAAGGTGGATTTTCAGAATGTCTTCCTTCAACCCTTGCTTTAGGATATTAAAGAACCTCTTCAGTCCTTTCAATGGACCTCCTTCACACATGTGCTGAAATAAGTAAACATGAAGGTTTATGCCCTCTCGAATGAGGCCGTGGAGATGCCTATAGGGTCTTTTATATAAATTATGGATGGAGAAGAAGTGGATCAAATGGATTTCAAAGCTAAACCATGTGAGATACCTTGAAATGGGGACCAATAAAAAATACTAAGATTACAGAACTCGAAAGTGCATACATATCTAGGAGATACACGCAGATCTGAGGTTGAAATGGATGTATTAGAGCTTCAACTCATTTCGTTGGTTTCTCATTGTATAATCAATCAATGCAATCAGCCCAAGGATTATCAGTCCGTGATTTCACTGTTCGAAGTTCTTTCCAAACAAAATTTTTGCACTTGAATCCACTTCCAAATGAAATCTACCAAATCTAATTTCCTTTTTGCATACATACATAACAAATTGAGCTTCAAGATGTGTTTCCAAAGAGATGTAGAGTCATCCTCGAAGCCTATACATGTATTGGCTTGAGATGAAAGTTCTTCTAAAACTCATAGATCACTGCTCTTCCTCCAACATGAATACAAAAACGATCAAATGCAAGCTTAAAATCTAGAATATAGGGTTTTATATTCATATTGAAGACCTTTCTCCCAACAACGCTGGCAAAGAAAAGTAATTTCTCACTAACGGGAAGAAAAAGAGGTCCCAGAGTTGTGATATTAGTCTTTAGCGCTCCTCCTGCGTGGCTACTTGAATAAATGGATGGATGACTACTTTTCCAAGTGCGCTCTGAGTTTCTGTGGTAAATGCAGAACTCTGTGTCATTAACTGGTTGAAATTTGCAGGTATTGACCGCTTGAACTAATTGTGATAGGATGAGTTAGTTGTTCCAGTTTTGTAAGCAGGAACCCTCTGTAATTGGGGTTTAATTGCGCCCTGTACGTCATGGAAGAGGTCGGCATTCATATCGGTGATCTGGTGTTTATTGAATGAATGCAACCCTATGAATTGAAGTCCTGTGCGGTTGGGTTGTCGATGGACAAATGAACAAGGGGCAAAACCTTTATAAGGACTCCTTGTATAAGGCAAAGAGAAGTTCGTTGCATGAATAGAGTGTGGTTTTGAATTTATGCTATAGACACCTGAATTGGATGAATTGAATGTATTGAATCTGAGAGAGGTTGAAGAGGACCCTATTAGAGGAATGAACCATTGTCACACTGTGGTTGCCAGAGAATTGTGAAGCTCTGTCGAGAGCGTTATCTCTGTCCGTTGGGGGAAATAATACTGTTTGTTATCAGTGGAGCGACTATATTAGGAATTAACCCCAGATTTAACGCGTAGAAATAAGACAAGAAAGATGTTAAACTGCAGTGAGAAACTGAGTTAAGTACTGTGCAAATACCGGGAGTGGGTTTGTGAAACCGATACCACCTTTGTTGTGCCACTTTTGGCCCAGGACGAAACCACTTCAAAAAAATCCGATCCAACACATTTACGCCATGTCACAGGGAAATTACCGCCCTCATCACATTTTTTTGGAACGATAATCTTCAGCCGGGGAAAAAACGCGATATCAACTTGGTTCGTCCAATCAGGAGGCCGGTAGATCAAACGATGGTCGCGCAATAAGTTGCACGGGAGATAAGTTAAGGTATGGCCGGTTGTTTTATGTTGAAAGCCATTCATTTACCTGTTGAGGTGTGGGGCCCGTGGGCAAAATATATATTAAAATTGTTGTGTTGATAGCGAAATCGGGTTAATAATACAAGCCTGAAGATTGGTGCATTGTATTAAGGTTTTATTATAAGCTGAGGTGGGAGTTTGTGAAAAAGGGTCGAACCATTATATAACGTTAAGTGCTAAGGTCGGAAATTAATGACCTTTAATGTATTTAGGTTAGTATTATAAGTCTATGGTCAGGATTTTTAACAAATCAAATAAAAGGCGTGGACCTGTGGTTTGAGGCGGAAAGTTGATGTATTTCACTATATCTTGGTTAACCTTAGAGTGTTATTTAAAAAGGGCTGAAGTCGGATTATTTACCTTTTGATACAATATACAAAGGAAGGTTGCAATTATAAGTAAAAGCGCTTTGTAAAAAGACCAGGGTTTGTAATTGTTTCACGTTAATTTGTCTTAGTCTACCATTCCCCGTCTCGCACATTGGAGGGCCCATTATGTGACCTATGAGCAATTTCATGCCTTGAAACCACTATCATTGTATTCCTCTAAACATGAGCTTCCATTGCCCTGAAGACATCTCCTTGCAAAAAACCATAAAAACATCCCTTTTTGCATTGGCACGGGTAGCCAGTTCATCACTCGCGCCAATGGGGAAAATCCTACAAAGAGGTCGCGCCAACTGGCGCTCTGTCCCAGAGTCGCAGTCGCGCCAGCCAATTTAAGGAGTGTTTTTTAAAATAAAATGGCGGAAGTTTCGTTTCAACAGACTCATAAACTATTATCTATCCTGAGTTGGGAGGTTTGGCTCCGGGAGTTCCATGAAGGGGAAGTGGTTTGCCACCTCTCATGGAAGCTTCCTTGAAGATAGGGCCAATCCCACAATTATAGGGATCCCAACTCCCCTTCCTCCATCTATAAAAGCTTGCCCATTACCATTGCAAGCTAGTCTTGAAGTGCCCAAGTCTTGAATCTCCAAGTTCTCAAATTCCCAAGAGCCTTAATGCTGCAAGAGCCCTCATTCTTCCCTTAAGGCCAAACTCGAGCAAGGAGACTATCGTCGAGAGACTCTAAGAGAGGCTTGTCCCATCCCTGGCAGGCTTTGCGAGACGTGTACGACTGGAGACCCCTCCGAAGGAGACCTTAGCGTGAGAACATTGGTTGTACTCTCTTTCGATTGCTTATTAATGAATGACTACTGGTTATGGTTCCACTCTATTTTTCACTTATGATAATGATGAGTTATATCCTTTCTGACTGATATATAGTTGTGTATTCTGGATTTTATGCTTGTATTCATATTGTTTCTTGCATGTGCAGGTGTCCATTCATGGAGATCATGGGGATCGTGATCTGCCGAGGCTGAGGAACGGGAACACTGTCTCTTCTACGAATCATAGCGTTGGACTCCAGGTAGGCCTCCATCGTTGGTCTGTTTATTCACAATTAGGAACTTGCGCTGTAGCATTTGATGATTGTTGCTAGACCCGTTCTGGGCTAGTAGGGATCGCCTCTGTCCGCAGAGGGGATTTACCTCTTCAACAATTTGGCGACTCTGCTGGGGAACCGTCTAGTTTTGATTGTCTCGTTTTGATTGTTTCGTGGTTTTCCTTGCTTGGTTGGCCTTCTGGGCTGGGTTCTTTTGCTGTTTTGCTTCCTGGTTTGCTTGGATATCATTGATCTGCTTTTGGAGTAGTTCTTTTTTATTTTTGGCCGAGAAACTTGACTGGTGCGCTTTTTAGCTCGACAGTCACGCCAATTGGCGCATGTTGCTTTTGTATTGCCCGCGCCAATTTCCTTCTAGCGCCAGTTACAACCTCACAGTCGCGCCACTCTTGTGAGGCATTAGGGTTTGCTCAGTTCTGAGCTCTCTGGGTCTGATCAGTGTATTTCTTTTTGGTTTTTCAGCTACCTGAGTGTGTTGGAGTCCTCTTTGACTAGGAGTTTTCCTTTGTCCTTTGGTTGTTTGCTTTTCTCCATCGATTTCACGTTTTAAGCCCTAGGGCATCTAGTGGCTTTGTGTGTCGAGCCCTCCTTAGGAGTTTTGGTGTTTTGTTAGTCCAGTCAATTCTCTGATTGCTCCTCCGCATTCTCTTAGTGGTTGTTCACCGTTTCGTTGCGATTTTTGGGTGATTCTTCTTCTCTTCATTCAAATTTCGTTTGGTCTTGCTTTGGGCCTAGATCACACGGTCCATTGGAGCCTTTGGGACTTTTTCTTGGTTTTGAGAGACTTTGGTCGATTTGAGATCTGATTGTTTGTGCCATTGAGTGAAATTTGCTCATTTTACTCTCTTAATATCATTTCTCGAATTGCTTTTCATTTGTTTTCGGTTTGTTTAGTGCATCTAGCTATCAAACATTGAAAATAAAAAAAATCTCTTTTGCTTTTGGTTGATTAGTGCAAATTGAAATCTTTTCGATTTTACTAGTAATTAGTGAATTTGAAGGAAAAGTTTTTAGTTTCATTAGTTGCATTAGAGATATCATTGATTGTCTTCTGATCATTTTGTTTGTGTAAAAGCTTTCAACTCTTCCGTAGCTAGCTTTCATCGAACGAAATGATGTACTGTGGCATGTAGTTTTGCATTTAGGAGATTTTTGAGGCAACACATTCATTAGGGCCTGAAAACTGAAACGTAATTGAAGATCAACTTTAAAATCTACTCAATTTACACTAAGGCAACATTGAAATCTAACGAAACACATTTAGAGGTCTAGGCTAGAGACGTGTTCCGGCGTCTTTAAACCTAGCAGCTGTCGTTCGCCTTTTGGCTTTAGACAACGCTAGTACGGACTTCAGTTCCCTGCATTACCGCGTATATAAAAGGAGACCACTAGGTTTCAACTTTTTATCCATAGGAAGCTTGAGTCTTATCTGCACTGTGATACACCAAACACATCATTCAGAAGATTGCCCGCATGTGCGTAAAGTCCTTGGTTGATTTCTTTCATTATTGAAACCAAGGTGTATACTCAGCTTCACGGTTAATTGCACACCCTTTTGCCTAGTATTCCCGAGCAAATGTTTGATCTTTTCCCACCTTACAATTTTGAAAGGATCACCAAGCGCTTGTCCTTTCACGCTTGTGTCAAATCTGAAAGAGATAGAGTCACCTTTTTGACCGTTTCTCGACTCTTAAAACATGAAACGGTGGAGTTTCTTATTTTTCAATGTGGTAAAAAGTTAATCACCCATGATCACACGCCTTGTTAATTTCTTCCTGTTGACCGTTTGATTGTGTGCCTTGACTCTTTTTCAGCCCGTGTGTGGTTTTATGTTTTGATGGCGACTTTTTCAGAGTTTACCAACCCAAGAATCCCCCCAAAAGTGAATCCTGGTCATTTTCCCCCTTTTGGGAATGTTGGTGCTCCTTACATGGAAACGTTGTCCCTTCCCGGGTTAACTGTTGGGTTGCCTGTTTGGTTGTTTTCAACCTCTGTGGTCCCGAATGTCTCCACTACTGTTCAATCAGTTCCTCCACCGGAACAACATCATGTTGATTCCCAGGTGGACCTCTCCCCTTCTTCGCTTGTTTTTGCGTCCTCCTCTTCTACTTCGCCTGGTGAAAGTATGGATTAGAGTAACCAGGTGGCTAAGAAGAAGAAGAAGAAGAAAAAGAAGAAGAAGTCTGATAAGCGAGAGGCTAAAAACACGGCTACTGCCTCTGAAACGTCTCCTTTAGATAAACCTTCCAACCCTCCGCGGAAAGTCAAGTTCCCTTGCATGTCGTGCACGAGAGACCATCTTCTTCGAGACTGCCCTGGAATTCCCAAGGTGCTTGAAGCATGGTCCAACGGCCGCCCGCCGTTGTCTGTGACTTCCGGGAGTCAGGTTGGGGGCACGTCTTCAACTGGTGCTGGTAAGGCTCCTAAGAAGTAGGGTAAGATTACCAATCCCTGTAAGTTGTGTGAAGGGCACCATGCCATTCACCTTTGTCCGTATATGGATGAAGCCAAGCGAGTTTTGGGCAACTCAGTTGTCTCTACACCATGCCTTCCAGCTGGTTATAAGTAGCTTTCTTTGAGTCCTCTGCCAGCTGACCCTACGATTGATCAAGAGTCATCCTTGGTCAATCCCACTCCCCCGGAAATTCAAATTCAGGAATCCATTCCTGACCAACCATTGGTCATGGGATCGGTTGAGCTGGCCCCGTCTACGGTGCACCAGGTCTTTTCCATAGAGAGTGGCTCTCACACCCCCCATGTTCTTCTGGTTTCTTCAGATTCTTCAGACTTGGAGAGAGATTCTCCTGTCCCTACACCTCAAGAAGCAGCTCCTCCACCTCCCGTGATGGAGGTTCGGGAGGATACTCCTCCCGCCTTCGAGATGGAGGTCATGGAGGAGGCTCCTGCTTCCGTAACATCAGGAGAAGACCTTCTCTGTTTGATGGTAGCCCCTCCGAGTAGTTTGGTTGCTTCCTTTGATTGGAGTCGATTCGCAGGATTTCGCCTTCCGTCTTATGTGCCTTTCGAGATCACAATACAGGCTCTTGGTCTGGTTGTACGCAGCACCATTATAGACAAAGGCGCCTCTGTTAGTATTCTATCCTCAACTACCTGGAAAGCTTTTGGTTCGCCGCCGCTTGCGCCCGTTATGCAAAATATGTTGTCATTCAATAGAAGAACGAGTCAACCATTGGGGATCCTTTCAAGGTTACCTATTAATTTGGGAGGTAAAACTGTCCATATGGACGTGATGGTCATTCCAGGCCCCTTGGATTTTAATCTGCTTTTGGGGCGAGATTACACCTATGCCATGGGAGCACTTATCTCCTCCCTTTTTCGTGTGATGTGTTTTCCACATGAAGGAAAGATCATGACTGTTGATCAGCTTGCATTCTTCGGTCCTGATGTGGCAGCTGGTCTGCCATCATCCCCTCCTAGTTTTTATCCACCCGTTGTATCTGCCCCACCGCAGGTCAACTATGTGACTACCTACCCCGTGCGTGCGCTCAGTGATGATGTCGTCGTGCATAGTGTGCTGGGGGCATTCGGTCCTGACTTCCAGGATGTTTTCCTTCCATCGGGAGTGGAACTCTTGGAAACACTGACTTCTTGTTCATTCTGATGAAGGTCGGTCAGAGCATGGTTCCCTCCCTGTGTCAAGCTCTTTAAAAAATGAAACCAGGTTCTCGGAGCAGAGTTCTTTGTCTTGTGCCAAGCTCCTTAAACCATGAAAAAAAGTGTCACGAGGACAATTCCTTTCAGTGTGTCAACCTAGTTAAAATAATGAAACACGCGCATGTTCAATTCGACTTTTGTGTTGAACCTTCACTCCATTTCCAATGGACTGAAGCTTGGGGGGCATGTTCCTCGAATTGAGACACCATGCTGGGGGGCATGCCCGTTTCCCTTTTCTCAAGCATAGTTTGTAAAACTCAGTCTCAAGCATAGTTTGCATATGTGTATCCATGTGTGCTTTTAAGCTTGCGTAAAAATAAAAAGTGTGATTAGATACATTGTGTGAAACTTTTCATTGGGTCGTTTGTTATGAAACTGATACATTAGATAACATTGTATTAGATATTCGCATGACATATAAAAACAACATCACATGTAAAAAGAAAGATCCATCCAGAAATAGATATGTATATATATAGATATCGAAATGTTTACATAGTGTGCGTCGCATAAGATAAAAAAATATACATTTTCGTCTTATTACATCTGGAGACGACACGTCTCTCAAAAATATGCATGAAATAAAACCCTAGGAGGCTAGTCTGCGTGGTGCTCATGATAACAAGTCACCGCACGCACTAGGCGTCTCAGTAGACGGTGGAGGCGACTAGGCACTCCCACCGTATGTCTCTGATATGCTAATGGTACATCCGCTAGCTGGGCGTAGTCTGGAATCCCTCGGGCAATCCCCTCAAGATTCTGGACCAACTCTCCTCCTTCCGCACCCTCCTCATGAGGATCGACCTCGAGATGACCAATAGGAGACATCTCGACTGGTCTCTCTGGGCCAACATCTGCATACGCATGCAACTGCTGTCAGAATGGACATGTATTCATAAAAAAAATCATAAAACATAAAAATAAAAACATATCATACCCAGCGCTTCGTCCCAATCCTCTCCCTCCGGCAGTGGGAGATCTGGGTCTCCAGTAAAGTCTGTCCCGGCATAAGGCCAGTCCTCAACCACAATCAACTGGCCCTGCAACCACCCAAAAAACTCTGGCCTCCAGGACATCTGTTGGCCTCCTCCTGCTCTGGGCATTAGTGCTGCCTAATGAATCCATTCTTCTGGCTCTCGGAATTACCGCCACAATGGCCCCTTGCCCTGGAAGATTGGTTAATCATTCCAATGAACGATTGTAGGATGGACCCATAGCCAAACTCGTCACTTGGCTTGTTTGTATTCCTGCCACTGCCTCCTCGATGTGTTGTTCACCGCCAGGCGGGCCCTTTGCGGTAAACGATCGGCAGCATCGCGATGATGTTGATCGTATTTGATGTTGATCGCAGAGCGGTGTTGATCGCGACTATTTTAAGAACGATCGCGCCGATTCTTCTGAGCCTTTTGCATATAAAAGCCCATTAGCGCGGGTCCATGCCCAATACCCGGGCCAATGAGCGGAGCCCTAAAAATTCAAAAAGTTGCCA
Organism: Pinus albicaulis; assembly: GCA_034641835.2. NCBI lineage: Eukaryota > Viridiplantae > Streptophyta > Pinopsida > Pinales > Pinaceae > Pinus > Pinus albicaulis. Next base: position 865,901,430 of record CM076569.1, read on the forward strand.
CAGAAGTCTATTGCATGATGGAAAACTATTAAAAAACGGATTGAAATGAAGTACAAGGAAGCGCCTTTTACCTGGAACTGACGGAACTCTGAATAGTAGCCCGGATCGGTCGCAATCGCCGCCAGAAGTTTGCACAGTAAATGGACCAATGTTGCTCTTCACTCAGGTAAAAAGTAAAAGTAATTTTATTTTTACCATTTAGACTTATTTATAACTTTTTGAGCTCTATTTAGGTTTAAAAAGTCATTTTTCATTAATATTCCATATGTTGTGTCGAAAATGGGTTTTACACTTGCCTTTTTGTGCAGCAACAGGTTTTTATGCAACGTAAACGGCGAAACGAGTTGTATTTTATACTTTTTTGGACTCGGTAAAAACACGAAAAAGTCACTTTGGAATCATCTTTCAACTCTTTTCTGACTCTCTAAACATGAAAAGATTGCCGAGGCCCTTGTCGTTTCGATCTCGTTAAAGTGGCTACGAAACGACATCTACCTAGTATACGTTTACCCCTTTTTCGAGCTGAGATGGATTATTTACGAAAAAGGAATACCCTAGCCTATCGTGACTAGGAGGTTTTCTCGGATATTGTTTTCTACCTTTTTGGGTCTGAGAAACTATTTACGAAAAGGGACCTTTTGGAGTTTACTTTTCTGCTGTCTTTTCAAACTCTCTAAACATGAAAAGACGCCGATTTTTTCCTTTGTCAGACTCGTTAAACCCTGATGACATTGGATTCAGTCGAAATGACGTTCTCCGAGTTCCTCCTTCCTAGGGCTCGTTAAATGTACTAGGATGGATTCGCCCGAAGGGCGGACTTATATTACAAGCATATGCTATCCCCTTCAAGCTTGTTATCAAAAATAATTGGGGTACTCGCCAGCAATGGTGGGGGGAAAATGGAACCATCATCATTGTCGTGTCGGAAGTATGTCGCTCTTGAACATGGCACTTGTCTGCATTTGTGTCGGGTTGGGGATATCTCATCTCGTTCTTTCACTTGCCTCCGTGGGTTTGGATAATCCCTTTTGACCTCTCCTCTGCTCATTGCCTCGTCACCATGACCTCTGATCCGTTGATGTCAAATACTGCCAAAACCACTATTTGTGTCGTTATATGTTCAAGAGAAGTTGACCTCTGCAAATATCAACCTTCCTCTGATTCTCATATGGTCCTGATTCACAACAAAAACATCATGTTCCTCTGTCTCGTGTCGATGATGTGGGAAACATTATGGCCCACCTTCGATCAAGGTCACTTCCTGTCGACTTCAACTCATTATCCAGGAAGTTGGTCTAGAGACTCCTGATGGTACCTTGGAGCCTGCATGCCTCAATGGCAGGTTCATCGCATTCGACGTGAAGTTTACATCATTGACTTCCGATCGAATGATTCTGCGGGTGTTCGACGTCAACTCATTTATTCGCACGCCGTAGATTGTACCTGTAGTACCTTGAGGACCATCGTCATTATTGGTGGTTTCTCTCGCGTCTGTTAACAGCTTTCATCATTGGCTGGTAATCAGACGATGTTCTTGCATGTTCGACTTCAGCTCACATATTCGCATGCTTGAACTTGTACTTTGTTTGGGTCGAGATGGAGTGCAAGACCCTGGATTGTGTCTGTTGTAATCCAGGCTGCGATTTTGTGGATTATTATTTACATGACTTAATCACTGGATGGCTGCGACCATGCTTGATTCTATTTATCGATCCTCACTGGATGGTTGTGTCCATACCTTGGATCTAGATTATTGTATACTCTGCTTCGGATGGCTACGTCCATACCACATATATATCATGTACTTGAGATATCAGTTGTATTTCTCCGTGCAGGTTTTCCGACGGCGGAGCTTCAGTTGGACACGTTCTCTTAAGCATTTCACCCCTCTCTCTCTCTCGGGCTGCATGCTTTAGGGGCATCACATTTACACGAGTAATTTTCACCGTCCCTACCTGATCCCCATCCAGCACATTGGAGGGCCCATTCTGTGACCTGTGAGCAATTTCATGCCTTGAAACCACTATCATTGCATTCCTCTAAACATGAGCTTCAATTGCCCTGAAGACATCTCCTTGCAAAAAACCATAAAAACATCCCTTTTTGCATTGGCGCGGGTAGCCAGTTCATAACTCGCGCCAATAAGAAAAATCCTACAAAGAGGCCGCGCCAACTGGCGCTCTGTCCCAGAGTCGCAGTCGCGCCAGCCAATTTAAGGAGTGTTTTTTAAATAAAATGGCGGAAGTTTCGTTTCAACAGAATCAGACACTGTTATCTATCTTGAGTTGGGAGGTTTGGCTCCGGGAATTCCATGTAGGGGAAGTGGTTTGCCACCTCTCATGGAAGCTTCCTTGAAGATAGGGCCAATCCCACAATTATAGGGATCCCAACTCCCCTTCCTCCATCTATAAAAGCTTGCCCATTGCCATTGCAAGCTAGTCTTGAAGTGCCCAAGTCTTGAATCTCCAAGTTCTCAAATTCCCAAGAGCCTTAATGCTGCAAGAGCCCTCATTCTTCCCTTAAGGCCAAACTCAAGCAAGGAGACTATCGTTGAGAGACTCTAAGAGAGGCTTGTCCCATCCTTGGCAGGCTTTGCGAGACGTGTTCTACTGGAGACCCCTCCGAAGGAGACCTCAGCGTCAGAACATTGGTTGTACTCTCTTTCAATTGTTTATTAATGAATGACTACTAGTTATGGTTCCACTCTGTTCTTCGTTTATGATAATGATGAGTTATATCCTTTCTGACTGATATATAGTTGCGTATTCTGGATTTTATGCTTGTATTCGTATTGTTTCTTGCATGTGCAGGTGTCCATTCATGGAGATCGTGGGGATCGTGATCTTCCAAGGCTGAGGAACGGGAACACTGTCTCTTCTACGAATCATAGCGTTGGACTCCAGGTAGGCCTCCATCGTTGGTCTATTTATTTTCAATTAGGAACTTGCGCTGTAGCATTTGATGATTGTTGCTAGACCCGTTCTGGCCTAGTAGAGATCACCTCTGTCCGCAGAGGTTACCTCTTCAACGGTAATAAAGAGATATAGTCTCGGTGCGCTCGAGTGTTTTATTTTAAATTATCAAAGGTCTTATTTCACAGGGGTTATGTACGGAAGCCTGTCTTTGGTATTAGTCTATATGCAGTATCAAAGGCATTTCATTATTGAAAATTTAATAAATTTGATGAATGAAATTGAAAAAAAATGAGTAGGACAAAGGTGGACAGAATTCTGACATAGGAAAGACGAATTTGTGGGTAAACAAACTTGAGAAGTGTACAGATCTATCATTCTACCAGTAAAACAAACATGAGAAAGTGTGCAGATCTATCACTCTTCATTATCTATTAATTCAATGAGGAAAATGTACGCCAGACAGATGTATCATGCTTGGAATAAACAAATTTGAAATATTCATTTTAAATAGAAGACAAAGTTTGAAATGATTGAAACACTTACATGAGGAGATAGCTCCAAGAAAACTTCAATCCGTGATGTTCCTCGTCTACTACAAACGACTAGGGAACATTCATTTTTCCTCAGCAATATTTCTGTCAAGATCTTTGTCGTGGTCAGGTGTTTTTATTGGCTTTTGTTATTGAAATTTGGAAACCCCATGTGCTATACCATGTTTTTTTTAATGAAAAAATAAACAATATACTGAGAAATTCATACATTCACTTACGAGTAACCTGTAATTTTCTTCTAACAAGCCTTCCAAGCACTTTAATTAATGGATAACGACAATCCATCACAAGGTTTGATATACCAATCTACCAAATCTATTTGAACAGAGGTTGTTTGAACATTGACTTCTCTTTGATTCTGAACATCAACTTCTCTTCGATTTGATTTTGAGAGTTCCAAACAGAGGTTGTTTGCCATGCTCGGAGTTCATGACAAAAAGGTCGAACATCCAATTTCTTATCTAAACAACTGTAAATGTCACTTGCATTGCCGTATTTGCAGACATACAAATACAGGATGCCCAAGTTCGAAGCTTGTTGCCCCACTGCCTCTTTAAGTTTGATGTAGAAAAAGATCAAAGAAATCCCCACCAATAAAAGAATAGCCGACTCCCATGCTGTCACGGAAACATTGTTTGGCCCCAGGTTCGAAGCCCGTGACCCCCACTGGAGCTTTGAATTCAATGGAGAAAAACAAAAAGCAAAGAAGCTAGCTGAGCGGGAAAAAAAAATTGAATAGGGCATAATGGAATCATAGGGTAGAATGGGAAAGAAGGCATAAAGGTCGAATAGGCTAAGCGGGAAAAAAAAATTGAATAGGTCGATTAAGAAAATTTGAATAGGTCGAACAAGCTGAGCGGGAAAAAATTGAAACTATGACATGAAATCATATGACAATTTCCCACCCAAACATTAGTGAATAATTTATTTTATTTAAATTATTTTATATATTTATTGTAAACTACTGTAATATTTTACAAAATAAACTTATTTTATTTTATTTAAAAACAATTTATCAATATTTTTGGATGTAAAAATCATTACTTATAATATTCATTGTAATTATTATTTATAAGTAATAAAAAATATTAATAAATATAATATTTTTAGGTAGAATAATTACTTTCATCATACTTTATAGGTTTCTTCAAAATTAATTTCATTATTACCATAATTATTCAACTTCATTAGTTGATTGCCAATATTTTCTTCGTTATATGAATCATCCTTAAATAGACCTTATAGTAATTTTCATAATGTTCGTGTATGGAGATAATTCTATGATTCCACAACCATTTTCCATAGAGTTGTTCATTCAAGGGATACCCTTAGAGTACCAAGTTATGAATATTCCAACATCTTCCATATGTTCTAAAATAAGCGGCCTCTTCTTATTGATTTCTTACACTTGTTGTGACACTTCCACTCAACCACCTAAAGTATTTAGCTAGCACTTTTTTTGTGTTCATCTCATTATTCCAAGCTGGTCATAATCACATGAGTTACCATCAATTATCATCATTAGAAATTTTGCAAGTTTTTCCTAAAATTTACTAATTAGTCTACAAACACATGGTAATAATGGCATTACCCACAAACACATGATACCCTCATAACCTAGTATTGTGTGCTAGGAAGGCTTTCCAAAGAAGTTGGCTGGCATCACTATGACACTATTACAGGATTAGAAGGGAAGAGAAAGGAAAAGGCTCAGGTATCATATGAGAGAAGGAAGCAATTGGAAAAATTGAGATCAAAAGCAGTGGAGTTAGCCGAAAAGAAGCTTGCCCCAAAGATGGATAAGATAAAACTTGACAACATATTGGTCAATTTCCTTGACCCTTTATTGGTTATTCAGAAGGAGTATGAATACACCACCGTTAATATCAAGGTAACCAACCCCTAGCAGATCAAGGGCTACAAGTTGTAGTTTTCATCTGAACATCAACATACCACAACCATGCTTACAACCAGAAGCCTTCTCACATTCATGATCTGATTATATAGTGAATTAGACAGAAGTAAGAAAACAATTACTTCTTCAAAGCTAATTCGAATTTGGAGGGCTTAGCCGGGGATTGGGGGTTAGGGGTTAGGGATTTAGAGGTTTAGGGTTTAGGGGGTTAAATGGGTTAGGGGTTAAGGGGTTATAGGTTTAGGGTTTAGGGGGTTAAATGGGTTAGGGGTTTAGAGGTTTATGGTTTATGGGGTTAAATGGGTTAGGGGTTTAGGGGGTTAGGGGATTTAGCAGTTAAGGATTTTAGGGGTTAGAAGTTAGGGGCTAATGGGGTTAGGTTTTAGGGGTTAAGGGTTTATAGGTTTAGGGTTTAAGGGGTTAGGGTTAAGGGTTTAATGGTTTAGGGTTTAAAGGGTTAGGGGTTAAGGGTTTATAGGTTTAGGGTTTAGGGGGTTAAGTGGGTTAGGGGTTAAGGGTTTAGGGGTTAGGGGTTAAGGGTTTAGAGGTTTATGGTTTAGGGGTTAAATGGGTTAGGGGTTTACTAGAGGTTTATGGGGTTAAATGGGTTAGGGGTTGGGAATTAGTGTTTAAGGGGTTAGGGGTTAAGATGACATGGTCGTCACAAGGCGCGACACGGTGTGCCCGCCCACCCGGAGGAACAATGATAACGGGGTAAAACCCACAGTCCCTGTTTACTCAAAATTTCAATCTCAATCTGTGTGTAAAGTGCCTTCAATTTTTTCATGCCCAAGAAATTCATAATTTGGGAAAACTCACACTGTTCTAATTACTTGAACTGGAAAATTAAATAAACTTTTTCGGAATGTTTTAATATCTCAAATTGGAGATTTTAGATATTAAATTAATACTCTCCCTCTACCTATGTGCATATAGCAATGCATCTTCTCTTTATCATTCAAATCAACGCCCACATTTACACTTTCAACCATTAGCTTGCGGACACTTCTTTAAAATTCACTAACCATAAGTTATAAGGCCATACACCTAAATATACAAACAGAGCTTTTCTTTTTTCACCAATGGTCAAATTCCAACTCTCTCTTACCTTTTCTTCAAAGGTTATAAAACCCCTTCATGTATATAATATGCTCCTTTATTGAAACCATACAATCCACCCTCGGCTTATTACATTAAACTCAACTCATCCTTAGGCAAGAGTTCTTTACCAAAGGTTTTGTTCTTTACCTTGATTCTCCACCCAAAACTTGTTATTCGCATCAAATACCATATATGTACCCTTAGTTCTAATGAAGTGCTCCTATCATATCTCACTTCGAAAGCTCTTATATTTGGAGCCTCTTTTAATTTCGGTCCTTAATTATTTTAAATAACGCACCCAGACTATGGTGTTTTCACCTTAACCACTTTGACTATGGTTTAGCCCCTTTTTATAAACGCTAAAATTCAACTCATAATATTAAACCAGTGCGATATTTTAATACACATTGCACTCACGGCCCCACACATCAAAATTATCAAATAAACGTTTAAATGCCAGAAACAAATGTGAAACTCGCAGTTTTACAAATCCACTCAGGGACATGTGTTGGTCTTAGGAGCGTATCGCATTTTTTTTTTAAAACAACTAACTTCCTTTCAACAACGCGAATACCATGGTTTCGTTCCTTAAAACCACCTTCGCTAATGGTGCTCATGATTCCACCTCCTTCTTCGTCACGGTTCCGCCTATTCCATTCAACACCTTATTATGTTCTTCCTTCAACATTCTGTACAGGTTTTATCAACGCTTCACACAGAATCATATTCTCCACTAATTACTGCATTGTGGCTTGGAATAATTTATGTCAATTTTGTGAATCGGGTATACCAATCCCGACACAGATGCTGATCTGTGTGCACCTCGCATTCAAATTAACAGAGGATCTATATAATCCAGGGGAATTCGAAAGGAACCAAGTCCTTCTTTAGGCAACGAACCCCTAAGTTCAATTCACTGTCATCGCCTTACACAGAGGCCTCAATTTCAATGAGACTCACCTCAATTATTCAATTCCTACACATACACCTAGAACATTTGGTTTACTCCCAAATTTATGATTCGACCCCACTATTCAATCAACCATTTCTTAGATACATACATAGGTTCCCAATTAACTCTTATCACAGAACTATTCACGCATTCCTCATATTCTGTTATCACTGAATATATAGACAGACCTTAAAACAATCACAAAGTCTCCCTCATACTCAGTTCACGGAGACTCGAGGCATTCTTACACAGAACTAAATCAACAAAATGCACGAGAAGTAGTGAAACAATTCTTCTATGACATATACTTGAAATTACTTACAGCTTCTGGTCCGGCCAGATCTTCGATTCAAATGGCCTCCTACTTCGATTCTTCGATTCTGTCGAAACTGTCGCAATAGCGGCACCTTTTCCTGAATTGTTGTAATAGAAACGATTTCCTCAAACGTCGCAATAGCGACACTTTCCTCTATGTCGTCGCAATTCCGACGCTATTGCTGAAACTATCGCAATTCCGACAGATTCCTCCAAACGTCTCAATTGCAACACTTTGTCTAAGCGTCAATATTGCAACACTTGTCTCTAAACGTTGGTATAGCAATGGTTTCAGGCAGGATTTGAAAAAGTTGAAAAAATTTGGGGAAATTTCCGACATTTGGTCAAAAGTGTCGGAACCAAGTGTCGGAATTTCCGCCAAATGTACTAGTGCAAGTACGAGGGAATAGTTATAAATGAAAATTTGTCTCGCAACAAGATTCACCATATGCAAGGAATGAGGAGACCCATGGCATGCATGCCCACAGCCTTCCACCTCAACTATGAAAACAAATTTGTACCACATATTTAAGAAGTTCTCCATTAATTAATTCTTAAGAGTTTTTATACCAAGTGCTGACATAAATGCATAAACTAGAAATAATAATAAAAGAATTAAATATTATGTAATAATTCATATATTTTTATACATATTAATAACCTGAATGATTAAGATTAATTATTAGTATTTATTTTTTAATTATGTTAGGTATGTGTTAATTTAAATATCTTTTGGTTCTTATAGGTAAATAATATGGGAGAAAATGTTTAAAAAATGTTGTTAAATTTGTTATTAATATGTTTATTTTTTATTAAGAAATCATATATTTTTTAGGGTGGCATGAGGGGAAAGATTCTCTTGAATCATGAAGAAAACTAAGTAGTAAAGTATTTCTGGGTCTGGGTAAGAGGATGAATAATTTGGCTGAAATGTACGAGATTTTATTGGTATTTAGCTGGTTAAAGATAGGGAACTCTCCAAGTTTTTTATTTTGTGAGACTCCCTTATTACCATTCAACGTTTATAGAATGACATTATTGCTAAGAATAATGGTATAAATCTTTATCTCCATAAAATTCTTAGCATCTTGAATTGCTTCCATAGCAAGGCCTTCTTCTATATCTTGCGAAATCAAAACAAAGAAGTTGATAAACATGCTAATAATGCCAATCAATTGGAGGCAGGACATAATATCGTCAATGGAAAGAGCGAATGGAAAATTATCACATGATGAACATCATGCAAGTCCTTATTCATTGTTTCATCCTTGGAATTCATGAGATTGTGAGCATTAAAAAAAAAAAATTGTGCAAGTCCTTATTCGTTGTTTCATCCTTGCAATTCATGAGTTTGTGAGTATAAAAAAGTATTTTGTGGGGTTCCTTAAGGTTCACTCATATAATACCATTATCCCCTTCAAAAATTTGAATAATTGATTTATTAATATGTGGTACAAGTTTTTTTTCATAGTTGAGATGGAAGGCTGCAAGCATGCATGCCATGGGCCTCCTCATTCCTTGTACATGGTGAATCTTGTTGTAAGACAAATTTTCATTTATACATGTTCCCTCCTACTTGGCTCATTCAAATCTACAAGGGAGTGAACGTTATTGGAACTCAAGGTTGATAAGGTTTTTGTGGTCTGTGAGTTCTTTAGTTCTGATTTTATATTCAAGGAGGGTGTTAATGAGTAGAACAAATAGGAAATATTGGGTATGTGTTTTATTCTTGGGTACTTGGTATGTCAAATACTTCCTAATAAAAATAATAAGAGGTAGATGTGTAATTCATTCAATTCTTAATATAAAATTAATATGTGACATTTAAAAATATCCATAATAAAAAATCTCAATGTGGATCATCAATAAAACTTTTAATTTTTATTCTAATATGCAAAAAAATGTATTAACCAGATTAGATCCATCTTAACTCCATATCTACCAGGTCCAATAAGGATCAAGTCTATTGAGATGCAAAACTCTTTTAGAGTGAAAAGAGATTTGATACCTCTTAACACTTGGTAGATCTAGAGTTAAGATGGATCTAAGTCAGTTTTATTTCGCCTTTTAAATAAGCTATATTCCATCTGAATATCATGGGTCAATACCATTTTACCTTAACTACCCAACAAAAAATAGTAACATAGAATTTTTATTTTTATTACTTTATTTTCAAGTTATTTTTATTTTAACATAGGGTTTTATTTTACTTTTATTTTGATTGAGTCCAAATTTTTAGAGGAAGTTACATTACAACATCTCCATCATACTCGGTTGGAGAGCACCTCTTGGCGCAATTAAAAGAAATCATAAAAATTAATTAAATTATAACTTTATTTAAAATTGTTTTTATTACTAATTATAAAAATAATCAACATATGAATTAAGCATATATACATTTAAAAAACCACATGACAAGATTCTTAACCATGGAGATTCATTTCACTTGTAAACATGTTTTTTTTACAATACCATGGTTTACTAATGACATTTCTTAATTAATCAATTTAATTAAAAATGCAGAAAGAACATAACTAATTTTGATATAAATCTCAGTCTTTGATTTGTGACTACTACTAAGAATATTATAGAATATTCTATAAATGTTAAATCTCTACAATTCACTTAATACTTATTAATAATTAAATTAAAATCCTATTCCAAAATAAACACACATATTAACATAAAAATATATACATATTAATAAAATTCATATAACCTAACCTTTGGTGTTCCCTTCCTTATTCTCTTCCTTTTTGGCATCCCCTCCCCCTCCTCTAGCCTCCCTTATTCCCCTCTCCATAGTAACAATATGTAAATAAATATACTTACCCAAAGTTACCACACACCATTATTTATGCGTTCTTTACCACTTTAAGTAGGAGCAAAAATGTAAATGTGCATACTTAGTAATATCAATCTGAAATTTTTATGAAAGCATAATTTCCAGTTAAGTGGTAGGGACTAAGCTCCATCTAATGCATTTCTCTCGATGAAAAGAGAAACTACTTTTTTCTTGGGGATGTTCTACTGGCTATCCTATCCTATCAGATACTACTGAGATAATCATATTTTATGTAGAGTGGAGATATATATATATATATATATATATATATATATATATATATATATATATATATATATATATATATATTGCAAATATTATATGAATAATTACAAATATATACTTTACCTTCACACATTAGATTTTCTTTTGTGAGATTATATGAAGAATTACAAATATATAGTTTTCATTCCAAATACTAGTAGCAAGTGAAAGCTTGGAAGCCCATTGTCCATGTAGTACATGAGAAAGGAGGTGTTTTCTTTTATCAAATTTAGTATAGGCTAAGGGCTTCTCATATGCATTGAGAATTTCTATCATAAAATTCCTTCCATGGAGATTATGGAAACAATTTTATATTTTTCCAAGGAAACCATTTTATCTATTAACAATATTAGAATAATATTATTATTTTGAGATAGTTCTTTGGGAATAATCACACTATCATAAATAAATGTTGTGATTATTCTCGAAGAACTATCTCAAAACAATATGAATAGTTGTGATTATTCCGGAACAATTATCTCAAAACAATATGAGTCACAGAAGTTTAAATTCAAAGATAGTATTATTATATATATATTTTTAGTTGAAGCATTTTCATTAGGTTTCTTTGAATAGGGTTGGCTAATTGGGTTTATGGAATGCAGATGATCAACCCAACTGGCATTCTCCCATTTCACAATCAGATCGAAAAATATAGGGGTGAATGCATGAAGATGGGCTACATTTTTGGGCCCAATGTGGCGATGAAATTATAAAATTTTACTCTTTTATGGAATTGAAACCCTCAAAATTCATGTAACTATTGTGAATTTTGATTTGGAGTAAAAAGGAAATTTGTGTAGAATTATATTGTTGTCCCAATGATATTTTTTTGCAAAAAAAATTAGTGTCATATAATATGTCAATTTTCCATTAAATGAAATGCTTTTCCTTGCAAATTTTCACACATATTAAGAGGTATGTGGATGTTCACGTAGCATAATTTAGTCTAAAATGTGTAATTTTTAATATCTATATATATATATATATATATATATATATATATATATATATATATAAGCATGATTTACATGGAAAATTCAGTTTTTCATATTAAAAAATTATTTTTATGCAAAATTATATTTTTTATTATTTTTTCAGAATGAGCAAAGCAAATATTTCAATGTATTTTGACATTTTATTTTCAACTATTTAAATAAATTGAAAAACTAAGAGTACCCTTTTTTAGAGGAGTCCTAAACAGAGATAGTGGTATTTTTTGAAAAATTTCCATTGTGATTTGATATTGATTTTTTATTCCTTGCTTCTTTAAAACTATCCAAAACAATTTCAAGCTGATTAAAATAAATTAGATGAAAAATATCATATGACTTCGAAAATGTCATACTCATATGCCATTGAATGCTTGAAGTTCATGTGAATCCAACATGATCAAATCACATACAGCTAAGGACAAAATTTTCCCCAAATCATGAGGAGTCTAGTAGGTAATAGAGAGTGTGATATTATAGATTTTACAGGAATTTAGCTTCAGTGGTCTTGCTTTGATCAAAACCTTAATTTCAGTCCAAATAATGATCGAGGTTTCGTAAACCCTCGATCAATTCATTTATGATTTTTTTGTGGGCTTGATTGACCTCTTTACATTATTAAATCTAATATTAATATTAATATATTTTAATGTTAATATTATTAAAGTTATTAATTTTGGATTAATATAATATTAAATTTTATAAAATATAATATTTTAGTTTTATTTAGCTCAATTTTTTTTATAAATCTAAAATAATAAAATATAATAATTTTAAAATCATGAAGTAACCATAACTTAAACCTACCTAAATAAATACAACCTAAACAAATTCAATTGGAAGACATGAAGCACTCTATGTATCTCCGATGGAGGTAGCTGGAATATTAATATTTTGGAAAATTTTAGATAAGATTTCCATGGAAATTATCATTTTCCCTCCAGGTGAATGTACAACACACATTTGAAATCTTGCATTTTAAATATATGTATTATATAAAAAAATAAATTGTTGTATGCCATCAAAATAAGAAAAATTATTTAAACATTATATTTTAGATGTCAAATTATTTAAAAATTTTTGAAATAAAGAGGAGAGAGAGAGGGAGAGAAGGGTAAGTGAGAGAGGGAGACACAAATATGGTGTTAGGTCCTTATATTACTAGTGTAGTCCCTTATTGTTGTTAGTGTAGCCCCCTTATTGTTATTTTTGTATCCATGTAGTCCCCATGTTGTTATTATTGTGCCCCATAAAAGACCACTATTGTTATTGTTGTGCCCTTACATTATAATTGTTAGGTCTGCTAGGACTATACTGTGACCCCATGGACTCCTATATTTGGAAAATAGGTTTTTTCATTTGTATCATCCAAAAATTGTTCATTTATGTAATATAAAGGAGCTTTCCCCCTCGAAGTGGTTGATTTCTAAGGCGTTGATCTCTCTTTTCTTCTATTTTGGGAGTTGGTTTCATAACATTTGGTATCAGAGCTTTGGATTCTAGGGTTTCGCTGCTTCAAACAGGTCATCATGGAATTTTTGCTATAAATTTTTTTCTACGAAGGTTTAGAAACTAAAAAAAAAAATCCATTTGCGAAGAAATTCTGAGGAACTTCGTGTAAAAATTTCAGATCTTGGTTTGCAATATTTTCGGAGATATGATTTATGGAATTTAGGGTTTTTGCAGGCTCCATAATTTCATCTCAAAAGGGTGACATTGGGAAAATCATAATAACTCTCTCTAAGCATCGGATTGGAATTCTGTAAAAAGTGGTCGAAAGGAAAGGGACTGTAGTTTCCCGTGTATCAATTTAAGATCCGAAGGAGGAAACAGTGACACGTGGCATACCATACAAGTTCGCTCTAATGAACTAGTCCATAATTAGGTCATTGCGGGAGATTGGGGATAACTTTGTCTTGAAGAATCCAAATCAGGTCAGACCTGTGACATTGGAAAGAAGCTTCAGATGGTAACTAAAGTACCAAAGATAAAATATCCGGGATCCAAAATTACAGAGATACATCAGTTTCAATATCGAGCTCCTCAAAAGCAAGAAAAAGGTGTGTTTTTGTTTTTCGAATTGTGTAAGTCTTGTTTGAAAAATCAGTTTGAAGTGATTCCAAGGGCACGTTGAAGCATATATATCAATATTGGGTTCTAAAATCCCCCCTAAAAAAATTTCAACACTCATTAAGCCCTCAAAAGGCTCTATTATGACTCATGAAGAGGAAGAAATGCAACATGATATATCAAAATTACAAGACCAAGTGCACCAAATTTCGCTCCCGCAAAGAGTAACAAAAAAAGAAATGGAAGTTTTGAAGAAAGGTGTGGAATCTAAGATGGATGGTTTGAAGAAAGGCGTGGAAGATAAGATAGACAGTTTAAAGAATGGCATGGAAGATAATATGGATGTAATGGAAGCTAAAATTAATGACATGGAAGATAAGATCGATGAAAAAATGAAAGGCAACATGGAAGACATGAAAAATGATCTAAAATCAGACATGGAAGGTTTGAAGGAAGGTTTGAAAAAGTTGATATAAGAAATTATTCCTAATGGCGAAAAAATGTAGTAGAGAAAACTCATGATGATAACAAAATAAATGTTAATCGTGATTTCATAAAGTCTAATGTTGGATTGAATACCCACCATATTCCAAAGATAGATATGAGGAATTTTGATGGCAAGGATCTCGTAACATGGATACTACAGATGGATCAATATTTTGATCTCCATAATGTGCAAAACACACAAAATGTACGCATTGCAACTTTATATTTAGAACAAAACACATTTTTATGGTATCAATGGCTTTGCTCTCGTAAAAAAATTGTCACTTGGTCAATTTTTACGGAGCAAATGATAGAAAATTATGATGATGCAAAGAGCAACACCTTCTTTAGCCAATTGATAAATCTTAAACAAATGGGTTCAATGGTGGAGCACATTGAGGACTTCCAAAAATTAAATATAAGGGTAGTTGATATTCTAGAGGAACACATGATGGATGTCTTCATAAGGACTTTAAAGGATAACATCCAACATGAGGTCCACCTTTGGGAACCTGATTCATTGGAGAAGGCATTCATGTTGGCAAGAAAAATTGAAAGTAAAATTATGGCGACAAGGAAGCCTACCACTCACATCTATAAATATGGAAGTGTTTCTACCCCTAGACTTCCATAACCTACAAGGATGACACCACAACAATTGGAAGAAAAAATAGAAAAAAGGAATTTACTACAGTTGTAATAGAAAATACACTAAAATTCATAAGTGTGCTGAGAAGAGATTATTTTACATAGATTGAGAAGATATTATTTTACATAGATTACGAAGAGGAGGAATAAAATGAACAAGAAACTTTTTAAAAAGAGGATAAACACCGGGAAAAAAATCCTAGAGAAAGAATAAATGAGTCCAACCATATCTTGTAATGCATTGGCAGGAATTACTACTCCTCAAACTCTCAAGACCGAGGGACATATCAACAAGAAAAATGTAATAGTGTTGATTGATTCAGGTAGTACCCATAATTTTATTCATTTTAAGGTAGCCAAGGAATTGAATTGCTTCCTATACCCAACACCAGAATGTCAAGTGATGGTTGCAAATGGAGGAACTATAAATTACTCTGGAAAATGCCATAATATCATGATATCCTTGATGGAATATGTATTGAATATTCCAATGCTTTCCATTCCAATGGGAGGTGTTGATGTTGTACTAGGAGTACAATGGTTACAATCTTTGGGGACAATAACTTTTAATTTTCAAGAACTTTTCTTGCAAATTTTTTTTCAGAAGGAAAGGAATTTGAATTACGGGGTATCACAAGGAAGCCGACAAAGATAATAAGCTCTAACATCATGAAAAAGCTTATGAAGAAGGAACAACGAGGTGTAATTGCACAACTATGCTCACTAGACGTTCCAACATCAAAATCATCTATTTCTCCAGATCACCAAAAAGTCTTGGACAATCCTTCCAAGGTGTTTGAAGCTCCCAAAGGACTCCCACCTATTTGTGATCATGATTATGCTATTCATTTGATTCCAGGAAGTGTTCCTCCAAACATTAGGCCTTACAAATACCCTTATTTCCAAAAGAGCGAAATTTAATGTATGATTGCAGAGATGTTAGAGGTTGGTATAATTCAACCTAGTTGAAGTTCTTTCTCTGCTCTAGTAGTATTGGTGCACAAGAAGGATGGATCTTGACGCATGTGTCTAGATTATAGGGAGATTAATAAGCTCACTATTAAAGATAAATTTACCATTCCTGTGATTGATGAATTATTGGATGAATTCCATCGAGCAATTTATTTTACCAAGTTAAACCTTCGTTCAGGATATCATCAAATTAGAATGAAGACTGAATATATTCCGAAAACAACATTTCAAACTCATGAGGGTCATTTTGAATTTTTGGTCATGCCTTTTGGCCTTACCAATGCACCTTCTACATTTCAAGGGTGGATAAATTCCATTTTCAAACCCTTCCTTAGAAAATTTGTGTTAGTATTTTTTGATGATATACTAATCTACAACAGGTCTTGGAAGGATCATGTTCAACATGTTGACAAGGTGCTCAAACTTTTGGAGGAGAAACAATTATATGAAAAACCTCCAAATTTTTCTTTGGAGTACAAGAGGTGGAATAGCTGGGTCATAGTGTATCTCATGAGAGTGTTAAGGTATACCCTAACAAAATTAAAGCCATTGAGGAATGGAAATTCCCCACAACCATAAAGCAGTTGCAATGATTTCTCGGGTTAACAGGGTATTATCGCAAGTTTGTTAAGAATTATGAGAGAACAACAACACCTCTAACAACATTATTGAAGAAAGATGTATTTTCATGGACTCCTGAAGCAACTAAGGCCTTTGAACATATTAAAGAGGAAATGTGCCTAGCACCGGTCTTAGCTACGCCAGAATTGACAAAAACCTTTATTGTGGAATCTGATGCCTTAGGAAATGGATTTCTTGTTGCTTTAATGCAAGAAGGAAGACCCATTGCTTTTGAAATCCATCCAATCAAAGGAAATTATTTATAGAAAACTATTTATGAGAAGAAAATGTTGGCAATACTACATGTACTAAAGAAATGGCGACCTTACCTAATGGGAATAAACTTCAAGGTAAAAACTGATCATGATAGTCTTAAATACTTTTTGGAACAAAGACTATCTTTAGAAGAGAAGAAAAAATTGGTCACAAATATTTTTGGTTATGACTTTGAAATCATCTACAAAAAAGGGAAGCTAAATGTTGTTGCAGATGCACTCTCAATAAAGGATGAGGAGGTGGAAGCATTGCTTTGTACCATTTCTATTATCCAACCAGATTGGATAACTGAAGCAAGGGAGGAATGGAAGAATGATGAAGAAGTGTGGATACTCATTCAAAAGTTGCAGCAATATCCCATTACATCTGATACATTTACTTGGAAAAATAAGATTCCTTATGGTACAAATATTGCTTATATATTTGTAAGAATTGCCAACTAAAACAAAATATAATTTTGGAATTGCACACCTCTCCCTTAGGAGGACACTCTAGATTTTAAAACTTACCACACGGTGAAGAAATAATTTTTTTGGGATGGCCTTAAATCTGATATTCAAAAGTTTGTGGCGGAATGTTTGGTTTGCCAACAAAATAAAGTTGAGACAATTAAGACCCCAGGTCTGCTACAACGTTTATCCACTCCAAGTCAACGTTGGGAGGAGGTTTTAATGGATTTTATCACATGTTTACCTAAGTCTGAAATAAAGTGATTCATCATGGTGATAGTTGATATACTTACCAAGTATGCACACTTTTGTGCATTATCTCATCCATTTAGAGCAAGTATAGTTGTTACTGCAGTTATGGGAACAATTCAAAAGCTACATGGAAACCCAAATATTATTGTAAGCGACAGAGATCCCATTTTCACTGGAAATTTTTGGACGGGATTATTTTCTTGTTTGGGTACTCAACTAACTCATAGCTCATCTTATCATCCTCAATCCCATGGGAAAACTGAGATAGTGAACAAATTTTTCGAAGGATATCTTCGTTGTTTTGTATCTAATAAACAAACACAATGGGTCAAGTGGTTACCTCTGGCTAAATGGTGGTATAACACTTCCTTCCATACTGGAGCAAAAATGACCCCATTTATGGCACTTTATGGATATCATCCATCGTCCATCATGTTAGTGTCAGTTTAGTTATACTGCCATCAGTGATCAAAATTTCTCTTTTGCATTTGCATATTAGGAGTCCCATACCATAAATTTTCACCATTCCGCTAGGTCATGGATTCATTGATGGTAGTGATTTTTCATCAGTTTTCCCTCATGTGAAACTTGTTGATTCTCCTCTCTATGGTCTTTAGTCATGAGTTACTTTCACTTTGTGAGTCATGTTAGTAGGTCATAGGATGGGTCTCATTAGGTTCTAGGATCTCACCATGGTCAAATTAATGTGCCAAGTGTCAATAAATATCAGCAAGGTCATGAGGAAGTAAATAAAATCAAAGCCACAGCACCTGGGAAGATCAAAGAAATGTTTTATTCAGTTTGATGTAATTTTCACCTCAAAACCATGTTTTGAGGTGAAAACATGATACTTTACTTTTATTATTATCTTTATGTAATTTTATGTCACCATATGTAATAAGTCACACTTCAGAAGCTGTTATCTCCACAAAGTCACCACCCTGCCTTTCAGAGAATTTTTCCATAGAATTTTCATTCTAGAATCATGTTCTAAGTATGTCCATCATAAACAGCCCAGAAAGAGCTTTCCAACGGTATATTACACTCTCAAAACTGACTCTTGGATTGAAATTTATGCCTAAGTGAATAAAGCTCCCCTATACCCTAAACCAACCCCATTTTCCCCCATCCGATGGCAAAATCGCATTATTAAAATCTTTTAAACACATATGCGATTTAGTTAAACCACTTCACCTCATGTCCCTTTAAACTTTATAATAACGTTTTAAAGTTTGTTATTATAAATTCTCGTTTCCTTTAATCCGATTAAATAAACCACTTCCCCACAATACCCCTTAAACTTTATAATAAAGTTTTAAGGTTTTATATCATAAACCCCCGCCGATCGCAATCGCACCATATTCGTTGTCCATTCCGATTGGCCCTTGTTAAAAACTCCGATGCGATTACATTAAGTCCCGCAGATTGAATACGCCCGATTGACCCCGCCCGATGTCATCCGACCGTTGATCCGATCAACGATCCGATGGCCCGTATGCAATCGCTTCATTGCAATCGGCGATTTCAAATGACTCCCTCTGATTGAGTCCCTCCCGATTGACTCCACCCGATTACTCCTCCACCATCGATCTGCCCAACGATCTGACGGCCCACAGCCTATTGCTCCATCACAATCAGCGATTGTAAATAAAACTTTGCCTCCACTCTCCTTTGATCTCCTGAATTCGATTGACCTTCGGGTCCCACCATATAATCTTCCGCCCATTTATAATAAAAAGGGCCTTTTCCTTTGTAAATCTCAAATCTTGTTTATTTCATTTTATACAAAGGATTCCCCCATCGCCTATCCCCAATCACATCAGCGAAGTCTTATTATGTAATACACCCGCCCCAAAGCCCCGATTGCGATTGCGATTTTCACTCCCGGGTCTCAATTTAAAAATCCCTCCGCTCTTTCAATATAAAATCATTTTACTCCTTTGCAAAGCGCCAAAACATTTTTTATTTTGTTTTACCCCATTACCCTTTGGCTTATCCCTATTACATTAGTCCCAATCGCATCGGAAGTTTTTAAGGCCTCATAACATTTTCCCCTTTCCCCCGATCCCCGATTGCGATTACACCATCGCAATGCGTATTTTCAAAACGCTCCATTATTTGTTTCCATCCCCTTCCTCCCCTCCGATTCTGATTGCTATTGTGATTTGGACCCCAATTCCTTTCCCTTTCGCTCCTATTCATTCAAAGGGGATTTTTTTTTTTTTCATTAAAGGCATAAACTCAGTTTTGATATTTTCAAAGGGAAATTCTCGGCATATAAGAGATTTTCAAAAATAAAAAGAAAAGAAACAGTCAAAGGGACGAGAGCTAATTATGAAACTGAGATTTCTACAACATTAGTAAAATAGGGATCTTCTAGTCAAATTGCCTATTTTTCATTCATCCAACGTATTAGTGAATCTACCCAAGTGGTCAAACATATTGATGTTCCTCATTTTCAGGGGCAGATTGTTGGTTCTCTTTTCTATGATCGGACTTCAGTTCTTAAGTTGGTAAACAACTCCTTTTTTCTTTGGATCTACTTCCCACAAATCTGGTCTATTTAATGTAATTTTGAATCATTTGTAAATCAGTCAGTAACTCAATAAGTAAGGGAATGGTGTGGAAATCAAAGAGGACGCTCTGCGCTCCATTGTAACAGTTTGACAGGGAATTAATGAGATATGTAGCTCTGATTTGTGGGATCCATGTCGTATGAATTTTATTATTTATTCTCTCCTTTGTGTTGATATGTAAATTTGTTATGTTCACCATTCATTCATAAACATCTCTGGTTGGATGCTTTCAAGATAGATAGGTAGAATCCATTTTTAATGCTCTGCCTTGGGAAATAATTCAATATTCTGTGTTTTCTTCTGTTTGAAAAGGATCCATCTCTTATGCCCTTTTCAGCTCCTCACCAATCTTACCATCTCATCATTATTTAAACTTAATTGCTAAAATTTCCTGCCTACCTTGCCCCATGAAATACCCTGTATCCCTGACTTAATTCCCCAGTTTCAAACTGTTCCATTTTTTTCCATACTACCCTGAAATTCATTTATTTAAAACATTTTCCATTATTATACCTAGCCTAAAATCAATTCATAATTGTACTTTGTTGAATATATTTTCTCGGAGAGAGCCCTCTCCTGACCTTGTAGGGCTAGCTACAAGGTTGAGCGTGGTTTAAAGGTTACCCTGATTTGCCTTTTTCAGCCTAAGGTTCAAATTAGGTGCTAACATTTCTGGCGACCCCACTGGGGAAGTTTTAGCATAGAAGATTCATCATCCCAGTAATATTTTCCTTGTAAATTCCTGGACTCTGGAAGATGATGTTCAGAGTTTGTTAGGCTGAGATATAATTTTTTACAGTAGAAATTTAACCACACTGGCTTCAAGAAGATACACATGGGCTAATCCTGATCCAAATCCTCCCCCTGTATTTGAAAATCCTAATCTTATCCCAAGAATAGTCAGAAGATAAGAGGGATCCCTAAGTCCTAGACCTATCTTCAGATGCCATACTTGGCCCAGTGAGTGGTTGTTTGTAGAAGATCTTTCTTTTGATGAGATTTTTGAGCTTTCTTTGTTTAGAAATAAGTCTGAAACTGCACTTGATGACACAGTTTTAGATCCAGAATTTCTTGTAGATATTGAAGTTCAAAGGGAAAATACATCAATTGATGACTACATTTTGAATTCCCCTTAGTCATCTATCATTGTAACTAATATCCCTGAGCCTTCAGAGTCATCAGGAACATCATTTCCTCCTCCTAATTCATCAACATTCCCATCAATCAATTCTTAGATTTCATCTCCTCCATCAACACCTCCCTTAAATCCTAGTAGCACAAACACTGTTGTAAATCCACCTCAAGTCATGGCTGCCCGCTATGCACCCCTGGTTTTACCTCAGGTTTTGAATGATATGCCTGCTCATTACCAAAGTAAAATTCCTATCTTTGATGCCACTCAAAGCATCACAGCCCAGCAGCACATTGATAAAATGAATGACTTTTTTGATCTTCATGAGGTAGAGGCAGAGAATGTAACTACAAGATTGTTTGTCCAAAGCTTTGGAGGTGAGGTTAGAAAGTGGTTCAGGGCCTTACCAGCAGGCTCTATCCGCACTTTGCAAGAGTTACATACATAGTTCTTAGACCAGTGGGACGTAAAGAAAAACCCACTCCAAATTCTATCTGAATATGAGAATATTAAAAGAAATGTGGGTGAAACTGTGCAGGATTACTGTCTAAGATTCAATGTTGTATATAATGCTATTCCGGCTAACCTCAAACCTCCTATGGGATTAGCCTTGCTTAAATTTCCAGACGTTTTTGATGCTGATATGGCATATCAGCTGCGAGAGAGAGATCCCACTACGCTTGAAGACATGCAGAAGATAGTTGTAAGTGTAGAAGAAAATTTGCTAGCCAAAAGAGCACAGACTAGAGCTGAAAAGAGAGTCAATGTGAAAGAATAAGCCTCTCCTTCAGACAGTAAGATGGATACTTTGATCCGAACAGTTGAAAATATGGTCGATCGGCTAACAATTTCGGATAGGCCTGAAGCACAAATAAGAAATCTGAATTTCAGAGGACAACAGCTGCAATTCAGAATCAAGCAGAGAGAACAAAGAGTGCAAGACCAAGCACCACCACAACAGCAGATCAGGACTCCATTGCAGTAGAATTACGTTCAAGGAACGAAGACAAATGATGATGATCCTGTGATCGAAGTCAATCATTTTTTCATTGTAGATGGTGCACCCATCTTTCTCACTGAAGATGAGGAATATACAACGATTGCAGACATTCAAAAGGATGAAGATTTCATATTTGCCAATGACGCAGTGTTAGAAGAAGAGTCCAATGATTACCAAAGAGGGTACATGAACGCTTTATCAACACAACAAAAGCAGTATTCTTTGAGGAATAGAGATGTCCCAATTAGTCCCATTCAGAAGAGAAAAGAGCTCCAAATGAAGAATGATTCTCAGAAGAAAGGGAAAGAGCCGGCCAATCCTTCCTCCAACAAAACCTCTTGAGAAAATAATATTCCAAATGAAAAGAACCAGCAGAGTGCAGCAAAGGAGAAAATAGAAAAGAAAGACCCTCCCATCAAAGAGGTAGAAAAAGCTCTTTCTTTTAATTTAGAAAATGAAATTTCTAAGCTGAAAGTGTCCATGCCCTTGACTAAGTTGGTGAAAAATAGTGCTTATAAAAATCAGGTGTCTAAAATTTTGCAAATAGACTCTTTATCAGATATGGTAAATGTAGAAGATGACTACCCTGAACTCATCTTTGGTCCAGCCACAGAAGATCAGTCTGAAGAAAGTGAAGTCCCTCCCTTTTACCTGAGTCTTAGATTACATGAGTTCATCCTACATAATGCTATGTTGGACTCTGGAGCCTCGCATAATTTAATGCCCAAAGCCATTATGGAGAATTTGGGACTTGATATTACCCATAAATATCATGATTTGTATTCCTTTGACTCAGGTAGGGTCCATTGTATTGGTCTTATCAAAGACTTGGTAGTATCTCTAGATCAAATCCCAGCCAAGAATTTTTTTATGGATGTAGTTGTGGCCGATGTTCCACCACGATTTGGAATGCTTCTATCCAGGTCTTGGGGTGCAAAACTTAAAGGAACCATGTAGCTTGACTTCTCTTATGCCACCATTCCCGTGTTTGGCCAGTTGAGAAAACTATATAGGGAAAATAAAATGAAATATATGATCACTAGCAAAGAGAAGCCAGTCAAACATCCCATTAATGCAGTCCACACAGATTTAGATTCCTTTGTCTTATATTCAGATGGTGGTTTGAATGATGAGAATTTTTAGTTGGTACAAGTAGATGAAATGCTTGAGATTTTAGAGAATTTTAGGGAAGTCCTAAAATAGGAAAAAGATAAAACAGCAAGCACTTCTTAGCCTCCTACCTGCCAGCAGCAAGAAGACAGTAAACAACAGAAAGATGCAGAAATCAGTCAAGATAAAGTGGAGAAAGAAGAAAAATTCCAGCATCTACAAGAAGAAGAAGAAGGCCTTTGGAGCATGGATTTTGATGGAGCTGTTGGTAAGGACGGAGCTGGCATTGGAATATGGATTTAGAGCCCTTTTTTCCAGCCTGAAAGGGTTCCTAGTAATGTTAGAGTATGTGCTTATAAGTTGGCTTTTGATTGCTCTAACAATGAAGCGGAATACGAAGCTTTTATTGCAGGTCTAAAATTTTTGAAGAAGCTGAATGAAAAAAGGATTTCTGTATATGGATATTCAGAGCTGATAATAAAACAGGTGAAAGGAGAGTACCAAGCTAAGCATCCCCGATTGAGGGCCTATTGAAATTCAGTCCTTGATATCTTAAAGACATTTCTTGAGTACACGTTGACAACAGTACCCAGGATGCAGAACATTATTGTTGATTCTCTTGCCACTACTACAAGAAACTTCAAGATTCCGATGAACTCCAGCAATAAGTTTGAGATTTATGTCAAACATAGGCCTAATGTTCCTGACAATTTAAGGTATTGGAAAGTGTTTTGGGATGACAATGAAATCAATGATTTTTTTCAGAGTGAAGGAAAATTCAAAGACACCCCCATAGAAGGTGAGTGTGATATTGATGATCAAGAGATTGAAGCAAATCAAATGGACATATTGCAGCTGAAGGATAATGTAATTCCTAGAGGTCTCATACCTTTAGAGGAGCTTTTTGATCAGGATGATGTTGCAAAGAAGCCAAGCCTGGTGCCTACTGAGAAAGGAGTTGAAGATGTGAATCTTGGGACAGTTGACAAGCCCAAGCTTGTGAAGTTATCAAAATCATTATCCCCTAAGGTAGAGGAACAGTATGTTAAGTTACTTTCTGAATTTTCTGATGTGTTTGCGTGGGATTATTCAAATTTGAAGGTGTATGACAAGAACATAATCCAGCATACTATTCCCATCAAGCTGGATCAGAGGCCATTTAGATAGAAGTTGAGAAGAATCAACCCATAGCTGCTGCCATCCATTGAAAAAGAGGTAAACAGATTGTATAAAGCTGGTATCATAGTCCCAATTAGATTTTCTGACTAGATTTCAAATTCAGTCTTGGTACATAAGAAGACAGGAGAGATAAGGTTGTGCGTAGATTTTCAGAATCTAAATAAAGCATCCTTAAAGGATAATTATCCACTTCTGAAGATGGACCATATTCTGCAGAGAGTAGTTGGAGCATCAAGGATGTCACTACTCAATGGCTACTCAGGCTATAATCATATCTTGGTGCATGATAAAGACCAAGACAAAACTGCCTTCACAACACCCTGGGGAACCTTCCAGTATGCCAAAATGCCATTTGGACTGAAGAATGCTGGAGCCACTTTCTAGCGAGCAATGGACATTGCTTTTGCCAATGAAAAATATGTTTTTCTTGTTGTTTATTTGGATGATCTAACAGTGTTTTATGGTTCTGATGATGAGCATTTGCACCATTTGAGAATTTTTTTTCAACGATGCAGAAATTTTGGGATATCTCTCAATCCAAAGAAGAGTCTCTTTTCCTTGGATGAAGGAAATTTTCTGGGGCATATCATCTCTAAATATGGTATCCGCATCGATCCATCTAGAGTGGAGGAAATTTAGCACATAGACCTTCCATGGAACAAAAAGGAGATTCAAGCATTCAATGGTAAGATGAACTTCTTGTGCAGATTTATACCCAATTTGGCTGAACATCTAAGAGAAATGACTAACATGTTGAAGAAGGATAGCACTGTCAAATGGAGTGAGGAAGCTATCAAGTCATTTAATCTAGTAAAGTTTTCTTTTTCCAATGCACCAGTCTTGATTAGTCCTGATTATACTCAATATTTTGTCATATTTTCATTTGCATCAGAGCATACTATGGCTGTTGTTTTTATGCAAAAGAGAGATCAGGTTGAAAAGCCAATTGCCTTTTTCAGTAGGACTATTAGAGATGCTTCCTTGAGGTATAATATTATTGAGAAGCAAGCATTGGTTCTTATAAAGGAATTGAAGGGTTTTAGGGTTTATATTCTGCATTCACATACTATAGCATATGTTTCTAATGCAGCAGTAAAGGATGTGTTGATGCAAACTAATCCAGAAGGTCGAAGAGGTAAATGGATAGCAGCTATGTTGGAGTATGATTTGGATATCAAACCCAAGAATTTGATCAAAGGACAAGGCTTTGCAAAGCTAATGGCCTAATCAAATCTGCGTGCCCTAGATATAAACCTCATAACAGCAATGTCAGAGGATGAAGATGAAGTTTTGCTTGTTCCAGTTTCAGACATTTTTCTACAATCCCCATGGTATTCTGATATTGTTTATGTTCTTCAACATCTTTCACCACCTCCAGGAATGTCTAAAAGCAAAGGTAGATCATTGAAACTTAAGTCTGCTAAATATTGTATTTTGAACAGTGCTCTGTATTAGAAAGACCTAGGAGGGATTATGCTCAATTGTTTGGTTGAAGAAGAGGCTCAGAAGGTAATGCACGACTTTCACAAGGGTGATTGTGGTGGTCATTTGTTTTGGAAGACTACAGCTAACAAAGTGTTGAGAGCAGGATATTATTGGCCCACGTTATTTTGAAATTTGTATAAAACAGTGATGAGTTGCCATGAATGTCAAATGTTCCAAGGGAAGAAGAAATTTCTTCCTCTTCCTTTGAAACCAGTTTCAGTAAATTCTCCCTTTCAGCAGTGGGGACTCTATTTCATAGGTGAAATCCATCCCGCATCATCAGCGTAGCATCGATGGATCTTGACAGGTATAGATTACTTCACTAAATTGATTGAGGCTGTTCCAGCAAGGCAGGCAATTGATACGGTAATTATTCAATTTTTAGAGTCAAATATCTTGTCTCGTTTTGGCTGTCCTCACAAAATTATAACAGATAATGCAGCAGCATTCAAATCTAAGAATATGGTGGGGTTCTATGACAAATAAAATATCATGTTGGGTCATTCAACGACGTACTACCCACAAGGCAACGGTCTGGCAAAATCATCGAATAAGTCTTTGATAAACATAATCAAGAAAATGCTGGAGGTAAACAAAAGAAACTGGCATCGAAATCTCATCAACGCATTGTGGGCAGATAGAGTTAGCAGCAAGAAATATATAGGTATGTCACCTTTTGAATTGGTTTATGGTACTGATGTTGTCTTTCCTACATCACTTACAGTTCCAGTCATGAGATTATTGCAAGAAGTTAGTAGTGAAGAAGACGACAATCAGCGAAGGATCAATCAGATGATCCACCTTCAGCAAACAAGAGAGGAAGCGTCACAGAATGTTATTCAACTGCATGAGAAGATAAAGAAGATCTATGACCGTAAAACCAAATTAGAAAGGTTTCAGTTGGATGATGTGGTGTTAATATGGGATGCAAGAAATGAGGACAAAGGGAAGCATGGTAAGTTCGACAAACTGTGGAAAGGACCATACAAGATTTCAGCATACAGGAGATAAAATGCTTTCTTGCTTTCAGAAATGGATGGCCAAGATTTCCCTGGAGGAGCAGTGATTGGTAGGATTTTGAAGCACTACCATTGTTGAGGATAATGGACCAGAAGCCATATCACAATCATTGTTTATACCATGTTATTTTTGTGCACAGTCATTGAAGTTTGGGGCCCGAGGTGAAGGCTATAAAACTTGAATGATATGTGTATGGTCTAGTTTTATTTTAGTTTTGAGTTGGAGTCAGTCTGCATAGTGTCATTTTTCATTATTTTTGACTCCATGCCCAATGGATAAGGCTACTTGTTCTACGGTTTTCTTGGCACCTCCAAGGAGCTACCATCCCCATTGAAGCCAATGTTAGTGTTAGTCTAGTTATACTGCCATCAGTGATCAAAATTGCTCTTTTGCATTTGCATATTAGGAGTCCCATACCATAAATTTTCACAATTCTGCTAGGTCATGGATTCATTAATGGTAGTGATTTTTCATCAGTTTTCCCTCATGTGAAACTTGTTGATTCTCCTCTCTATGGTCTTTAGTCATGAGTTACTTTCACTTTGTGAGTCATTTTAGTAGGTCATAGTATGTGTCTCATTAGGTTCTAGGATCTCACCATGGTCAAATTATTGAGTTAAGTGTCAATAAATATCAGCAAGGTCATGAGGAAGTAAATAAAATCAAAGCCACAGCACCTGGGAAGATCAAAGAAATGTTTTATTCAGTTTGATGTAATTTTCACCTCAAAACCATGTTTTGAGGTGAAAACATGATACTTTACTTTTATTATTATCTTTATGTAATTTTATGTCATCATATGTAATAAGTCACACTTCAGAAGCTGTTATCTCCACAAAGTCACCACCCTGCCTTTCAGAGAATTTTTCCATAGCATTTTCAGTCCAGAATCATGTTCTAAGTATGTCCATCATAAAGAGCCCGGAAAGAGATTTCCAACGGTATATTACACTCTCAAAAATGACTCTTGGATTGAAATTTATGCCTAAGTGAATAAAGCTCCCCTATACCCTAAACCAACCCCATTTTCCCCCATCCGATGGCAAAATCACATTATTAAAATATTTTAAACACATATGCGATTTAGTTAAACCACTTCCCCTCATGTCCCTTTAAACTTTATATTAACTTTTTAAATTTTTTTATTATAAAGTCTTGTTTCCTTTAATCTGATTAAATAAACCACTTCCCCACAATACCCCTTAAACTTTATAATAAAGTTTTAAGGTTTTATATTATAAACCCCCGTCGATCGCAATTGCACCATATTTTTTGTCCATTTCGATTGGCCCTTGTTAAAAACTCCGATGTGATTACATTAAGTCCTGCCGATTGAATACCCCTGATTGACCCCGCCCGATGTCATCCTGGCCGTTGATCCGATCAATGATCCGACGACCCATATGCAATCACTTCGTTGTAATCGGAGATTTCAAATGACTCCCTCCGATTGAGTCCCTCCTGATTGACTCCGTTGTCGATCTTCCCAATGATCTGACGGCCCACAGCCCGTCACTCCATCGCAATCAGCGATTGTAAATAAAACTTTTCCTCCGCTCTCCTCCGATCTCCCAATTCTGATTGACCTTCGGGTCCCACCATATAATATTCTGCCCATTTATAATACAAAGGGCCTTTTCCTTTGTAAATCTTAAATCTTGTTTTATTTCATTTTATACAAAGGATTCCCCCATCAACTATCCCCAATCGCATCGGCGAATTCTTATTATGTAATACGCCCGACCCAAAGCCCCGATTCCAATTGCGATTTTCACTCCCGGGTCCCACTTTAAAAATCCCTCCGCTCTTTCAATATAAAATCATTTTACTCTTTTGCAAAGCGCCAAAACATTTTTTATTTTGTTTTACCCCATTACCCTTTAGCTTATCCCTATTACATTAATCCCAATCGCATCGAAAGTTTTTAAGGCCTCATAACATCTTCCCCTTTCCTCCGATCCCCGATTGCAATTACACCATCGCAATGCGTATTTTCAAAACGCTCCATTCTTTTTTGCCATCCCCTTCCTCCCCTATGATTCCTATTGTGATTGTGATTTGGACACCACCTCCTTTCCCTTTCGCTCCTATTCATTCAAAGGGGAATTTTTTTTTTTTCATTAAAGGCATAAATTCAGTTTTGATATTTTCAAAGGGAATTTCTCGGCAAATAAGAGATTTTCAAAAATAAAAAGAAAAGAAACAGTCAAAGGGCCGAGAGCTAATTATGAAACAGATATTTCTACAACAGCAGGAAAATAGGGATCTACTCATCAGATTGCCTATTTTTCATTCATCCAGTGTATCAGTGAATCTGCCTAAGTGGTCAAATGTATTTCTATTCCTTATTTTCAGGGGCAGATTGTTGGATCTCTTTTCTATGATTGGACTTCAGTTCTTGAGCTAGTAAACAGCTCCCTTTTTCTTTGGATCTACTTCCCACAAATCTGGTCTATTTAATGTAATTTTGAATCATTTGTAAATCAGTCAGTAACTCAGTAAGTAAGGGAATAATGTGGAAATCAAAGAGGACGCTCTGCGCTCCATTGTAATAGTTTGACAGGGAATTAATGAGATATGCAGCTCTGATTTGTGGGATCCATGTGGTATGAATTTTAGCATTTGTTCTCTCCTTTGTGTTCATATGTAAATTTGTTATTTTCACCATTCATTCATAAACATCTCTGGTTGGATGCTTTCAAGATAGATAGGTAGAATCCATTTTTAATGCTCTGCCTTAGGAAAACATTTAATATTCTATTTTTTCTTCCATCTGAAAAGGATCCATCTCTTATGCCCTTTTCAGCTCCTCACCAGTCTTACCATCTCATCATTATTTAAACTTAATTGCTAAAATTTCTTGCCTGCCTTGCCCCATGAAATACCCTGTATCCTTGACTTAATTCCCCAGTTTCAAACTGTCCCATTTGTTTCCATACTACCCTGAAATTAAGTTATTTAAAACATTTCCCATTATTATACCTAGCCTAAAATCAGTTCATAATTGTACTTTGTTGAATATATTTTCTTGGAGAGAGCCCTCTCCTGACCTTGTAGGGCTAGCTACAAGGCTGAGTGTGGTTTAAAGGTTACCCTGATTTGCCTTTTTTAGCCTAAGGTTCAAATTAGGTACTAACACATCACATCATCTTTAAGAGAAAATTTTAAGGTTCAAGAAGTGGAATATCACATCGAGCATCAACAACAAGTTCTCCAACTCTTAAAGGATAATCTAAATTTGGCACAAAATCGAATGAAACAACAAGAAAATCAACATCACAACGAGATAATTTTTGATGTAGGAGACTGAGTATTTTTACGGCTACAACCATAAAAACAAATGTCCCTCAAGCAAGCTAATAAAGATAATAAATTATTGCCAAAGTACTATGGTCCTTACAAGGTGCTGCAAAATATTGGTACTATGACATACAAATTGGAGCTTTCTACTTCTTCTCGAGTGCACCTAGTTTTCCATGTTTCATGCTTAAAGAAGGTTATAGGTGACAAACTTCTAGTTTAAACAATATTTCCAGAACTTGATGAGGAAGGAAAAATCATATTGGAACCTGAAGCAGTCACGAAAACAAGAACTCGATAGCTACGAAGTTGATCAATTTCAAAGTATCTCATCAAGTGGAAGAACTTACCCACTGAAGATTCCACATGGGAGGATGAGAATTTTATATAGAAGCTTCCAGCTCTACTCAAGCATTGAGGACACCACTATTTTGAAAGAGAGGGGCATGTTAGGTCTGTATATTACTAGTGTAGTCCCTTGTTGTTGTTAGTGTAGCCCCCTTATTGTTATTGTTGTACCCCTGTAGTCCTCATATTGTTATTATTGTGCCCCATAAAAGCCCACTATTGTTATTGTTGCGCCCTTACATTATTATTATTAAGTCGTCTAGGATTATATTGTGACCCCATGGACTCCTATATATATATATATATGTATAAAGGAGGTTTTGTCATTTGTATCATCCAAAAAAATTTCATTTATGTAATGTAAAGGAGGTTTCCCCTTTGAAGTGGCTGGTTTCTAAGGCATTGCTATCTCTTTTATTCTATTTTTGGAGCTGGTTTCATAACATATGTAGATAGGGAGAGGAGGAGAAAGTGGAGGAGAAAGAAAGGGAGCTCGAGAGATGGAATTGGAGGAAAATATTGGGAGGGAATAAGTTCAAGACATATAGAGAGATAAAGGTGGAGGTAGAGAGGGAGTGACAAGAGAGAGCTGGAGAGAGAGTGTGTATGTTTGGGGGTGAGATAGAAATATAAAGGAGAGATGGAGTGGAGGGGGAGATATAATGAGAGAGGGAGGGAGATAGTCAACAGAGTTGGAGAGAGAGAGAGAGAGAGAGAGAGAGAGTTACGAGGGAGAGAGACATAGGGAGGTGGGAGAGAAAGGGAGAGAGAAGACTTAAGAGGGAGAGGGAGAGGGAGAGAGAGAGAAATGGAGTTGGAGGGGGAGAGAGAGGGAGGTAATAAGAAAGACATACATAGAGATAAATGTGGAGAGAGAGAGAGATGGAGTGATAAAGGAGATGGAGAGAGAGGGAGAGAGGAGAGTAGGAGGGAAGAGAGATAGAATGGGAGACAGAGGGAGAGAAGGGAAGATAGAGAGAGAGAGAGGGAGAAGGGTAAGAGAGAGAGAGAGAGAGAGGTCTTGATGGATAGGGAGAGGGAGAGGGATAGGGAGGAAGATATAGATATATATGGAGAAATAATGTGTATGTTTTCCAGGTGATATAGAGAGACGGAGAAGGAGAGATAGAGAGAGATAGAGATATATATGGAAGGGGGAGAGAGGGAAGAAGAGAGAGATAGTGGGAGGGAGGGAGATATATATAGATATGAAGAGAGAGTGCATGTTTGTTTGAGGGGGTGAGATAGAGAGATGAAGAAGTAGATATGGAGGGAAATATCAATATAGATGGAGGGGGGAGAGAAAGGGAAGAAAATTGATTGCACTAGATGCATTGATTTCAATGTACAAATTTTGATTTCTAATGCTATTTGATTTCTTGCATTATATGCATTGATTTATGTGTAGATGTTGATTTGTAATTCTATTTAATTTCTTGCATTAGATGCATTGATTTCATTTAATACATTAATTTATAATTGTTGGGGAAAAATAATTGCCTGCCATTTAATTTGTCAACTCGGGGGTTTTGTAAACTTGTGAAGCATGCGTGCACTGTATGTGCTAGAAATTGTCTTTCATTTTAAATCAATCTAACTGCAAAATAAATAAATAAAACCAATTAATCTAATCTATGAAATAAAATAATGAAAATGAAATTAAACTAACCTATGAAATAAAGTAACGAAAATAAAGAAAGCAAATTCAAAAGAAAATATAGCGCACAATCACAGTTGCAGGAATTGAAATTTTGATCTAAGAAAGAATTTTAGATCATTTAAAGGAAAACAACTAAGGTACGTTCAATCACTCCAACATCCAATATGGAAGTATTATAGAATCACCCTCTTCGGATGATGTATAAGCAACCGATTATACTTTAGTCTTTAAATCTAGGAAAACAATTAAAGCATGCAAAGGGAAAACTCAATAATTGCATAAATTAGGTATTCAAGCATTCAATTTAGAAATATGATAAAATCATCTTCTTGAAATGATCTTTACGAACACCCAATTATACAATTGAATGAAGATCTAAAAAACAATGTAAAAGCATGTAAAAGTAAAGCTCAATGATTGTATAGGTTGAACATTCAATCACCCAATTTCGAAGTGTGACAATTCACCTTCTTAGCTTGATTTTTTAGGAACATTCAACTATACAATGAATTGATAGTTTGATCTAAGAAAGTAAATAGCATAACATGAAAGGAAACTAAATAAATATGAGCTCTATTGCCTCAAACTTAATCCAATTGGAAAATAGATAAATCTTTCCTCTTGAAATTTTTTTGTAAAGTAAATATTACACAGTCATTCTAAAACTAATACTAATAAAGAAAATAAACTTTAATCTATAAAAGCAAGTAAATCTCACACATTTTAGGTAGCTGATCTAAAATTATGAGAGATGGTAAAACGAGATGCTCCATATGTAAGCAAAACCAAGTCAAAATGAAGAAACATTCATGAGTAAGGTGCCACAATCTAATTTTGTATTCAAAGCTTGAGCACAACTCCAATTTTACACATGATTTGATAGGAGAAAGCTTCCCCTATTTATACAAAATATGAGAAGCTATCTCATTAATGAGAGTCTATGAATCTCTCCCTATATCTACAGAGTTACAATCCAAATAGGAAGTGATAAGACACGTGTCTTCTTATAGTTACAATACAAATAGGAAATGAGATACATATCCTTATGATCCCATGATCTTCTCCATCCAAATTAGAATTTGGCCTTAGGAGGCCACATAAGAGTCTTTTGGAAGCTTCTTTTTGACCTACACATGGCAACGAACTCATTCCACTTGTTAGGTATAAGTATGTGCATATTATTTTCTAATTTTTAACCACAAATTCACTTAAAAATATTAGGAATTAATAAAGTTTGGAAAAACATAAATGTAACCCAATAGTGGTAATGGTAAGGTAAATGTAATGAAATGCAGGTGGAGTGAAGGTGATAATATGGAAATATAAGTGAAAATGTAATGGAATTAAATGACAATTTCAAGGCCCAACAATAATCATGTTTGATTGAGCTTGCATTAGATGCATTGATTTCAGTGTAGATGTTGATTCCTAATCCTATTTGATTGCTAGCACTAGATGCATTGATTTTAGTGTAGATGTTGATTTCTAATCCTATTTGGTTATTTGTAACATTAGATGCATTGATTTCAATGTAGATTTTGATTTCTTATCCTATTTGATTATTTGCATTAGATGTAATGATTTTAGTGTAGATGTTGATTTCTCATCCTATTTGATTGCTTGCATTAGATGCATTGATTTCAATGAAGATGTTGATTTCTGATTTGATGTAACTAAATGGACGATGTACATTAATTTCAAGGTAATTAGATTAACATTTTGCATTGATTTCAATGTAAGCACACAAAAATTATTGACGACATGCATTGTGACTTAGATTTTGTAGATAACCTTAAACGAAATAAAATCAAATAAAACTTATATTTGTAATTTTACATCTCCACATCTTTTAAAATTCAATAGAACTTATTTCAATCACATTTTAGGTTTTTAAAATTTAATAAAACTTATTTCAATCATAAGGAATTGATTAAAATACTTGGATAGATAATTAAAT
The DNA here is from genome assembly GCA_034641835.2 of Pinus albicaulis. Classification (NCBI taxonomy): domain Eukaryota; kingdom Viridiplantae; phylum Streptophyta; class Pinopsida; order Pinales; family Pinaceae; genus Pinus; species Pinus albicaulis. The sequence goes on from CM076569.1 coordinate 865,935,821, forward strand.
TTAGGAAAGTTGATAGCATTGTATAAAATTCTAGAAATGTTGTCATATATTGTTTTTTGACTTATATATTAAATTTCAATATGATTGAATTATATCATGTTATGACTAATCTCTTGTAGATACTCTCAAAAGAAATGATATTGAATAAAACTTATTTGTTGTTTACATGACCTCTTTTAAAATTGAATAAAACTTATTTCCTGTTTGTGTTTTTTAATCAAACCTTGAGATAAGAAATTGATTGAAATACTTAAAAAACTTGACCATGCGATGGTATATGGGTGGGTCACAAAAAATTTCATATATATATTTTTTATTATAATATGGATGACTTTAGAATTCAAATAATTTATCTTTAAAATTTAATTGTAATAACATACACGTTTATTGCACTAAAAGGAACTTTCTACAAGCCAATATGATGCATGGTTGTAATTCTTTCCATGTTCAATATTAAATTGATACATGATATATTTTAGTTCATTTTAAGTATCAAAGTGAATTTCATCATAGTAAGATTGTACTTATATCATATTATGACTAAGCTCTTGTAGATGACCTCAAAATAAATTTAAAATTGAATAATTTTTTGTTTGTTTACAAGACATCTTTTAAAATTGAATTTAGAACTTATTTCAATCCTATTTGTGTTTTTTAATTTGACCATCATATATTTTAGTTCATTTTAAGTATCAAAGAGACTTGCATCATAAATTAAGATTGTACTTATTTTCCTAGTCTATGAAACTAGAATCAAAATGGTTATATTTTGTAATACAAGTTATAATATATAGAATTTTTACAAACTAGCGAAATAATTTTAACAGATCCATAAACTTCAAAAATTAATGAATATCACAATATTAATACAAATCCATAAACTGAAATAATGAATGTATCAACAACATATTCATATGAAAATATATACAAATTACAAATATCACGTGAATGTCCATAGATTGAAAGAATAAGCATCCAGAAATTGAAATAATGTTCATGTACATCCACAAATTGTCCATGTATGAAAATATGCAAAGTTTGTAGAACATGTGAATTCCCTATGAAATGGGCTTGAAAATATACAAACTATCCACTCTAAGTACCACCAAAAATCCTATGGGAGTTCTGTCGCGCAAAGTAAGTCTCCATATGCTGGTATTGCAATATAACACATTCAAATTAAAACTAATTAGATCATTATTTTTATAAAATGAAAAATTTGGAAATAAATTATTTTGAACCAAATTTTATTTACATAGATGAATCTACTAACCTCAGTCGAGTCCAAATGCAATTCAGATAGGATGGGGATTTGATGAATCTAGGTTTGGTGCTCCCCTTCCTATGGCTCAATGATTGGGGCTTGCATCGATGGACCCACATCTTCAGTGCCTCTATACCAACATCTCACTCATGTGTCCAAATAACTGTGACATCAAAAACACTCTGAATATGGGTTTGTGTACACAATGGCACTTGGGAAAATTATAAGAAATCTATGAATAATTAGCATATATGTGTATCTTAAAAAAAGAAAATGTTGAAATCTTAGGAATAAATTTTTTTACCTCAACTAATGGTCCATGTGGTTGTACATAGTGACTCTCCTCCACATGAGTGTTATGAGATGGAGGTGGAGGTGGAGGTGGAGGTGGAGGAGAATCCATGGAAACATGCTATGGTGGAGGATGTCCTGGCTGATCAACTGCCACCTTGGATGACCTCATAAGCTCATTCATATAGCTGGGTTGTGTCTACATATTATCATGAAGTTATTAATATAAATTCAATCTAATACAAACTAGAAATTAATATAAATAATTATGCACAATTTGATAAGAGTCAAAACTTATGTGTGTGTGTGTGTGTGTGTGTGTGTGTGTGTGTACTTGGTCTGTGTCAAGCAGGTCGTGTACCCTCCAAGTGTCACAAATGGCATCATGACACATACATGCATATGTCAAACACTGGTCAGCGAGTAAACTCACGATAAATGAATCATCATATAAAGGAACTGGAAATTCACAAGGCAATGGTGGTGGTCTCTTAATATCTCAATGCAATGAAAAAAACACATTGATCAATGAAGCTTGCATGCTATCTGCAATGGTATCCCTGATCTTAGCGTTCAGCTACGATGGCTCATCTAGCTCTTTTGGAAATACCATGCTTCGAGACGGTAGTGGCAAGAATCTCAGAGGTGGTTGTACATGCCCAGGGTTCGTACAAGCCCCCTTGAGATCATTTGTATATCCCAAGTTCGGTACATAATAATGATATTTGATATCAGTGTAATCCAACCTCATATGTAACATGAACTCTGCCTATATATGCTTGGAAAAATAAACTACGATTTGGTCATGGTAGGGGAACTGGCCCTAAGCTCCAATGAATCAATCATACAAAAAAGGGGTTGCATCAACATTATTAAAATATTTTAGTGGAATTGGACCTTTATGTTTAGTAGTGTGATTTGGAGGGATGTTGAACAACTCCTTACGAACATCAATGTTCTTGGTGGAATCTTTTACAACTGCCCAAGTATGTGGGCCTCTAACCTCACACCTCCTAATCCTCTGTATGGATTTTATGAGGCGGCTATGTATGTTCGACCTCTGGTATGTCTTGATCAACATATTGATGTTTTTTATCACCAAAGTCAAACTATGACTAGTAGGTGAACTGGCATGGATGTTACACATCTCTCATGTAATCCACGTATGCTAGGTCGTAACATCCTCCAATGTGATATGATTTGTAGCATTTTCCCACAGGGTGATCGATGATGAACTGTGATCCTCAGCTTCACCTTGCTGAGGGTCTCCAAATCATAAAAATAATTTAACATATATATATATATATATATATATATTTAACAAACTAGAAGCATAATAACATATACATTAAATTCAAACACGCTAGTTGAAGACAATTTACAAATTAAATACAATTTCAAGACATAAACACATAAATTTTGAAGAGGATTTAAAAATGCAAGAAGTGTACCTGAAATAGGTGAATAAGGTCCACTGGAGGTAGCATGATCATCATCAGAGATAGAAACACAACCTCTGGCACGCAAGTGACATCAAAGGCAGGATCTATGAGTGGAACATGCATCATGGGTGGGCTATGTGATCTATCATGAGCCCGACTATGTATAACAGACCCCCTTGCACTTCGATGACCTAGGGTTGGGGTGCGTATATGGGATGCCTATGCATATTAGTATAATACATACAAAATAATCCAAGAAAAAAATGTTTACTAAACTATTACATATACAAGATGTAAACTAATCAAATAAAAAAATGTTGACTTAGAAATAACATTGACAAAAAAACCATTTCGAAGCTCAAGCAGAATAATCTAGCATAAATTCCTAAATTTTAAAGTCCATTTTTTAAAGTATTGAGTTCAATGTAAACACTATTGAAATAAGTGATCAAATCTACCCTCACACTTCTTCTCGTTTCTAAATAATGCATTTTACTCATAGGGCATAAACATGTAAATATATATGTAAAAAATTAAAATAAACCTATTTGCAAAACTAATAAAATTTCATGCCAACCAAATACTCAAATAGAATTTAAGTTATGATAATGTTTGACTTTGACACATGACATGTACTAGGTGCAAGCACATGAAAACAATGTTTCTTGTACAACACACTACATAATAAAACAATATGGTACAAATTAGAAAAACGTCAAAATGTTTTTATTCACTCCAAATACACTTTTCATGATGGATTTAATGTATCTATTAATGATACATTGTTGAAACACACACACACACACACACACACACATATATATATATATATAATGTTTTAAATAGTTATGTGTTATGTTATATTTTTTTTTTCACATTGTGGGAAACCTATCATAGTTCATTTTCCAAACCAGCAGTGAGGACAACCATCTTTGATTGTTATCCGTGAATGCAGGCTAACTCATCACCATTATTCAAGGAAAACCACGCCACCTGGAATAACCCGTTGGTGGTCCGTAAGAGAGCAGACTTTCACTATTTCCATATGCCTCTAGAGCTTGGGCCGTTAACCTGTTTCCTTATGTCTGAGGAAAACTAGCTCTTAGTCAAAAGAAGCAGTTATATATATATATATATATATATATATTATGAATTAAATAATTATAGAACTATGTTATGCTATAAATATAACTACAATTTATAACTATATGATATTATAAATTTACAATAGCTAAATATATAAAATTATATTTAAATTTATATAATTATACAGTATTAACTATAATTATTTTTATAATGTAACATACATATATATATAATTTTATGTTATGTTAAATATTTATAAAACTATGTTATATTATATTATATATATAGAATTATAATATATAGCTATGTGATGTTATAGTTAAATATAATTATGTTATGTTATAATTATATATAGTTAAATGTTTTGTTATAAAGAGTGACATGATGTTGATGATGATGGTGGTGGTGGTTAACGTCCACTGAGACCAATATTTGGTCTATCAGACCTAAAGAAAAGAGTTATTTAGTTTGATTTAAGATTTTATTTCTATGCTCAAAAAGCTTGGAGAGAAGCCTCCCAAGCTCACTATAATTTTGACATCTTAAAAGCCTAGGAAGGTCAGTATTGCAACAAAGATTATGAAATTGAGCTCTAATGTGGTTGTACGTGAGGCACTCTAAGAGGAAGTGATTTTCATCCTCGATGTTCATATTCTCACAGAGATGGAAGATCCTTTCCATCCATGGTGTTTTAGGAACTGTCCAACGACTCCGTTTCACTATGGAGCTCATGAGAGTTCGTTCTAATCTTGGCGTTAATTTTGTCTTTGAGCTAGTTAAAACAGAGCAGACACTTTTGCATCTTCTAGGGTGGGGTTGATGACCTCCTTATAATATCTTAATTTTTCTTTAGTCGCTAGATCTTCTCACACCACATTTTTTTCTTTGAATTTGGCAATAAATTTTTTAATGTTATTAATGTTTTGCAATGCAACATTCTCGTCGATTCTGAAGGTTTAACCAAAGCGTAGTGTCTTTATACCAACCTTGTTTAAACCTTAGGTGGTTTTGGCTGGAATTTAAAGCTAGCTTAGGAAGTCTATGGTCTCCTATGCTATTGAGCTTGTGCTTGTACAACAGTAGCCTCCTATGTTATATAAATCTATATGTTATATAGTTTTTAGTTATATATATATATAGTTAATAAAATTTAATTAAATAACAATTTTTTTTTATATTTTTAATTTTAATCATTATTTTTAAAATTAATTGTATAATATTTATTATTAAAAAAATATTTAAAATATAAATTAATTTAAATTTAAGATAATAAAATATAATAAAATTTCTTATTTGATAAATAGAAGTTTATCATGAGCAACCACATTCATCATGTTAATCTCAAGATCCTAACTTATTTATTGACTATAGTTTGGTTGTTTTATGTTTTGGAGTTTTTTGGGTATATTTTGGGTCAAATTTGCTACAAATAAAAAATGCATTTAAAAAAAAAAAACAAAAAAAAAAAAAAAAAAAAATAACATTTTTTGAAAATTTATTTCACAAAATTCTTAACAAAAAACTTAAAACTTTAAATAATTAGAAAATAACGTTTTTACCATTCAAAATAAGAAAATAGGCATAATAAGAAAAACATGCTACCATTGTAATTTACCATTCAAAATCAGAAAATATGCATAATAAACAAAACATGCTACCATTGCAAGTAAGAAAAAAATTGAAACCTAGATTATAATTCTTTTGGTGGTTTGGAAGCATTTTCTAGGTTGTTTTTTGTGGTTTTCTAAGTTGTTTTTTGTGGTTTTCTAGGTAGTTTTTTTGTGGTTTTCTAGGTTGGCTTTGTGTGTTTTTTGCTAATTTTTTGTGGTTTTCATGGTTTTTGTATGGTAAGTTTTTTTTTTTCAAATTAATTTGTTTAATTTTGCAAAAATACATAAAAAAGAAGAAGATAGAATACCTACCTTCACGTGAGCCTCTTGGATGTTGGCGGAGTTGTTGGTGAGGTTGGTTGGATCACTCCTTTCTCCAATTTCCTGATCAAGCTCTAAAACTCTCGGTCAAGTTGTTAGATATGCCACAGTCTATGTTAAATGGTGCGCAGAAAAGGTTGGTTGGATCACTCCTTTCTCCATTTTCTTGATCAAGCTCTACAACTCTCGGTCAAGTTGTTAGATATGCCACGGTCTATGTTAAATGGCATGTGGAAACTGTAGACACACATTTTAATAGAAAATAATGACTCGATCAAGGTTTTGTTTTTAACCCTTGATCAGGTTATTTTTTTAGTGCTCGAGGAGCTCGATCGAACACTTAAAAATGGCTCAATCCAGTGCTTAAATTGCTCGATCGATCCCTCTTTTTTCACCTAAGTGTGCTCTCTCTTGCCAAAAAGTGTAACCCAACTCCATGCTATCACCCATAGGGAAAGATTTTATTGAACAACAACATGGATTTTGCAAATTATCCTACAACTAGGAAATTCCATAGATTGTTAATGGTACCGTCATTCATATTTTGAGATTTAGCCACTTACTAAATTGTTATTACCATAGCTGAGTAAGGTTTTACAAACTAATTTTATTTATTTATTTACAAAATTTAATTAATATTATATTTACATTCGCCTTGTTAATATTAAATGGTTGTTATATAAATCTTTTTTAATTTAGAATATTAACAATGGAATTGCTTAATTGTTATTATCCTTTGTTAATAATATGTATTGAACAATATTTATAACTTTTTCAATTCAATACTATTATTATGATTTTGGATACAATTTGTTTCAATATTTATTGATAATTTCTAGATATTTTGTTGTTAATTAATCATTAATAATAATTATATTATTAATTGTGATATATTATTTTGCTATCAATCAATATTATTAATTTCTATTATCTAATATATACTAACTTTTTATTAAATAATAATACTAATCAAAGTTTATATATATATATATAAACAATTTTATTACACAACAAATTTATAGATGTTTTCAAATCATTAATGTTTAAGCATTTTTGTATTCAAAATTATTTGATAGAGACTATGATGCATGAAACCTTTGTTTATGTTATTTATTTTTCTTCTCCAATATTTTTTTTTTCTTTTTATATTTTCATTATTATTATTATTAATCAGTTTTTTATTTTATTTTATCATTATTAATTAAATTCTTTCATTGTTATATTTATTAATATTATCATGATCATCAATTTACACAATTCTAATTTTTCTTCCTCAAAACTAATTAATTGAATATTAGTCATAAGTCAAATTTCCATTGGTAAGTGAATCTAAAATCCTTGTCAAATTAGTTTATTACATTCTCCATTTCTTTTTCTTATTGACTTAAACTATGAACATTTGTGAATCTTTATTTATTTTCGAAATTATAGTCAAAACACTCTCTAATTAATTAATAAATATTTTCTTTAAAAAAATTAAATTTTTTAATAATTCTAGTAGTAATCTTTGTTTATTTTATTATGCTAAAAAAATTATTAATAAAAATATATTTTAAAAAAATACATTTTCAATTTCTTTAATTTTTAAATAATTTTAATAATGTACGGGGTTAATTTTTTTACTAATTTAATCTCTTTTAAATTGTGGTGATAATATAAATATTTTAATCTTTTATTCTATAAATATATTTTATTTTAAAGTATGGTAAAAAATATTTCTTTAACTTTATTATTTTATTTTATTTTAAATTGCATTGAAATCTTTTTAAATTGTGAACAAAATTTTTTAATAAACATATTTCATAAAAATGCGTTTAATGCTTTCTTATTATACTTCTAAGAATTATATTAACATTATAATTCTAAGAATTATATTAACATTCGCATTAATGGTTACTGGCTAATTTTTTCTTTATAAATACTTACACTCTTTTCCAATCTATCATGCTTTACTTGAGTCTCTAATGATGAGTGGTGAGACCACTCGTTCACACAGCATTTATCCATAAACTTATATCAACAAAAGTCATCTCACTTTTTCATATATATATATATATATATATAATCACACATTTATTTTCCATAAAGCCCAAAGTTGTATGAATCTAATATTCCTCAACATATTATGAAAAAATTTAGATTTATTTTATATAAAATCTAGAAAACATGTATTATCTAGATTTTTATACAAAGATTAACTCTTCTAAGATTTTCATACTTTCCATTAATATTCCATGCTTATTGCGATTTTCATACTTTCCATTAATAATCTATGCTTATGTCTTTATATGGATTACAACATTCCTTTACATATAAATAATTTTAAGTATTTTATATTTTATAATAATATATTTGAATTTAATATAAACATTTTTTTTTAAAGCTAAATTTCTATTCATATTTTCAAAAAGGAGTACAACAAGGAAAAAACGCAGGTAGTCTCACCCTGACCGGGTTTGTTGACTACTGCCGAGCGCAATTGATAGTACAACATAAAAAAAGAGAGACACAGTCTGCAGTTTCATGGGCTAGAGGCCCCATTAAACAGGCACTACACATAGAGCATCGACAATCATGCTAATCATTGAAGGTGATGGAGGTTGGATTATCCAGAGTTGTACCAGGAGGTGGAGGAGGACGAAAGAAGCATTGTACATGTTCCTTGAAGTGTGCCATCCAGGTCTCCAATTTCTTGACCTTCTCTAAAAGAAAATTCTGGCCATGGTAGAAAACCACAACACGCTCACGGGTATGACATTGAAAATAATGCATTTTGTTAAGGGTAGAAATTAATTTCACATACTCATCTTGACAGATGCATTATGAATTATCTAGACGGTCCTAGATGGATTGAAGTACCTCGCGACAACATCTCATACATCAGCTCTCTTGGGGGCCACGACTACCCTTACGAACCGGCACTCGGCACCCAGATCCACCTCGGCAAGTTGACCCTCCCCTTGGCCGAACAAATGATGCATGGCGACTTTGGCTTCCAGTGGCGCCCCCTCATCTCCCCCATGAGTATCAGACCCTAGGCTTCTCCCCCCTCGAGCTCCATCACCTCTGCCTCCAGGAACCCCTCGACTCAAGCCCTCTGCGTTCCTATCTTACGAAATCTCGTCTTCATTACAAATTAACAATGCAAGCCGGGACCAAGACTTTGTTGCACCATGCCCTTCAGAATTTGGCACCTTGGCAGAGGACCTCCCTAAGAAAGGATTCGGCCTCATGTTGGAACCCTAGACACCTCCAAGTCGTAATGTCTCCTGACCATTTGGAATTACCCAAACTAGTGTCGCAGGGTCCAAAATTCCACTACTGGCACTAGACACTCCCTGTTCGCGAATCAATTACTCACCAAGACACAACATAAGCGACAACTAGCTCGCCAATGACACCACGCCACTGGCCAAGGCCCTATATTCATACAAGGGAAACACAAAACTATGTTCCTGCTCCACCACAGACCAAAACGCCTCCACCCCGGACTAGAGCCACCCCTGGAAAACTAGGTGCAACCGCATACCAACCCCGACAACCTCACATGCACCCCTCCCCTGTCAAATTTGCCCTTTCCAATCTCAAATTTCCAGAATTCCACACCTCTTACCCACAAGCAAGGGTGAAGACATATTCGTCTGTGATGACCCTTCGACCGACCCATATGGCTCCTGCAGTATCCTCCTCCTTTCTTGGCTCTTTGCACACTAGCTCTTGACCGCTCACCACAGCAAAATAACCATTGATTTCCCTCACCAACCTCCGTAACGATTTTTCCTCCACTTCCTTTTGCAGTCCCCAGTATGATATGAAGTTTCCCATGCTCCACTTTAACATCCTGAGTACTCCAGGTGATGTGGGTCGGTCGTAAGGCAAATCCCCCATGCTTACTCCACGTGCTTGTCATATGTTACACCACGTTCCCATGGGAACATTCACTTCATCGTTACTCACCCCCATCGGGGATAATATAAACAAAATATTAATAAAAGGAATAAAAGTATAAAAAATAAAAATAAAAATATATTATAAATATCACATGGGGTAAATGTAATTCTCTCTATTCAATACTGGGTGAATGTAATAATAATATGCATTATTATATTAATTAGAATATTATGTCATACTCTTTATTTAAATTTATTTTTTACATAAAACTCGTTGAGTTTATGTTTCAAAATGTTTTATATATATTTTTTTCGTTGATAAAAAACTTTCATTAATTCATAAAAAATGTACAGTGAATAAATGTGATAGCCCTCGCTCTCCCAACCTCACTTTGACCAGATTTGTTAGCTAGGAGAGAAAAACAAAACCTGAGAATAGTCTGCCAAGCTTTACAAAATAACAAGTATAAATACCATAAGGCCCAAAAGACAAAGAGAATGAGAATGCAACCAGTATCCATTAAGGAGCATGAGGAAAGTAGGGTGCATGACTTGCACGAGGCGCATCTAGAGGGCGAGGATCACTGTGAACATGGAACTTCACATGAGATAAACGTCCCTCCATCTGGTCTAGGAAATCATTGGTACATTTTTGGCTCCTTCTTATGTATCATAAACGGTCCAAGATATCCCACTAGTTTTGTTGCAGATCGTTCAACAAGGTGATGACCTCGTTAAGGTCATCATTCCTTTTTTTTTCCATTTCCTGTATCATTTCCATGATATGCCTCATCTACGAGTCTAGAGTTTCCAGAGTAGAATGTTGGTCCACAAATCCCAGTGAAGGCTCCGTCCCCGAAAACTTCCCATCAAAATCCACCACCCCATCATTAGCCAATTTCGACTTGTCCACCCTGCCCCGACTACTATCCATGCAACCCCATCCCTCTCTGAGCCTGACCCCATTTCCTGAGAATTGCTATAGGCACTCCAGGCCACCTGACAAAGAACCATGATGCATCACATACACATGAATCTTTCCCTAGAATCTTGCCCTGGAATCCCAGGTCGTTTGTCCCCAATAAAAAAAATTAATAATATTACTTCCCACAAGCTCCCATGACACCAATTCATAATTCCAACTCTGTGATCCGAGTGGAAAATAATTACTGCAGTTAATAATTTTTTTATGTCAGTGGTCAATAAAACCATGGATAATGCTTAATAATAAACAAAATAAATCATAATATTAAAGTGAAAATCTAATTGTACAGTGATTTCAATTTTACCATCGTAATTATGATACTCACCTTTGGTATTCACCCATGAATTTTGTAAACCATGGTACTTACCCGTGGTATCATAATTTATTATATTTACCTACGGCGTCGTAATTTATTATATTTTCCCATAGATTTTGTAAACCATGGTATTTGAAATGTAATAAGAGACATGACTCTCGGTGAAAGATACCCTTAAAAAGTATAAATACGAAACTTCGCCATGGAGTAAATCATTCTTTTTTTCATAATGTAGTCTCATGGTATATTACACATTTCAATAAAAATTTGAGTTCCTCTTGTGTTATTTTTCTGCAATATTTCTCTTACACATTGAGCTCTTATTATAATGTTTTTATACAATATCTCTTTTATGCATCATGCCATATTTTGAGTTCTTATTATATTATTGTTCTGCAATATTTCTCTTAAGAATTGTGACATATTCCTTTACCATTCGTGAAGTTAACTTTGTTAAATAACTTGGATCACAATGACATTAATCCATTAGATCTCATGAGAACTCTACAACTAAGTGCGTCTAGGCCAGAGTAATACTGGGATGAGTGATTTGTTGGGAAGTTTTAATTTTTATTCTTGTGTCAAATTTAAGTCTCATTCCTCCAACCATCTGGATCGATGGTATTAGAGAGGGGTTGCACTTGTCTATTTTTTTGTGAATTTACCTAATGAGGTCAGGGTACAAGGAGCTCGGATTCGAACTATTGCAAACTTTACAAGACCATCATCACCGACCATGACAATCTCACACGGAAGACGAAAAGAAAAATGACAGAGTAGGAGATCCTATCAAAGTGTTGCTTGAGGAAGAAATTACACAAAATAGGAGTGAGATGATGGAAGCCTTTACGAAATCTCATTGGATGGTGATAATTTCAAAATATAAGCCACCAAATATCTACAAGGGAGATCAACAAGCGAACTATCTCAACGTGGTTATGGGTAAACCACACAAAACCCTTGCCACTGAAGTCCATTTGCTAAGCCGCACACTATTAGGATCACAGTCGGCCCACAAGCATTATAGTGTATCTCTATCCTCAGATATTTTTTCATCATGGTTATGGGTCAACCATAAAATACCCTTGCCACCAAATTCCATTTTCTAGGCCTCACACTGTCAACATCAAAATTGGCCCACAAGCATTATAGGGTATTTCTATCCTTAGATCTTCATTTATCATGGTTAAGGGTCATCCAACAAACCCACGGTTATGGGTTAACCACGCAAAACCTTTGTCCTCAACAAAACTTGGTTTTGGGTCATCCACAAACCCACAGTTATTCTCCTATTCAACAAAGGCTTCCTTGAAGGGAAATTTACACAATGGGAATCATTGTGTCTTAAGGGGGAGGATTGATCCAGGTGAAAAATAATTACCACATTTAATAATTATTTTTTTGTCAATGGTTCTTAAAACCATGGATAATGCATGATAATACACAAATTAAATCATAATATTAAAGTGAGAAACTAATCACATGATGGTTTCAATTTTACCATCATAATTATGATACTCACCCATGGATTTTGTAATCCATGGTATATACCCATTGTATCATAATTTATTATGTTTACCTATGGTTTCCTAATTTATTATATTTTCCCATGGTATTCACCCATGGATTTTGTAAACCATTGTATTTACTTGTTGAGGTCTGAAATTGTTTCCTTTTTTACCACCTTTTTCCATCTCCTTCACTTGTTTGTCATCATATTTGTAGCAGTCTCAGCATACTCAAATTCAATTCAACTTATAGAAAGGTATTTATCATCCATGTTTAGAATATATGTTTCTTTATGAATTATAATGAAAATATTCTTACAGTAACATAATTGTGAACATTCCGCAACTAATGTCAAATTCTGCAGTTATACCCATGATTAGACAGTTTGCAAGGCATCAGTAAAGAAACAAAGGGTATTAGAAGATGAAAAATGTTCAATACATGGACGACCACCTATTGGCATGACATGTTAGGCTATAGATATCAAGAGATATAAGAGTCAAACTCTGAGTATGCAGCTGCAACGGTCAAGTAAAACAAATAAAGGATCAAAACGACATCAAGCAAGCATGTAGAAGATCTGTTAAATCATTAAGAGATGGTTTGAGAACAATCTCTTATGAATTTCTCTTTCAGTAACAAGTCATAAGGAGATAGAGTTTCAAACTAAATCCTTTTGTAGATGTTAGGTTAGTTCATTTTGTATCGGCATAAAAATCTTGAAGTTGTTTAATGAAATTTGTATAAAGGTTGTAAGGTGAGACACAAAACACAGTTCGATTAAGTTTATAGTGGTTTATTTTCAATACTTGTGATACTCTGTTCTGAGTTAATACAATTCTCTATTCTCAATGCGTGCCTAAGGAATCCTTTGATTGATAGCAGACCTATGCTCACGGGAGGCCCCATGTTGAGTTGTGAGGTTATTTTGTTTTGTTTTTCATTTCTAGTTTTCTTATAGCGTGGTAGTTTCTTTAAGAATTTTCTTAATTAGTTTCATCAGAGTAATATTTTGATCAATTTTTGTTTTGGTTTCAAAGTACTCATAAAGGGAAAATACAAAAATGATTTGATTCTTATATGCATTCTCTTTCCAGATTTTAAAATTCAAGTTAATTTCTTAGAAGATAACATAAGTGTTCTTTAGAGTTAACTACGTGCACAAGTAATCACCTTAGAGTTACAAGTTTTCCATATGATATTTCTTCTGCAACTAGAAATTAAGTCATTTTTATGCAATTTCATTTCATGTAATTAGTATAGAAATTCCTTTTTGCAAATTAGTGTTGTAGTGCTTTCAATTTTGCAAGTAGCACTAGACTCTTTTTCTTGCAATTTAGTATTAACATTTCCTTTTATGCAAGTAGAAGTAAGTTTTGAATTTTGCAATTAAGATATATTTTCAATTATGCAAAGAAATGGATTTAAATTCAGTTAAGTAATTAGGATTTTTTGTAACTTTAAATTGAAAGAACATGTCCGTAATTATTCTCTAAATGTCATTAAAACATTTGTCCATACTTAGGTTAATTTCATATTTAGAATCAATCAATCCATAGAGATAATCATAGGATATATGTTGCACATACGCTTCATAAGTACACAAATATTGGTTGACAATTAATGAAGTAATTTAAGAACAATTAAATTTACCAACATTACCCATGGCATTTGAAATGTAATAGGAGGCATGAATCTTGGTGAAAGATACCCGTAAAAAGTATAAATACAGGACTTCATTGTGGAGTAAATCATCCTTTTTCTCATAATGCAGTCTCATGGTATATTACCCATTTCAATAAACATTTGAGTTTCTCTTGTGTTATTTTTCTACAATATTTCTCTTACGAATTGAGTTCTTATTATAATGTTTTTATACAATATCCATTTTATGCATCATGCCATATTATGAGTTTTTATTATACTATTGTTCTACAATATTTCTCTTAAAAATTGTGACATATTCCTTTACCATTTGTGAAGTTTCCTTTGTTAAAAAACTTGGATAAGAATGACATTAATTCATTAGATCTCATGAGAACTTTGCAGTTGAGCGTGCTTGGGCCAAATTAGTACTAAGATGGGTGATTTTTTGGGAAGTTTTAATTTTTTATTCGTATGTCAATATTTAAGTCTCATTCCACCAACAATCCATATCACTCCGCCACCACTTGTAAAGCACCATAGTCACCTCAACTCCCCAAGGGCTGCATTATGCATCTCCAAAAAAGCCAACTGACCTCGAATTCCCGATAATTACCATACGATACCTAGAAATTGTAGACAAATGAGAACTTACACCAGCTATCTTCCAATTCACCACACTCGACTGGAGAACAAATGAAATCCCACTCCTATATATCGCTCTTGGTACTCGAACAGAAACAAAACACAAAGAAGACCCAAACAAAACTATAAGACCTACCCATATTCCTTCACAGGTTCCAGAGTGTTAAAATGGAAGCTCAGTGACAAATTCCAATCATGGGAATAAATTCCTCTTTTCGAGAGGAACAATTTTGACTTTTGAAGCACTTAATTTGGATAAGGGAAAATGTATTTTTGAATTGAAGCCCACATGTGCATAAAAAGATAGGTTGGCCCTAACATAAATTTGGAAGCCTATAAATACAAGCGATCTGAAGCTAAGTTAGAAATTATCAGCAAGCATATTCTTCTTCTCTCTCTTCATTGGATTGGTTAGTATAGGTCTGAAGTTTGGTTCATACAATTCTGAAATTGTAGGGTCTAAAGCTCACACGTGTGATTACAGTTTTTGAGTTCCAGCTGCAAGGTTAACACATGCATTTTTCGGTTATAACCACATGCATGAAGTCTCATCAGTGCGGTTTGAGCATCCCAACTGCACACATAACTTTTCCTCCATGCGGTTGGGACTTAGGGTTTCAGTTTGATAGTTGACCACAGATTGAGAAAGCTAACTCTGATCAGTATTGTTGTTCGGATCATATTTATGATATTGTTTGGTTGATATTACTGGATATTTTTGTATGGGCTCATTTGATTCTTTGGTGAACATTTTATGACAATCTAATAGAAGAAAAATTACAAAGGGTTTTACCCCTTGTGGGGTTTTCCCCTGTTATTTAACCAAATCTAGTGTGTCTTCTTGATGTGTTGATTGTCTCCTATTTGTCATTACATTACCGTTCTATGTTCATCCACTATTTATTGATGAAAAGTATTAATTGCTATTGAAATATTTCTAACTGAACAATCGAATTGGGCTAAATTAATTGAAACAACATAGAGAAATATACCAATTAACATGGAAGCAAAGGTGAAGGACAATCCCAAAGGAGACAAGAGTTGAAGAAATAATATTTGGAAAATTTGAAGGAGCTTATCTAATCAAGTCAAGATGTCTTCCTCTTTCTTCAAGGAAAATGGGAAGCTAGGTGACTCATCTAACTTTGTTGCTTGGAAAATCATAGCTGAAGACAATGATGCTTGGGAATGCATAAAAGGAAAAGTACCCAAGCCTCTAGAGAATTCTTCTGCTACTTCCAAGAAAAATTACAAGAAAGGTGATTTAAAAGAAAATAAAATCATAGCTGGTGGTTTACAAGATAATTTACTTGCATATAGTGGAAATTTGAAGAAGTCTAAGGATATGTATGATAAGCTAGCTGGCATTTATGAATTCAACAATTTGAATGAAATAATATCCTTGAAATATCAACTCAAGTATATGAATATGAATAAAGGATAGTTTGTGAAATCCTATATTAAGAGGATATCTTGTCTTAGATATCAATTGCAGAGAGTTGAAACTATTCATGACAGGGAATTGGTGCTTGCAACCCTTATAGGTATCCCTCCTATTTGGGAAACCTTCATTACTACTATAGGAAATAATAATTTTTTCCCATAATTTGATGAGCTCGTTGGAAAAATCACTCAAGAAGAATCAAGAGGAAGGATGCAAAGGCATGGAGAAAGAGAGCCTGCAACATTTGTCACATATGTCAAGGAAAAGAAGGGAAAAGGAGGTCCATCAATTTCAAGGAAGCGTCCTCCCTGAAATTCGAAGAGAAGGAATTAAAGAGAAGCATCACACATTTAATGTTACAATCATCACAAGAAAGGAAATTATGCTTGATATTTACCTAAGAAGAACAATGGTCCATGCTACAACACTAGAAGAAATAATAACAAGTTTAATAATTAAATAATAGGAGATGATCGAAGGAATGATTGTAATGGAAGAGATTAAAGAAGAAGAAGATAAGCTCTGAGTGATCATTAATAAGAACATTGCCCTCAAAATAAGTCAAGGAACACCAGGTATGAAAGTAATTTTGTTATTCAATATGAATATATTCTTATTTTTACACCTTCTAGTTCCTCTGCTATGGATACTTGGGATATTTGGTTAGTTGATTGTAGGGCCTCTCATCATTTCTCCGGGTATAAGGATTTATCTCTAATTTGGTGAATAGGGAGTCAAGTTTTAAAATTATTCTTGGAGACAACTCCATTCATCCTGTTGTGGTGGATTTGGTGCACGAATGTACGAAATCACACCAGTTTAAAGGATGTGATTTGACCCTTTAAACTCTAGGTAACAGGAAGAAAGTGGCGGAGTTAAAAAGTATACAATCTAGAGGAAAAATCGTGCAAATGTATACTCAAATTAAACTAAAACTAAAACACAAATATATAGAAGCTATTGAAGAGAGTCAAACGATAATAGTGCAAATAGTGGCTCTAGGCCCCTTCTTATTAAACGTTTGATATGAAGAATAAATTTTACCCACTTGCCAAAGGGCCCCTAGACACTGGTTCTAGGTCTCGATGCAAGGATGTTGTTTTCCAAGCTCGCCTTGGTGCAAGCTCCCTCTCTCTCTGTTGTGATGGACTAAGATTTTTGGATGGCCAACAATCGAGTCCCCTCTATCTCCAGCTCCGGGTCACACACTGCTAGTTTTGCTTGGGAAATTATGGCCAGCATAACAATGTGATCACCCATTCTTCATCTCATGGTGGCTTTATATAGGGGATTTCAAATCCTCCTTCCCTCCCTTGTTACATGGTGGATGGTGACCCAAGGGAGAGGTATGATTCCATTGTGTTCTCAAAATATTCCTTTATGTGCTCACGTAATGTCTAAAGAGGCGTTGGTGGTTGTCCTTAGGAAACTTCATGTAAGGAGTAACCATACTTTGCTTTCTGTGGTCTTAGAAAGTGACATTTTTCCACTTTCAGGAATGCACACTTATCGGGAAAAAAGGCGCGCAGAAGGCACTCTTCTCGAAGGATAATGCGCGCAAATAGCATTTTATGACTAGTCCAAATTTTATTTTCTCAAAACCTTAAAGATTTTAAATACTTTCTTGATTCCATAATGTCTTCCTGCCCTGTAAATCCTTTGGCTTGACATTAATTAATGTCATCTTTTGCTGCACGATTTTCTAGTTTTAACAGTTGCCCCCTGATGTGTGAGGTCTAGGAAGGACTGTATAGCCAAAATACATTATAGTTTCTTTTATGTATCGTGTGTAGAGAGAGAGGGAGACCTACGTAAAGCTTTGGAGTTGACAACACCCTGCACTGGTTCCAAGAATGACCATGTCTAAGGGATCCCTGCAAGAAAATACAATTTACAAAATATATACAAAATTTCAATGAGGCGGGCATGTCCCATGCTCGTGATGCTATGTCTAGTTAAAAAAAATTGACAGATAAATGTGCTGTCTGTGTCACTACTATGGTAGTGATGCTGGCGGTTGTTGACGATGACTGTTGACGCCCTCAGGGGAATTTTTTCTTTGATGATAGGTGGAATGTGGTACCCATATGCATAAACTTGGTATGGCATGTAGTTGCGCAATGTACGCATATGTACTGGCTGGGACCTTCCCATGTAAGCATTGTTTGATAGAGATGCTTGTGGAGGCATGGGTCTTCGACAGATCTGATCAAAGTGCAATGGTTGTAAGGTACGATACCATCTTGACATGAAATAAATTGTCATAGTCGAATGTCAGGAGGATCGATGGAATATGTGGACAATGATGTCTCCCACAATGCCACCCGAGGATACCCCCTTGCATGGGGAGGGGTGATCCAAGGTACCGCTACCTTTTTTGAAAAGAGGTGTCGAGGCTGACAAAAAGGAAGCCTTAACCGAACCATGGGTCACCGACCTGAGGGGTCAGGGACTTGGATGTGATGGGTTTAACATAGGCGTATTGGTGAGAGGTGACTGAAAACTGATGATGGGGATTCAGTGGCCCAAGTTCGGAGTATACTTAAGCAGCTTGGAGGCAGTCATAGTTATTTCTAAAGGGAAAATCCCTGGAGTCGGTAGGACTTCCAGGTTGGGTGTAACCGTCTATGAATGTTGTGATGGTGTGTGCATGGGGGTGAAATAATCCTACCAAGGGAGGTAAGGTACTGCTTCCATGGGGGAAAATATGAAATATGAGGGTGAAGTGGCGAAGTGCACCGTTTGCGGTCTTTGTACACTTACCAAAAGAATAAAATAATGGGGTTTGGTTTGTACAAAACACAGAGACGAGTATCCCAAAACATGAAAGTGTTCGCTCACTGATGGCATGAGGAAGGTGTTTTGTTGAGGGTGGGGGTCCCATTGGCCAGTCTCATGTGTGGGGTTGATGAAGTGGATGAAAAATATCGAAGATGGAATTATGCTGGTGGAGGTATGGTGGAAAAAATGCGATGCACGGTGGTGCGCGTTTTATCTGCTTGTACAACCTGTTCGTCTAGAAAGGGGGTTTCAGTTAGCATGTTAAACTTGACCTTATTCATGATGAATGGATGGGCACGAGGTGCTTCCCGGACTAGAGTGGTATGGCCATGGCGTCACTGTTTCCGTGATATATGGTCTACTTTGGGTGACGAGCGCCATGGAGGGGAGGCTCTACCTACCAATGCAGATGTTTATCATGTGTAGGGTGAGGTGATGATAAACAGGGTCGTATATGAGGACCCTATGGTTTATTTCTGATGGAGAAATGATGTCAGGATATGCAAAGTTTTTGGGGACTCTGTCATGCTGGGGGTAGAATGATACCTGCTCTGGAATTTTCAGTAGATGGTGTTGTAAATGATTTGTGGGTTTTTCCTTCAAAAACAACTACCTCGGGTGAAAGCATCTTCTTTATCAAATATTATTGAAAGTCATGAGATTTAAAAAAGAAGATGAGAGAGGGCATACCTGCCAGCGTTGAAAATTTATTTTTTCGGGAGTGAAAATCTGTGGCATCACCTCTGTTCCCTTGGGAGTTGTTACTTGGCTCCTAGTTTTAATTTTAGTTGCGGTTGCCCCCAGAATGAAATCATGGGGGGGCGTTGCCGATTACTGCCCCCAATCCAGGATCTCCCCAAATACATATTACTATTTCCTAGGTGACCTTAGGTCAAAGACCTGAGCAAGCTGTCTGTAGTAATCGATGCGCCTGATAACTCAAGAGGATGAGGCAACCAGGTTCCCCTATCCCTGGTTGGTGTATGGTGCTTTGGGGGGAGGAGGGACAAATGACTTTCTTTCTGGTGATTTTCGTTCTTCCTGTAGGTACAGGATGATACGAGGTTCATCGCCGACAAACTGGATGGAGGGATCCTCTTGATAGGATCGCTCGATCGCATGTAAGGCGTCCCTATATCATGGTATATCTGGACAATGGTGGGTATAGTGCCCATAGTTATTGCAGAGAGCACATGCATGATTGGTACGCAGCGGTTTGCCTTTACCTTTGGTGGTGGGCTCCTTTTTTCGGGAACGTGGCATCAAGATGTCTGTTTCGGAGCCAAGGAGTGGTTTTAATTCATCCAGCTCCAAACATATATGGGTAGGATGTCCTATTACGTCGCATATGGCGCAGACTGGTGATTCCTGTTGAACTGCGGGGGTCACCATCTTATTTCCTCTCTTCTTGGTTTTCTTGGCCGTGATTACCGGTTTCGCAATGGGAGCTTCATTCGCGGGGGTGGTCTCCATCGTTTCTTGGGTGGGTTGGGGCTCGTCGGGACTGAGGGGCTTTAACCCTGTGGCAGTAATGTGGGTAGCTCCTATTCTGAAAGGGGGAATGAGGTACAAAACTGGGAATGCCAACAATATGTTGGGTAATACCAATGTTTCCAAAACCTTTTGGGATACGAAGCTAGCTGGGGGGTAGAGGAAAGGGGTTTGGGAGGCAGCGTAGGCTAGAGAGGATGTCGTGGCCGATGCCTCGGTGTCGTTACTGCTTGAGTCTGTGTCTTTTCTAGCCTCGGTGCTTGATGTGGACGTCATGCACACTGGAGCCCCTGTTACATCGGGTGATGCCTCAGGGATAATGGGAGGATCTCCTAGGAATGACCCTAGAACGAACGACGGTTTCAATTGGCCAGGGCCATATTCTTGGTACCGTGAAACACCATCTGAGGCTGTATCTACATGGGGTAGAATTACATCCATGTTGGTTAGGGAACGCTTCTCGCTTTGTGTTAACTGGTCTACAATAATGATGCGGTCCTCGTGGGGGAACATCATAATGCGGAAGATAGAGGAGGCTATGGTGGACATGGCATACATATAACTCCGCCTGAGGAGTATATTGTAATCCAAGTGAGCGTCTAAGACTTCAATGTCTATGTGGACCATCTTTCCGGATAAACAGACCGAGACATTTTGGTAGAGGCCGACGGGGGTCGAGGGACAACTGTCGTGTGCTCTAAGCGTGATTACCGAGGGTTTTAGTTTGGGAGAACCCAAATTCTGCCAAATTTTTTTTGACATGATGCATGTCGATGCACCCTCGTCTATGACACATCGGTGAATAGTGATATTTTGTACTGATACTGGTATTTGGAAGGTGACCATGGAAGGAAGCCGGGGGGTGGCTTTGTCTAAGTCAAAAGTCATTAGGCGTGTCGGCAGAGTCGATAATGCCTAATGCAGAAAGTAGGGCTTTCCGTTGTTTCAGACGTGACTGTAGTACTTCCAGAGCTGACATAGAAGCAGGAGATTGAGCTAAATCATCCACGATGCTATAATTATGGGCCGCTTTGGAGTAGTTTCCTGCTCACCTATTGGGTCCCTTTACCATCTTTGTCAATGGTTCTATAGGCATATTTGAAATGGTCAAAGGTGCAGTCGACGCACTAGTACTAGCCCCTGACATAGTGGTGTCTGGTGGGGTGTCGTAGTTGCGATTCCATGTTTGGAAAAACATCTCTTCCCCAGTCATGTAGATTTCATGGATACTTTTTCCAGAATCGTCTGGATTTTGCTGCTGAGTGCTGACAGTCCCTTGGTGGGGGAAAGGCTCTTGCATCACAGCGAGTTGCTGGGAAGATCCTCCTTGTCCTTGGTTACTCTGTAGTTTTTTTAGCTCAGGGAGATTGGGACAGTGGTGAGTATAGTGCCCATACTCTCCACATATAAAACAAGAATGGTTTGTTCAAAGAGGTGGCCTTTTGCCTTGCTACTGGGCATTGCTAGGCTCCTGGTTCTGATTCCAGTTGGAGTTACCTCTAGCCTGGGATCGCAGTGGGCGTTGTTGGTTGCTGTCCCCCTGTCCAGGGTTCCCTTTTGGCTTGTTTTTGGATTTTTTATTTACCATGTTAGGAGGGTAGTTCCCCTCGTTATACTGGTGTGGTTGGTTTTTGGACAGCTGCACAAATTTCACCTTTGCATTGGTTTGCGTAGGTGGGTCGTGTGCTGGGGATTGAGCATAACGTTGTCTCGGGTTTGCACTTCACCGTTGGAAGGGATCTCTTCCATCAGTGTTTCTTTCTGTGTACTGGGTTCCCCCAACCGGAGGATAGGGTCCTCCCTAGTGATACACTTGCGCCTATTAGTCAAATTTTTCTAAGGCATATGATGAATTTGAAATCTGGGTTGAGACATGTTCTGGGTAGAACTATATGTGTAACCAGGGTTTTGTCTACTGCTACCTAGGTAACCTTGGGTCATTGGACCAATTAGCCCATTTGCATAGTTCGACACGCCAAGAAATTCTTGGTAAGCTTGCAGGCGCGGGGTGTTAGGTAGGATGTTGTAAATGTATCCTGACTGCGTATAAATCAATTCAAGATTATGGGCTGTACTGATTGCATCCTATTTGGATGTGGGGTTTTTTTGCGCTGCATCCTTTGAAATATCCGTCGTCAGAGTTTTCAAGAATAAATCTAAGAGGACCCAATCATCGAGTTTAACTTTACATAAACTGCGACGTCGCCTCCATTCATGAAGATGGTCTGAGATATGGACAATGGGGGTTTGTCTAAAATGAGTCACTAACTCCATTCCCGAATCATGGTGAATGTGTAACTGAAAATATGTGAGGAACGTAGTAGCAAGGGTGATAAAGGTTCCATGCGAAGCAAGAAGTTTCTCCACGTACCACTTAGCGGCTACTCATGTAAGAGTGCGTTGAAATAGCCTCAATCGAATAGTGTCGTCAATGATATTATTCGATGAGCACCACAGGTCAAATTTCATTACATGATTACCTGGGTCTTCATATTGCATGCCTTTGAATTTTGGTATATCTGAAGGGAGCTTCGTGGGCATGGGAAGCCATGAAGGATCGTGTGCGATGGGGTCATTCGTTAGCTTGGTTAAATCGGGTAGATTCAACAAAGCTAAGAAAGGTGACTGGGAGGTTGACGCCATTGCAATGTGTGAAGACACAAAGTTCTAGTTAGAATGAGGGTTATTATGTGACGTACCCTGCTGCGTATTCAGCTGGCTTCCTGAATGGGACACACTCCTTTTCCCCCTAGGGGTCGAGGGGGGAGTAGTGTGTGGTGTGTTGTTGGGAGACCGGCTAGAGTTCCCAACTATGGCTACTCCAATGAAGGATAAACCAATAATGGTGGCAGTGTTCCTTCTTTGACACCTAAATGGCGAAAGACCTGGAACCCCTCCCGGTAATGGGAGGAGGTCAAAAAGACGCCTGGATCGACAAGGTTCTGCTGGGACCATCTGGGTGTCGACCAGGTTAGGTTTTGGAAAAATTTGAGAGGATAGAGTCTATGATCAAAGAAAAATTATGGCCACATACATAAAACAAAGCGAAAATAAAATGAATTGTCCCTTTACATTAATCTATGTGATCAATCAAGCAAAAAAGTGGTTTTTGTTTGTTTTCGTACGATACTCAAAATCATAGAAGACCTAACACTTCCTCACACACTCAAAAGTAACTGCGCCTTGAGAAGATTTCTTTCGAGTGCTGGTACAACATCCCGTAAGAGCTGGCGACGCCCCCAGATAGCCGAAAAGAATCCAACAAGGTAAGGGTAGAAGGTCTGGCGCTTGCTTACACCGTCACCTATAGGGTAAAGGATGCCCTCGTTTTTGGCCACTAAGAACCACCGTCCCACGTTAGCATTCGAGTCTTGGGCTTCTTGGTAGTCAGCTAACAGTACCGAGTATCCGCTGGGTCAGGTAGCCCCAATTGATACCACACGCACTGTGCCTAAGCCTAACCCCCTCTGAATCGGGTCTCTGCCACGCTCGGGTTTTTTTTACCATGGGCTGATAGGTGGATTTGAAGCTCCCTAAATACACAACTTCTATGTTTCGATATGAATTATGATCAAGGGGGCTTATTGGATGCCTACCCCCTTGTTCCTAACTTAAATTATAAATTCTTTTGTGGCCCCTGTGGGGAGAATTTAGTGAGTTTCGTTAAGTTAGTTTTAGGTGTCTTTCTTTGCTTAGTGGGTGAGTGTGTGTGAGCATAAGGTGAAAAAGCACATAGTTTGAATAGGTGGATATCGATGGTCCTTTACAAAAAAACCCTATTTAAACTATGTTATATTGTTCCTGGCTCAAATGGAAAACATGTGCAGATAATGGGCTGCTTTCAAATTTTCCTAGTTAATCTATGTGACTAACTAATGGGAAATGGCGAATTGTGAATATAGAGCATTCATATGCTTACCTAGGATCACCGGAGGGTGCAAAGGTAGCAGAGATTACTTGCTCTTGTATAAACAATTCGATCCTAGTCCCGCAATTCCTAATGCGAAAATTGAATTAAACTAAACAATTTCTACACTAAAGGAAAGAAAAATAGCTATGAATGCATGGTCTTGGGCCACTTACTTGGACTATTTATCTAGGTGTGAATACCAAAAATTTGCAAAACATAAATTGTTCAGAACGCAAGCTAATTTCCCCCCTACTTAAACTATGTGAAAATTTTGCAAAAATCAATTTGAATCAAAAACTAACTCTAAGCCTACAGAAAGCAGCTAGAAGTGAGTTCTAACAAGCTGTGGGGTATCACTACAAGTGTTGGCAGATACATTAGGGGCTGCCAAGCACCTTACAAGCAGAAATAAACAGAATATTGGGAGAGAAATATCATTCTGTAAATTGCGTGCAAAAAGCCTTGACAGATGCGCTTTCCTACACTCGGTCAGCACTGAACGCGCACCCTGCGCGTCTGTGAGGAAAAAATGCGCGCAAATTCCTACAGGTAAAAAAGTTACGAGCTGCTCTTCTTTAATCTGTCACTCAAAGTGAATCTAGGGACTGCAAGATAGATCAGAGGACTATTAGCTCCACTCTCCAGCATAGACAAAGGTCTCCTACAAAAGAAGGCATAGCCACATAGACTTGTAAAACGTTAGTGGAGTCGCTAATCTTGTTGTGGTGGATTTGGTGTACGAATGTACGAAATCGTACCAATTTAAAGGGTGTGGTTCAACCCTTTAAACTCTAGGTAACAGGCAGAAAGTGGTGGAGTTCAAAATCATACAATCTAGAGGAAAAAGCATGCAAATGTATACTCAAATTAAACTAAAACTAAAACACAAATATACAAAAGCTATTGAAGAGAGTCAAACGATAATAGTGCAAATAGTGGCTCTAGGCCCCTTCTTATTAAACATTTGATACGAAGAAGAAATTTTACCCACTTGCCAAAGGGACCCTAGACAATGGTTCTAGGTCCTGATGCAAGGATGTTGTTTTCCAAGCTCGCCTTGGTGCAAGCTCCATATCTCTCTGCTATGAGGGACTAAGATTATTGGATGGCCAACAATCGAGTCCCCTCTATCTCCAGCTCCGGGTCACACACTGCTGGTATTGCTTGGGAAATTCTGGCCAGCATAAAAATGTGATCACCCATTCTTCATCTCACGGTGGGTTTATATAGGGGATTTAAAATCCTCCTTCCATCCCTTGGTACATGGTGGATGACCCAAGGGATAGGTATGATTCCATTGTGTGCTCCAAATATTCCTTTGTGTGCTCACATAATGTCTAAGGAGGCACTGGTGGCTGTCCTTAGGCAGCTTCATGTAAGGAGTAACTGTCCTTTGATTTGTGTGGTCCTTGATAGCGACATTTTGCCACTTTTAGGAATGTGCGCTTATTGGGCAAAAAGGTGTGCAAAAGGCGCTCTTCTTGAAGGATAATGCGTGAAAATAGCATTTTTTGACTAGTCCAAATTTGATTTTCTCAAAACCTTAGAGATTTTAAATACTTTCTTGATTCCATAATGTCTTCCTGCCCTGTAAATCCTTTGGCTTGACATTAATTAATGTCATATTCTGCTGTATGATTTTCCAGTGTTAACACATCCCATTAAAGGTTTTGGGTTTATCAAATTTCACTTGGAATTTGGGGAATCTGTTTTGCTTCACGATGTGATGTGTGTGTTGGGGTTGAAGAATAATTTGGTATCTATATATGATTTGGAAGGCAAAGGGATGAGGATTGGCTTCATCAAGGAAAATTTACTTACTGGTCAGTGGGATCCCCTATGAGAGATGAATTCACTTTGGGATCTAGATTTGAAGGACTTTATAGAGTTAATGGAAGACCTCTTCTAGAATTGGTCCATGATACCAATCATCAAAGCGAGCTATGGCATCGAATATTGGCACATCTACACTATGAAGCCCTTCTGAAATTGAAGAAATTGGTATATGGAATTCCCGATGTTCAAGCCCAACAAGATGGAGTATGTCCTGGATGTGATAGTGGAAATAAGACAAGGGGACCATTCCCCTCTAGTGATAAAAATACAAATTAAATCCTCAAACTCATCCATTCTAACATATGTGGTTTGATGCTCATACACTCTCTTGGTGGCCATCTCCACTGCATTATGATTTATGATTTCTCAAGGAAGACATGGATATATTAATTGAATCATAAGGATGAGGCCTTCGATTTGTTCATGAATTTCAAGGATTTGGTCTAACAACGGTGGAGAATACATCTAAAATTAATTCATATATTTTTGAAAGAAGAAAGACATCAAGAAAGAGATGATTTTTCCCTATAATCTTGAACAAAATGGAGTAGCCGAAAGGAAGAACAAGTCTATTGTATAAGTTTCCCATGTCATGCTCCATGATCAAAATTTGTCGAAGTTCCTTTAGGGGGAAGCAAGTAACACAACTATATATGTTCAAAATAGGGTACATCATCAATCGTTGGACAAAAATACTCCCGAAGAAGTATTCACAGGCTTCAAGCCCGATGTTAGTCATCTACATGTATTTGGGTACCCTGTATATTATCATGTGCCGAAAGACAAAAGGAACAAGCTTAAATCCATGGGAAGAAAATTTTGTTTGCTGGATATTCTGAAGATTATAAATCATTTAGAATATGTATTCCTGGTCAAAGTAAGGTTCAAATTAGCAGGGATGTAACATTCGATGAAGATGCTACGCTTGTGAAAGCAAGGGACCTTCATCTTCCTCCTCCGCTTAAGAAGAAGAATGATGATATGGATATTTTAGAAGGTCTTTCCAGGCCTGAATATAAGAGAGACATTTTTGATGATCCCATTTAGAATATGGACCCCATTGGATCCTCCTCCGTGTGATCCCCCTACCAGGGAAATGCCACTTTAGCTTCGTGACACATTACAATATGCCAAAAGACACATTCCCACCAGAAGATGATTTAGAGAAAGAAAGAAAATTTTGTTTCTATGAGCAATATGATTCAATTTTAGCCTCAACTATGACCTAAGAGCACGAATAAATTATGAAGAATGACATATGGGATTTTGTGTTGGGACCGAAGGGGAAATATGTTGTGACTTAAAAATGGCTATTCAAGATCAAGCATGGAGTTTATGAAATTATTGAGAAATATAAGGTAAAGTTCATGGCTCGAGGATTCTCCCAAAAAGAGGGAGAATATTATGACAATATATTTTCACTTATGGCTCGATACATTGTTATTCATTCGAAATTTTCCCTTTCTGCAAGTCAAGGATGGACCCTTCATCAGATGGACATGAATACAACATTCCTTTATGGAATGTTACAAGAAGAAGCCTACGTTGAGCAACCATAGGAATTTGAAGTAGAGGATCGAAACACATGTTTGCAAGTTAAATAAGGAACTGTATGGTTTGAAGCAAGCCCCAGAGCATGGTATGCCTGCATAGATAGTTCCTTGGTGAAGCTTGCATTCAAAAGTAGCAATGTTGATCCCAACCTCTACTTCAAGGTAGTCCAAGGTATGCCATTGATTTTGGTTTTATATGTTGACGATCTATTTAAGAGAGGTAGCGAGCCCTTGATGATCGAGTGTAAGAGGGAGCTAGCCTCTGAATTCAAGATGTTGGACCTTAGACTCATGCACTACTTCCTAGGATTTGAGGTGTGGAAAAGGCACAGTGAGATCTTTCTTTCATAAGGAAAATATGTCGTGAAGTTGTTGGAGAGATTTGGAATAATGGAATGAAAGTCCTTAACCACACCAATGGAAATTAATTTCAAGAAGATATGTGGAGAAGTTGTAGGACTCGATTTGGGGAATCCATAAGAGTATAGATAATTGATTGGGGATCTGATGTTCTTAGTGAACACTCATTTGGACATATGCTATGCAATGAAAACGTTGATTCAATTCATGACCAAGCCTCTCCCTGCATGTTGAGTTGTTTCCAAACACATTTTGAGGTATTTGCATGGGATGATCATCCTTGGTTTGAGATATTCTCTCGGAGATGTTCGACTACATGGATATACCGATGCTTAACAAGCATGAAATCTTGTTGATAGAAAAATTACTTATGGATGCTATTTTAGCCTTAGATCTGCCATGATATCTTGGATGAGAAGGTCACATAAGTATATATAATTGAGTACCGCAAAGGCAAATTATATTTCCACTAGCATGGCTAGTTGTGAAGTAGTCTAGTTGAGAAATATCTTTGGAGAGGTGTTTGAGTAGGTCCTAGAAACTATAGTGATATATTGTGGCAACAAGAGTGGGATATGATTGGCAGAGAATCCTGTATTTCATGGAAATTCCAAGCACATAGATATCCAATATCATTACATTTGAGACATGGTGTATAGAGGAACCATTAGACTCCATCACATATTGAAATATGAGCAGATTGCAAATATTCTCACCAAGGATTTTCCTAAAGGGAAGTTCTTGCTCTTCAGAGAGAAGGTTGGACTAATATATGTGACCCCTCCCAATAAGGGGCATCATTTATCAAGGAAGCTAAGCTAACTCTTCCCCCCTGTCTAAGATCCCAAGATAAGGAATTAAGATGTATAGATACTAGGGTTGAGGGATCTCTAAACATAGGGTCACCCCTATCTATCACCCATAGGGTGGAAGATGTTGCTCCCCTATATTGGTCTATCAGAGTATAGCACAATTTTCATCATACCCAGCTCCCTGTTTTTCCAATAGGTTGAGAGGGCTTGGAGGTGTGTGATCCTTAAATTTGGTAAGTCAAGTATCTCACCCAAGCTTGATTATGATGTAATTTTTTCTACCACGTGACTCTTGAGGGTCATTGTTGGGAAGATCAAGAAGCAATAGGATGGATGCAATATTGTATCTTGCCTATTTCTTGACATAGGGTGGAAGACATATGCTGCTCTATGAGATGACATGAGGTGAGAGTGTCCCATATGACATTCCTCATTGTATTGAGAGGGTGGTAGTTGGTGCTCCTTGATGATTCTTATTCTTTAGATTTAAGAATGATTCAACAACAAAAAATTGAGTATATTTGGGACATGATATGATGATAGGATACCTATGATGATTACATGATGTAGTTGGAATTTCTCCCTAACTGACATGGAGTGTTAATTTTCCAACTTAGTGACAAATTCCAATCATGGGAATAGATTTCTCTTTTCTATAGGACCAATTTTGAATTTTGAAGCACTTAATTTGGACAAGGAAAAGTGTATTTTTGAATTGATGCCCACACATGCACAAAAATACAAGTCGAGCCTAATAGGAAATTGGACACCCTTGAAAGCCTATAAATACAAGTGATCTCAAGATCATTTGGGAATCATCAAAAAGCATCTTCTCCTTCTCTCTCTTAATTATATTGGTTCATATATGTTTGAAGTTTTGTTCGCTGAGTTTGGTTCGTACAGGTTTGAAATTGCAAGGTCCAAAGCTCACACGTGTGATTAAGGTTTTTGGGTTCCAGCCATAGGGTTAACATAAGAAATTTTCGGTTGTAACTGCGGGCACACAATATCATTAGTGTGGTTGGAGCATCCCAACTGCACGCATAACTCTTCCTCCATGCGGTTGGGACTTAGGATTTCAGTTTGATAGTTGATCACATTTGACCACAGATTAGGAAAGCTAACTCTGATCAATATTCTTGTTGGGATCATATTTTTTATATTGTTTTGTTGATATTGCTGGATACTTTTGTATGGAATCATTTTACTCTCTATTGAACATTTTATGACAATCTAATATAAGAAGAATTACAAAGGGTTTTCCCCCTTGTAGGAATTTTCCCTGGTATTTGACCAAATCTGGTGTCTCTTGTTGATGTGTTGATTGTCTCCTATTTTTCATTGCATTACTATTTTACCTTCAATTACTATTGATTGATGAAAAGTATTAATTTCTATTGAAAGATTGCTAATTGAACAATTGAATTGGGCTAAAGTAATTGAAACAACATAAAGAAGTATACAAATTAACACGAAGTTTGTCCACCATTAACATCAACGTGTATCCTAGAGACAGAAAAAACACTAGCGACCTCCAACCCCCAGATCCCAGATTGTGTGTCGAGGATTTCCCATAAATCCGCTCTAAGAGACCTGCCTCCCAACTACAATAACATCAAACGATGGTATCAGGCAATCAAGGATGCATAGGTTGGTGACATGTTCATACTCAATGTCATTCTCGACACCCACTCAATCTCCCATACCATGAAACCACCAACAATGAAACCATAAATTCATCCAGAGGTTATATCCCGATCCCACTTCACGATTCCTCTAGATTGCCCTCGCCAGGTGTCCTGCCAACTCCTTATTATTTCACCACTTGTCATGAGGTTGTGTCCATGTCGCGCCGGTGTTACCATGGTCCTTCACCCCCAACGAGGTATAATGATTTATATAATTATAATAATATTAAAAAGAAAATTATTTCGAAAAAATAAAATAAAATTATAAATAAATATAATTTTTTATTTTATGTATAAAATTAAAATTGAATCACTAAAAGGAAAATACCTTCCAAGAGATTTTTTTGCAGAAGCCCCTATAAAAATAGCCCAAAAATTTATTTGTAGCAGAGGTCACTAGCGTAAGTTGGTGGGCGGATGTTTTTTGGACAGTGTGTCTACAATCTACAAAGGCACCAGTGCTTTACTATCCATACAAGCACCAGTGTCTCATAGAACATGATGCACCGTGGAACTTTTATTTTTATTAAAAATATGTTACTTTTACAAATTTTTGATGCTATATACACCTGCAACACCGATTCCATTCATGTAGTAAAACACTTTGGTGCATACAAATAAGGAGGACTTCTATAGTTTTTAAATTAAAAAAAATGGTGCTTTTTTCCAATGATGCACTAGTGTGGTAAATGTACTAAAATTCCCTGCGGGGTCTTCTAAAGAGCACCACTAGACGATTTTTAATTAAAAAAAAGAGCGGTGCTATAGTCAACCAAAGCACCAGTGTGGTACCTTTATTAGAACTCCCCTAGGTTTCTTAACAAAACCACTGCTATAGATTTTTTATTTAAAAAAAATGTGGTTCTCTTGGATATATTTTGCACCAGAGGAGGGTTATATAAAAAAAACCTCCTAGCCATAAATTTTATTTTTAACACCTACAGTGCTGGAGAGCTCTGAAGCATCAGTGCCACTCTTGCCTCATGCAAGTGCCCTGACATCATTGCTTCTCTTGCTCACAATACTTCTGCACCGTGCTCACTATATGAATTTCCAATTTTTTCAAACAGTGGTAAAATTTGTTTTTCTCCATTACGTGGCAAAAATGCCTCCCCGACGACCAAATGTCCAGGTAATGTCTATGTTTCTCTCTAATTTACTTTTTCAAAGGATTAGAATTGAAAATTAGCTCAAAATTTCCATTTTTTTTAAATTTATTTTTCCCTGCACGTTGCGCTCGATATCTTCAGCTCGCACTGATAACAATGCACCCTATAAATTTATAGGGTGCATCATAGTTCAATGCATGAATTTAACACACCACTATTATTGTGGTGTGTTTCTTAAATGAAAAGACACAGAGAAAGCTATAGAGGTGCATTCGATAACCTAAACGTTCTATATCGGTGCGAAAATTTTATATGTGCACACCAATGCATAAGTGTGACACACCATGATGAAAATTTAATTTTTGAACCAACAATGGTGTGTCATATGTTTGTGCACACCAATGCCGGTGCAGTTGTGTTTGAAAATGTACTGCAATCGGTGCATGATTGTGTCTTGGGTGCACCGATGATTTTTATTTTTATTTTAATTGAAAGTTGTGTTTCCATATTTATAAATACATTTTTCATCTAATAAAAAAAAAAAATATGTATGACGTAGATGTAATTTATAATTCAATCATGTAGCAAAGACATCAACATAGGGAGAAAAAGCAGGAGCAGGAGAAAATGGCAGACCCATACAATATGGTCCAGCCATGGGAGGTCAAAGAGAGGGAGAGGGATTTATAGCCTCGCCCTTTTAATGTAGCGACCCGAGCACTCTTTATGAATGTAGGCCTCCTCAATTACTATGAGGAGGCTACATCCCTGAAGGTGCACTATGTCTTGTTGGTGCATCTGATCCATCGATGGAGTTCCCAAGAGCAGGGTTTCCATGTTGATCTTGGAGCGTGGTATACACCCTCTCAGATGGACATATAATTTATCACTGACATATCCAGGAGAGGGGAGGATTTTCCCCAATTCCTTGATTTCCCTGATGGGGTTGTAGCTGAGACTTAGCTTTCCTACAGTCAGAGATATGTTAGGCATCATGTAGTACGTCTAACAGATTTTTCAGGTGCATGGTGGACAACTACAAAATTTATTCTTTTTTTACATAGGAGGTTAGGTGCATCTTGTTATTAGTCACCACCATTTCACACTCTAGTAGTGACGGGAAATACATTAGTTGCCCTCTTTTGTATTATGATGATTCTTTGATTTAGACGACACATTGTATCATATGGTTTGCCATTTTTTTGAGGCAGTTTTATATGGATTTAGATAGATGTTGTGCATTGATAAATGGGAGGGTGACATTCCCTTTCGCTTCAGAGATTTTTTGTTTTTTTTTTTAGAGGATTCAAGAGACAAGGCCTATATTTGACCGTTTCCCTCCTAGGTCGATCACTGAGGTGCAGATGCGCATGTGGGGGAAGATGATTCCCAAGAGGGGCCTGCCAGAGTATCCATCCAGGATTTCTGCCAAGGCACTGTCACTAATGGCCAGTAAGGATGACCATGATTTTATCGCATTGACGCTTATGTACATGAGGATTGATTGGAGATAGTGTCCCAACATCCTCTTGATACCGTCTGAGCCTCTAGATGATAAAGGTAATATTAGTGTTTTCTTTAAATTAATCTAGTTTCATTTTATTTCTTTAATTAATTAGAATAAAATTTATTCTAACACATTTTTTAACTTGTTTTATTAATTTGTTTAATGAAATTGTCTAATTATTATTTTTCACTACATATTTTGTAGACATCGACACATTCGATGGGGACATGCCTCCTCCCCCACTGAATGGAGCAGATGAGGAGATGAGCGAGCCCCATGGGGGTGGGGCACATCCTCATGGGGGTGTGGGAATTTGGGGCTGTAGGGTTGTTCTATGATTTTGGATGGACTACTATGACATATTGGCCAGATTTTTGGTTGAGGGACTCCGCCATGGAAGGGCTTGAGATATAAATGCAAATCCTAGGTTTGTGGATCTCTTTAGGGACTTTGCACATGCGATGATGTATCTTATGCATCATATCATTGGAGACAATAGGGTACTAAAAGTTATGAGGGATGCAGGGCATGCAACAGGCACAAATATGTTAGATGAGGGTGGTGACCATGATGATGAGGGTGGTGATCATGATGCTTCTGGTATTACTACCACATAGAATCATGGTCAATAGTCACTTGATCATGAGATGCCAGAGTTAGATGATGTGCATTATGTTTCTCTTGATAGAGCAGACCAGCCACCTCCTCCTCCACCTTAGATTTCACTAGACCACGTTGAGACAATAGTTTACCATCCATTTCCTTCTAATGCATACCAACCACCTCCTTCTCCACCTCAGAGTTCAATAGATGTTGAGGCAGTAGTTAACCATCAATCGTCTTCTACTGCAGACCAGGAAACTAGCACTACTATGTTTGTTGTATCAGATATTTGATTTGATTTCAATTATTTGACTTGATGTAGTTATTTGACTTCTCTCTCTCTCTCTCTCTCTCTCTCTCTCTCTCTCTCTCTCTCTCTCTCTCTCTCTCTCTCTCTATATATATATATATATATATATATATATATATATATATATATATATACTTTTTTTTCCATGGAAAAAAAATCTTTATTCATTTTAGAATAACGGACCGGCCCCCAAGGGGTTTTACAATGCTCCTTGAGTTGTATTGCTCCAAAATCAGACTTTCATAATGAGCTGATTTACAATGAAGATCTTTACAAAACAACTTGTTCAAAAACTTCAAAAAAGTGTTGTCCAAAAACTATACCATAATTACTTCCTCTACAAAGGAGGAAGCATCTATAATTATGAGATGACCAGGCTGTAAGATCAGATATTATTTTGATAAGTGGTCTGCTTCTTCATTTAATTCTCTTTATACATGTTTGAGGCAAGAGAGGAGAATTTGGAGAAGAAGTGTTGAATGGCTCTTAAGACTGCTTGTAAGTGTGGAGCCAGAATCTGAGAGCGCTGAGATGCCCAATCCACTACTACTTTGGAGTCTCCAAATATATATATATATATAGTGCATTTTTCTGCTCATGTTTATGTACTTACTTTATATGTTTGTGTTGATGTGTATATTGTTAGGTCATGTTAGATATGTTCATTTAATGTGCTTGCATATAGATGTGTATGTGATAACAATTATTTATCATGAGTTGTATATTAATTTGAGGATGTGTGTAGTGATAATTCTAGATTACAATGTTTGTGTTTTGTTAGTTGTGATCACGATGACAATGCCCTGTTAGATTATTAGATTTGTGTGTTAGATAATGATGTTTATATGTGCTATAGGTGTATATAATTAGATGATGGTAGGGAATTCAAATGTGTATCATAGATGATGTTCATGTTTGTTAGATGGTGATCACCAGGATGTTTAGTTTTATGAAATAATATTTATTATAGATTATGCATTGGTGAACTTATATCAAACTTTTATATATGAAATTGCATCCAAAACGACTTACTTTAAAAAATTGAAAAGATATTTTTATAAACTACAAAGTTTAGTATGGTTGAAACTATGATTGTAAAATTACGATAAATATTATTCGATTGCCTAGATAGTTCATTGATATTCAATCTAACTTAATTAGTAAACTATTTCAATACTCACAAGGAAAAAATAATTAAAGGTAAAATAACTTAGTTAGTTCTTAATAAGACGAAAATGTGTAACTCATTCAATTTTTAACATAAAATATTAATAATAATAAATTATTCAAAAATACGATTTAACCAATTCAATATTGGTTTATAAAAGTCAATCTATTGTTAAATTTAAAAATTTAAGTCATAAATTTTTATAACCAATTTAGATTTAATATAACTTAAAAACTTCTATTTTTATAAAATTTAATTTATTACTAAAGTTAAGTGATTTTCAAGAAATTTAAATTTTATTTATAGCAATTTTTACCAATTTAAATTAGAAATTTCTCTATCTAAAGATGAGGATCAAGAAATGTAAAATAAAGATTGTGAAGTTACTTTGGGGATTTTCTCTATTGAAAGTCCTCCCTTAAAGAGATAAGTAAATTTTTTTCTAGTAATAAATATATAACATTTTCGTGTTATTTAGGTTCTTTATTTGATATTGCACTCATTTAAATTTAACTCTTTAATAATATATATGAGTTAAATAATACAAAAAAGATACTATATTAGATTTAAAATTTTGACAAATAATATATTTGATTATTTCTTAATGAAAAACTCAAAAAATATTATTTTTCCCACATACTTATCACAGGATAGTCACTAAAATTCATGTTCTCACATTTCTCCTAGCTAATATTACATCATGCTCACAATGATAAAGACATGTTTACTTTAAATAATCTAATTATAAATACATAAAAAATATATTTATTTTACATAATCTAAAAAGGAAAGAAAAATTCATGACCAAGTCTATTTGAAAGTCAAACAAATGTCTCTTAATCACCATCACATTAATTATCATTTAATTCTTAGACATAAAATATTTATTGATTCAACTTTTATTCACAATTTCCATTGAACAGAAAAGTCAAAACCATTCCATTATACATGAAGAAAAATTAAACCTCTCATGTATCCATGCAAGCCCATTTGTTTCTCTTATGATCCATAAAAAAATGTAATCAAACATTTTATACATGCATAAGACCTCCTTTTAGTTTACATAATCTCGCAAGAACTGTAATTTAAATATGGAAGAACTGTAATTTAAATATGGTAAACATGACTTTACCTCTCATTTCAAGAATTTAATATTACATATTAATACACATTTTTTTCATTGTTAAAGTCCTCATAGAGTTATCACTACATGATGATTTATATTGATTTTGAACTAAACAAAAAGTAAAAACATGTGAACTAATTAATAAACAAATAAGTATCTAAATTGAGGCTAAATATTCAATGTTATTTCTAAATTCACTATTTTCTTCTCATTTTCGAATTTGAGAAGGATTGAATTCTTATTATCATAGATAATATACACAATTGGAAATAATTTTTTCACGAGGGGAAAGCTCACGGGAAACCCGGGCGTACTTCCCCAGAATTTCTGGATGGTACGCGCGGTAAACCGTTCGGCGGACTTTCGGCACCTGACCCCAAAGGACTCAAGGATTGAACCTGTGACCTCCCTCAATGGAGAGGACCACGTATTGGCTCACTACCACTTGAGCTAACCCTTGGGGCTTCAATTGGAAATACTTATTTTTAAGTGTAAAAATGTTTTCACTGCAAAACATATGTAAAGATGTTTGTGAATGTTACCACTTATATTATAAAATGCCAACAAGACGAATAAAAAAACAATATAATTAGCAAAATAAGGAAAACAAAAAAATACAACAATAGTATAAATGATGAAATAACACAAGTACATATCACTCTCCATTGTCATCATCCTGATTATCTTCCTAGCTTGTCATGATAACATTGTTTTTCTCAAAAATATGTTTCAATATAGGGTCATGTCTTCATACGAACCACCAATCTCTATCCAACACATATGGGTAAAAAAACACTTTGTTCCATTGTTTTGAGAAAACATAAGGCTCCCTAGATTCATGCCACATCTTTCTAGAGTTGATAGATATCAAACCACTATTGCGAGCTTCCTTTATATTATTTGATAAAAGGTGTCCCACCACTTGCACCTAAAAATAACACATTGGAATCAAGAGAATTACACTTGAATGATCTCTTGTATCTTTCCAACGTAACCTAACTTCCCCTGCATTAGGTTTTGATTGTGGTGGATAACACGACTAGATTGGTCAAACTCGACTTCCAATCCACAGTCTTGTGTCATGCATCCATTGTTGATAACCTGTGTACGAAAATTATGTCCATATGCCTACATAGATGGGAAAAATTGCACCTATAAAAAAGTGAAAAAATCACAGTTTCATGTGTCTGATAACTCGAACAAAATTAAAAATAAAATATATATAAATGTTGCAATTCAAAGGTGTAGTATTAAGTTAAAATTATATAGAAATATATTATAATTACTAAGTTTTTGCACCCAATCCTTATGTTTAGCTCATCCTCTTCGGCATACGGGTAACGAATAGATGCACCGTATTTCTCTCTGATTTGATCAACAACCCAACTGTTAGGGCATGTCATTGACATATTTTCTTTTAAATGGTCAGTATAAATCACACTTCTACCATTCAATCATTTGAATTTTTTCATGTCATTACCCCATTTCCTCCTCTTATGTTGGTAAAATGTGACCCATGGTTATGTCGCTTCCATATTGTAAAGAATAAATTTGTTGATGTCTTCAATTTCTAAATTCGTTGATGAAATAAGACCAACACACACACATAAAATACATATGAGATCAAAATATGCATTAATATGAAGTGAAGTGTGAATAGTTACTATGTAGTAATTTGAAAATTGATAAGCATGTGCTTACTATTAATTATCATGTGCCTCTTTCCATTCATTTCAAGAAGCTCCCCTTCTCTTTTGTCTTCACCCCCTTCATCGTCCAAATTTCCGCACCCGATGTGTTGTTGATCTGTTTGATGTACTCATTGGCATAATAAAAATATTCATACGACATAGACCCCTCAAGTTTTTCCCTTTGTAAAAAAAAACCTTTCAATTTATTTATGTAACTCTCTAATAATAACATCTAACGACGAGAAACCACCCCAACTAATTCAACCTCATCTACTAGGTGAATTAGAAGATGAACCAGCAAGTTCATGAAACTTGTCGGTAGTACCTTCTCAAACATACAAACAATCTCAACTATCTCTCGACGCCAACGTGGAATGCTAGCCATATGAATCTCCTTTGATGTGATCCAATATACAAATGCATATAATTTAGATATGACACGTTGTAGGTCTTGGCGGAAATCATGGTTCACACACCCATGCATGAGCAGAGGATAATGACATTGCACAATAAATAGTACGCTATACAAAAACTAAATATAAAATATCCCATTACATAAAAATAAAAAAATAAAAGTATCATGTTTTTGGCATGCGTACTCTTAGAAGGTTCAAATGGTCATGTGATTTCAACCCCGACAAATGGTCTTCCACAGTGAAGCATCACCTAGTGAAGACCCATATAAAGAAGGCACCCTCACACTCTTTATAAATTATTTTGCCAAAGAAAGATCATCATTATTTAAAATTCATGGGACATCACCTACTTTGAAAGACCAAGAGGGACGAGCCTCTCATCTAGCTTTTTTCCTTGGTCAATGTTTCTTTTAGTTTTTTAAGAAATAAGATCTCTCATAACATCCAACATGACACTTTATTTCGATGATATGTTCCTCCATAAAGAAGATGATTTTTTTTTTAAATATATGCATGGGATCTAGTAAGTGGGAAATCTTAAGATGCTCCCAATGTGGTAGCTCATAAAAAACAAATTTCCTTTTCATCCCCATGGGAAATTTCTCAACATAGGTGTCAAAGAATTATGGATCATCGAACATAGGCTCCCCATTTGAATTGAAAATTTCTACAAACTCCTTCTCCTTATATCTCTCTCATATGCTCTAAGATATTCAAATGGTTTCATTATTGTAGGCCTTTGGGTTCTCTCTGGTTTACCATTGAAAGTGGATGTTTCTCTTTTGTAATGGTGTTATTTTGGGAGGAATACTCTGGAGCATTCATACACTGGCTTTCATAGGTGGTCGAACTACCTTCCTTTCAGATAAATTCCACAACATTTATATCCATGATACCCTTTACAAGACCTACAAAATTATTGTATACAGAACGACACATTATCGACCATGAAGATCAAAATAATTGCAGTGAATCAAATTATTATGCGAAACAATATTGTTACATATATAAAAAAACAAATAAAAATGTAATTTACCATAGAAAACTCCTAAGCCTGGATAATCATGTATGGTGTAAGCACATATGCCATACACTATAAAACTCCTCTCAGTTGCAATGGGTTTTGATACATCGTACACATGTATCCCCTTCCATAATTCCTTCAATTCATCTAACAATGGTTGT
Source organism: Pinus albicaulis (assembly GCA_034641835.2). Lineage (NCBI taxonomy): Eukaryota > Viridiplantae > Streptophyta > Pinopsida > Pinales > Pinaceae > Pinus > Pinus albicaulis. Next base: position 865,975,814 of record CM076569.1, read on the forward strand.
AAGTAGACAAAGCCAACATAATATGTTCATTCTTCACGAACAACCATAAGGGATATTGTTATTGATCACTACTACATGCCAAACATAATAGTTGGTATTTCAGAAGGAATATAGGTTGACTCCATTTATGGCTATGCTAAGTTGTAGACTTTGTACTTCATCCTTGAATTTTTCAGGCGATGTATCCTCTATGTGCTTCATTTTTATTGAATCTAATGGGATTCGCATAACTCCTGACTCACTTCTATATGCGGCATGCCTCCTTGTAACATAGCTAATTATTTGCAACGAATGAGCCTTTGAATCCTTGGGATTATAGGAATGTGCATCAATATATTATGAGGAGGACCATGTGATTTACCCATTTTTTAAATATCGGTACCCATCATGCCCATATTTCAGACATATCTCTTTGTTTGCACATTCTCCTTTATATAGAATATAATCATTCATACATGCATGATATGATATGTACTCAACACCCAAGATTGTCAACAATTGTTTTTCCTCTTCGGAACTACCCGATAAGACGTAATCACTCAGAATAACCTTATCTTTGAATAACCTACAGTTGGTGGGGAATACAATTGTACAATGTCAATATTTAATGTTCATAAAATCAACCATTTTTAATGTTGTTTGCGTGACAAGATTTCTCAAAATATAAGGGACTTGATCAATAATGAAGGTGAATTACCTCAATATTGTCGAAAAACATGCATTCGACATGTCAAAATTTTCTTTCAAGTTGTACAACAACATCATTGTACTTAGCTGAGTAGACATTGACTTGCCGCCAGGTCCGAGGAGAGGGGTGGTGGAAGAAGATTTCAAGCTTTCGAATAAGGTATCATTTATATGATCATCCCCCCCTAGCTCATCATTATGGAATGCATATAACAACATTGCCTCCATGGCAATCATATCCCGTAATTAATCATCCATACCAACCTCTATTTGATTACCTCCATTTCCAACTTGTGATGAAGAACTATTATTATTGTAGTCATTCCTCATTGGTGAACCTGGACTTAGTGGGAATTGAATAGGTGGTTGATCCAACCATTCTTTGTATGCTTCCTCTCCGACTTTTTCTCTTAATGCAACCTTCTCTCCAGTTGACGTTGTAGTGGGGTGCACCGAAAGATGGTAGGTGGGTCATTCATCATCATTAGAATCTTATTTTCAAAAAATATTGAATTTCATTAGTATGATATCAATGATATTAGTAAGCATATCAATGTAATTGGTTTGTTGAAATTACATTATACCAAACAATTACTACCATCGTCGATCCAGGATTGTGGCTGAAAGATGCCATGTTCCAATTGGCAGGGTGAAGAGGTTGTCCATTTCCATCTACCAACTGCTTATGATATGCTGCTCCTGATAAGAGCTTCTGATGCTTTTGAAATGGAGGAATATTTTCTACAGCTGAACTTGATTCTGAATTAGGATTCTGCAAATTTGGATACATTTTTATTCAAATTGACATGTATTAAAATAAATAAATTCAATTAGATAATCAAAATATAAATAGAATATGAGCTTACTAGAGATGGAAATGGAGAAATTTGTGAAGGACTTTGATCAACAATATGGAACGAGATGGAATTTGAAGAATTGGCCATTTGATATTATTGAGATTTTGTCCTTGCATTTGAGAAAAATCAGAAATAAATTTTTGTATGCATATCTAAAATTAATCTCAAAAACCATATAACCATAATATGAATTTCAATATAGTTTTGAAACCATTCAAGAATAAGGCGGCGTTAAGCGGAAAATGTATACTATAAACCCGATTGGTGTGCTTATTAGAACAAAGCGCACCGATGTGTTTAAAAAATACCAGCACCAGGGCGTTAAAATAATTCTCACACCAATTTCTGGCATTCCAAAAAAATTGATATCATATCAGTGCAAAAACACACCGATGTGTTTAAAGAAAACATCACCGGTATGCCCCTATTTCCATATTTTATAAAATAAAAATGAATTCAACCATCTCGGTGCTCTTATAAAAATTACAACATCGATGCTTTTAAATACAATTCACACCGCGGCATTAAAAAAATTAAACACACCATTTTGGGATCTCGAAAAAAAAATGTATCATGTCAGTGCATTGAAAAAATTTGACGCCCCGACAATGTCGGTGTGATTTTATTATAAATGCACCGGTGCACCTGACTATTGAACGTGTCAATGTTCAGATAGATTGAAAAAAAAAACACGACTTTTTTTTTTAATTCAAAATTAGCGGCAATTTATTTTTCGAAATCTAATTTCATAAAATATTTAAATAGTAAAAAATTATTCACTATTTCATTATTTTTCCCAAAATTTCAAGGGGTTGATTTACAAGAGAGACATACTAGGAGCACTGTGTAGCAGCAGAATACTTTAGAGCAGCAAAACTGTTCATAAGATCAGAAGCTAAAAGGTATAGTGATTCACTGAAAACCCTGCATAGTTAAAATTTTAAATTTTATTTTTTATTTTACTAATAAATAAGTTTACAATTTCTATTAGGGTTTAATTAAAAGAGAGATCATTTGCAAGGATACATACTAGGAGCATTGTGTAGAAGAAAAATATTTTGGAACCGTAGAAAGATTAGAATTTGAAAAGTGTGGTGATTCACTCAAAACCTTGGATAGAAACAATTTTAAATTTAGTTGTTATATTTTCTTACAATTTCTGCTACATTTATTCACAATTCAAAAAAATTCAAATTAAAAGCCTTGTATAATAAAAAGAGTACTATTGATTTTACTAGTAAAAAAATTTACGATCTATGTTCCTATTTAAATTTAACTAAAATTAAGAAAGAATTAAATAAAATTCAATACTTATCTTAAACTCTTGCTTCTTCCTGCAAAATTTCACTTTAGGGTTTAACTCCCTCTACCACAATTAGGGTTTTCCATTTTAAATATTTTATATTTAATTAGTTTGTGTACTTATTATATATAGGGTGTTTACATGTAAAGTAGGGGAATCACTTATTGCATTAAATCCAAACCATGTCAGTCTGTCTGTTCTTTTTTTAAACATTTATATGTTCATAGTGCACCCTATATAATGTAACACACTAGTGCTCCCTTTGTAATACAATGCACTGGTATACTATAACATTGTCGATTTTGTCCAGTTTGTTCATCGTTTCTCTCGGGGTAATATAATGCATTGACGTGCCTCTTCCAAATAACACCATTAAACCATTGAGGTGGGTTCAGTCATACAAATCACACTGTCATATTTTAAAATTATTTTAAAAAAATAGTTTTCCATGACGGTGCTAAACAATTAAACTTTTGGTGCGTTTAATGGGATAAACGCACCGGTGTGCTTATTCAGATAATCACACTCGTTATCAGAGCACTTTTTGGCTGAAAATTATTTGATTTATTTGTAAACTATATTTAATGACTTCTGTATTGAATGGTACAAGTTGTATATTGATAAAAAAGTCTCAGAAGGTGTCAAGTAACAAAAATAATGATCGACACAATGATATCACATCAAAAAAAAGCAGAGAAGCCAAGTTCTTTGTAAATTCTTTACAAAAATAATAAGTTTGAACTATATGTAAGTTTAACTAATATGTATTGGTTGGTGTGTGTCATGTAGATCCAAAAAATGAAGAATTTTGATAAGATTATTTCTAATCTAAGTGAAAAATAGCGTAAAATCCTAATAGAAAATTTGTAGAAAAATGAATCAGGTGAATGAAAAACTGCTATTTAATATGAGTTTTTTTTTTTCATTAATAATATACTTAAGAATATTAGATTACATGTTTCAAACAATCTATTAATTCATATGTGTTTTAATGTTCTATAAGAAGCAAAAATGAAGGAAAATATCAATGTCATTCTAAGAAAAGAAAAATAATGGAACACGTAAATGAAGGTGAATTGATCCTTAGCTCATCTAGAGTGGTGTTGGAGGTTAATGAAAGGGGGAATTTTTTTTACAAAACTATGAGGGATTTAGTGGAATGAATGTATAAACGTACTTTCAAATTACAATACAAAAATCAATCCAATGATTCTAAGAACCAAATTATAACTAAAGTACAAAAAGTGTTTCCAAAGCAATGATCAATGAAACATGTCAAACTTGTAATAAAAAAAAACATACAACAACAAAAAAGAATAATTCAAAAGGTAATATTATTAATTAAAATAATTTTCTAGAATTATATGTATATATACTACAAACCATTCATTTATTAATATCGATTTTGTTATATTTAGTTTTCATATATTAATATAAAATTAGTTTATTACTTTTTTCAGGAAGATTATGAAAATACCAAATAATCAAGGAGTTGATATGTGAAACATACTAATAGGAATGTCCAAAAAAATGTACAAGGAGATGAGCAAAGAAATAGAAATAATTGCATCACAAGAGTCATATCAACAACAACGTGCTTCAAGTGTATGTAATCATGATTGATTTGGTACATATAAAAAATAATTTAGCATTAAATATTAATTTTCAAGTATTTCATCACATAAAAGAAAACAAAATGGAACTCATTCAGCCCATAAAACAGGACGCCAAGGAAGAAAATGGTTGATTTCAAAGTTTGTAATTAAATGTTAGCATATCTTTATAACAACTCAAGGTTTCATTTTTGTACATTTTAATTTGTTTTACAACAACCATCTTTGAATGTCTTCAAATAGATGCTAACATACAAAGAAGAGCCATCATAAAAATTGATTGACATTGGGTCAAATAAGGGTTGTGAGTATATGTTGGCATATAAAAAAATTAGTTGTGAAATTTGTAAGTATCTATGTTGTTTTACTTCTCTGAGTTTATAATTAATAGAACAAAAAAATCATTTATATTAAATCTATGATCTATAAAAACATGAAGGAAACAACATATGGAACTACGCCAGCAGAAGACTTGTTGCAACAAAACATGAGACTTGGTTTTGAAACCATGTGCACATTTGATGAGTCACTTCTTGATATGGTACATTTCTATTCAATTTACATTGATGTATATTATTTATTTCGATTTTCATTATTCTCACCAATTTAGATACACTCATTACACTTTATTTTTATGTTTGTAGATGGAACTAGATCAAGAAGACGAAAGTAATTGATGCAATCAACAAAACATTCCTCATGGAAGTAGCTCGATCACTGACAACAATTCCAACAAAGAATGATGATCTATTTGAATATCAATGCAACCTATTGTATTTTTTGAAATAATTGTCTGTGAAAATTAGAGATTTTGTTTAATGTAATGGACATAGTGTCCCAATTGAAAGGAAATGGGTTGCTAATAAAAATCCCATTTTGTATGACAAAGAGTCTCTTATTGATATATAATAAAATACATTTTAATTTATTCCATTATGTTATCCAATGTCGTTGGGAAATGTTACACCATTGATTAAATATTTGGATGATTAAATATTATAATGAATAAATTTGAAATCTAATAATATAACAAATTAATCCAAACATCATATACAAATGCATTAATCAAGAAGAGTGTTAAAAGATGTATGTCAATTTTTCGATAAATAACGAATTTAAAAAAATTACAATAATTTCATTGTCACGGGTCGATATTTTCAAAAAAGAGAAAATCTCATACAAAAAATTGGTGTGTCCATAACATAAAAATGCATCGGTGCGTTATGTTATATAAAAGGATTGTGACGACATATTTTTGCATGACCAATGCCTTTTCGGAAAACGATAGCACCAGGGCATTTATTTCTTCAAGCACTGATATTGTTTGCAATTAACGCCCCGGTGCATTGTAATTCTTAATGCACCAGTGCTTTCATAGAACTAACACTCCAATCCTACATAATATTATTTCAAGTCCCGGTGCATTATGAAAACTAAGAACGTCGGTCCTTTTATATAACTAACACACCAGTGCATTTATACAAATGATACACATCAGTACTGCAAGTTTAAACAAAATCACTGACACAAAATATTTTTTGTGTGCCCCTGTGTCGTTCCTTACAAGAACAGCTCGAGGATTTTTTATCCATTAGCACCGGTGTTCTTTGCATTCAACGCCTTGGTGCTTATAGCTATGTATGCAACTCGGTGTGTTTATATATGTAGCGCACCAATGCTACTTGTTCCATGAAGTGTACCACAAAAAAAACATCCGCTAAAACCTTTGACCGCCCAAATTTTTTTTAGTTGTGATAAAGTTTCATTATAATCTCCACTAAAACATCTGCTATCAAAAATGGATGTTTTAGTAGATTTTCTTTTTTCAAATTTTTCCAATTTTATAACACTAAAAGTATTTGTTATAACCTCTGCTAGAAGGTATTTTCCTTGTAGTGAATGTTATAAAAAAATATATAGTTTTCTTAAAAAATCACTTTTTAATTTAAAGTCAATAAAATGATTATTATAATAACTAAGTTGATAGGCTTGTCTATTTCAAAATATGTCTTCCACAATTTTAATTAATTATAAGTAATTATTGGATGGATCGCAGAGATTTAATCTTCATGGAATATGTCAGAATATTCATAGTAATATTATCAAATGAAGAGTTAACATTTATCTCCAAGTTAGTTATGCTATGTTAATTAATTTATCTCAAAATAATCAATTAAAGAAAATTTCATAACAACACATGTCATATTGGGCATTTGGTATTGATAGGCCATAGTATTGGCCCATGGTATTGTAAGAAGAGATATGAATATTGTTGCATGTTTTTAAATGTATATATGTTAAACTCGGATATTAATTCTTTTAATTAATAATAACTAATAATTTAAAATAAAGTTATAATTTACTTAAAATTTATGATTTTTTATGCATATCCGCTTAATCAACCATTTAATTTATATGGTTGTGCTAGTAACGAGCGTAGATCCATCTTAACTCCGAAAGGATCTATAAGAACCTGCATTTTTAGTGAAAATTTTGAGAAAATGTTCGCACCTTGAGAGCTTTGATCCCTCTGGCTGCTTCATAGTTATAGGGTTAGACCAATATATATATATATATATATATATATATATATATATATATAACCTATAGAATAGCCTCGTAAGAATGAGTGTGTCTCAAAATGATTAGTTGTGAGGATAATTATTTGATGGTAAATTGTGTTAAATTTCTAATAAGACTAATAAATTATGACAAAGTTGGCATTGTGTATGTTTATTTAGACTAACTATGTATAATTTAGTAGTTTGTAAATGAATGTATTTTTGGTACTTTCATTTTTTTAATAAATCTTTAAAAAAATTGAATATTGTGAATTAGTTTTGATTAATTTTGCTATTTGTTGAATTATTGCACGAGAGCATTACAAACCTACTTTGTATGCTGGTACAAAGCAATATAGATAGAGGCAATTCATCGAATGATGCATAACAAAAAAATTTCCCACATAATATTTGCCAAAAAAATATTGCCATTTACCTAATGATATAGTTTCCTTCATGCTCCTCACACTTGGATCATACCATTCTTAATGGGTTTGTTTGATTAAATTTGCTTTGTATAATAGTACCATGAATAAATAGAGATTAGAGATTGTTCCTTGAGAACATGTTATATAGTTGCAACATTATAATAAAAACATGTTTATGTTAGTTTTTGGAAAAATGATGCATTTAATAGAAATTGTTTAATGTTATATGATGTATGTAATCCTATTAATTTAGATTTATCCTAAATGTTTAGAAAATTATTGGTTTATTAGATCGGTTTGTTTAGAAGTTCTTTTACATTAAATACAATTACACTCTAAATTTAGTGATAACACATGACAATTATAAATGAGGATTCGATGTTAGTGGATACAAATGAGAATTTTAATTGAACTTTAATTAGACCAAAATTCTAGCTAATTTGATCTAAATTGATTGATGAAGAATCAAGAAATAATATTGGAGTTAAATTAAGTTGGTTGAAGTTTAAATCTTGTTCTAGGATCCAAAACTTTTCTTTTCAAACACTTAAATTGATCAATTCATAAATTCGTCTAACTAAGTTTGATGGCTGATTAAGTTTGACTAGATCTATGTGCACTTTGGTTGACTTGATTCGAGAGAACTTGGGAATGGTCACCTTTTATTCGAGAGAACTTGGGAATGGTCACCTTTTATCATTGTAAACATGAATGATAATTAAAAAAATATTGTTATGATTAATCAAATAAAAAATCAATTGACACAAAGGAAAAATCAATGATTAAGCACTAGAGATGAGACCTTTAATATGAAAGTCCCCTAAGGAATGTTACAAATTATATGATCCTAAAAATAAAAAGATTAGATAACTAACCTAATCATATCCTATACAAATATAAAAACATGACGTGTGTAAAAAAAATTCTCATGTGATAACATAGAAAATATAATTTTGCTAACCAAAAGGAAATAAATTACATACAATTTAGAGTTTGATAATCTCCCTTCAACCCATAATATTACAATAAATATCACAACAATAATAATGAAAACATCATATAAAAATTGATATAGTTAACTATTTTTCATGTCCTTCAAATGGTCAGTAATTGATGAAAAAACATACAAAATGAAGGAAAATAGTCCTCGGAATTTTATGCGCAACATCATAATGGAATGTTATCCTCTATTATTTGTTCATGATGTGCCATTAACATTTTGCATTCCTTGGCCTTTGATTTCTTCATTGGCATGAATTCTATCATTTTTATGGAAGCAATACAAATCAAATTACTATATTGAAAACTTATAATATGATCTAGATTAGATCATTATATTATTTTCCATCCATCTCAATGCTTTCATAGTAGAAAGATTCGAGGAATTGGATTACATTACCATTTTTACTAATGGGTCCCAGCTTCATGAGTTTGGATTTGAAACCTTCTGTATTTTGAGACATTAAATGAATATTTTTGGGTTTCAAAAACTTTCATTTGTGCTAGAGTCCCTAATGTTTTTATACACTTGGAGACCTTTCCAATGGTGCAAGAAAGACATCAAACAAAGTCCATTTGCAATAGTTATGCCACCCAGAAGTTGAGCTTCCTATTTTTTCCTCCATGATTCAAGAGCATGCCACATTAGCCACATTACTCATGGAAAATGGGACAATCACATGGAGGATATGAAGAAGACTCTAGAAGGGTTAAGTTTTAACTCATGATGGGGGATGAATGGGTCAAACCTAACAACCCTTTGTTGGTTATCCGTTTGTCTTATAACCAAGCCACTAGGAAGAAAAAGGGTTCCATTCTATTTTATTGCATTTTGTTCCATAGTAAGGTGGAGTAGTTAAGAGTGGATAGGAAGAGAGAATAATAGAGGGAGCTTGTGTTTTGTAGTTGCCTATAGGCCACAGGTCTTAGGAAACTCCATAGATAGTGCCTTCCTTTTGTACTTGCATCATTTTCATTATAGACAAAAGATAACAATGTAGCCCCACCTTTAATGGTTATATCAACAATCAATGGTTGATTCTTTCTTTATAAATACCCATTACTTGAGTCCCTAATGATTGGTGGTGAGACCACTCTCACACACAACATTTATTCAAAAACTTATATCAATAAAACTCATCTCACTTTATATATATATATATATATATATATATATATATATATATTTATTTTTTTTCTTTTTTTCTTTTTTTCTTTTTTTCTTTTTTCTTTTTTTCCTTTTCTGAAAGTTATAAAACCCAATATTGTATGACTCTAATGTTCCCAATGTATTATACAACAAAATTTAAATTTATTTTACATCAAATTTACAAAATATGTATTATAGAGTAACTCTTCTACCATTTTCATACTTTTTATTAATAATTTATGCTTATATTTTTATATGAATTACATAATTCCTATTTTATTTCTTATTTTATAATAGTATATTTAAATTTAATATAAACAAAATATTAATAAAAAAATTAAAAAATTAAAAATTAAAAACAAAAATATAATAAAAAAATTATATATAATTATAATAATAATTTAATTTATAATATTTATTAACTAAATATATCTAAAAATGTAACTAAATGTATCTAAAAATGTAATATTCCCGGTTCAATAATAAATATTTAATAATAATATAATACATTAAAAAAAAAATCTAATAAAAATGTATTACTCTTTATTCAATAATAAATATTTAATAATAATATAATGCATTAAAAAAAATAGAAAAATAAAGAGCAGATTACAAATATGATTGAAGTCTAAGTTCTCATATTCAAGATAGATAAACACATCAAATATATTATTTATAATTTTTTAGAAAAATTACATTAAAAATTATAAATAATATAATATAAATCACAAAAATTTACATTCTCAAACATACATTAAATATAGGTTATAATGTGATAGTTTAACAGCCTCAGATTCTACTTGAAGGTTGGGGCAATGAGGCAGAGGTAAAGAAGTTGGCACTAAAATTAAGTGAGAAATAAAATTAGGTGAATAAAACGGTGTGCAAGGATTTATCATTTTATGTCAATTGATTAAATATTTAAAGAATGCCTCTGTTTGTTTGAAACATTCTTATGCAAGGTACTAGTAAATTTTCTGTGTGTATCTGTGTTGGTTTTTCTTCTTTGTTTACTGGCAGCAATGAATGAACCAGTTGAAAATTCTTACTTCATTATTCTCAAATACTTTAAAACATGTCTGTTATCAAACTTGAGTTTGAGTTTGACACTTTCCACTTGGTTTACCAATCACATGTTGGCCTGTAACTATAATGTTGCTCTGAAGACCTTAGTTAGTCTTGCTCTTCAAAGGGAATGATAATCACGGACTTCTCATACAATTTGCCACATATCAAAAGCTCTTATGTTCTTAAGACAAGAAAGAAAAAGATGCTTCTATAATTAAATGTAAATCCAAATCCTCTATCCAATGACTTGTAACCTCTGCTTTTACAACTGGTCGTCCAGATTGTTAAGCATGGATGATATATCGTCCACCAATTTATGCACGGTTTCTGCAGAGAAGAGGGGACTGCAGTATACGAAGGAGACTCTCAGGCAGCCATATCTGAACTCAGGATACAGTGCAAGACAAGGCCCAACTCCATTTATAGAAGAACAGGTAACCCAGTCCCTCAAATTCAGATATGAGGTTGATTCTTTATCTGCAGCATGGCAAGGAACATCACGCACATTGGCTACAAGTGCTGTACGCATTGATGCCGAAGGAGTTAAAGCAGGGCGACCCATGGCCTGAACCATCAGCATGTTTAAATCACCCATATCTGTGAAATGCTTCCTGTTCTTCACTGCTTCATTTAGATCGTTGGTGACCCTTTTTGCAAGATTCAATAAGGGTTCTGTTTCAGTGGCATGGAGTGTTTTCAAAATGGCTGAAAGGTAGAAGCCTGCAGGCAAGCAATCAATCGAGGTCACATAATCAAGCTAAAACTGTGCCAAATGTGACATAATCTATCAGTCGATTGAGACCAATGATGAAAAAGTGCTATGTAGCTCATAAGGGAAATTTTGGATCATACTGTAGAACTTTAAAGAGGGGCTAGTGGCTAGTACACCATGTTAAAAGCCAATGAACCAAATACTATTAAAGTCATCCAGAGTGTGCGATAGAGAAGAGCATGGATTGAAAAGACCAAGGAAAACAAATAGAGAGTCCCAAAGTTTAGAAACATAAAAGGCAAAAAGACGAAAATAAGGTCAAGTCTTGTGATTGCTGTTAAAAAAACATATAAAACAGTTTCCAAGACAATCTTGGATGGAAGAATACCTGCGGTGGAATCTGGTATCACTGGCTCCAACATGGATCTGCAGTTGAGCAGAATAACTGATGCATAATGCTCTCCTCTGCTTCCTGTGCCTTTGAACTTTGCAACCGCCCTCAATGATGCAGCTATTAGCAACCCATTCAAATCTGATGATTTACTCTCACACATCTGCATTGAAAAAAACATTAAAATATTATCTCTGAAATGCACCTTTGAAACCACGCAAACATAGGAACCACTCGATAATTCTCCTGCCCCTAATGCCTTTCTTGCTAGTCCCAGCGGGCTGTTGTAGAGTGGAGAGAGATGCCATGGCTGGTCTCTCCCAACTCCGGTTCAGTAGAGCAAATCATGGCAGATTGCTTTAGCCATTTCAGAGGCTGAAAAACCTCCAGAGCCCAAGCAGGGCAATGATAGGTAGGAGCCCATCCTTACTGGCAATGTCTATCCACCATGCATACTGTCTGCCTGGAGCCTGGAACCTTGAAGTAACAGGTAGGGCTTTCAAGGTTTTAGGATAGGGTAGGTAGGAACCTTGATATTTTCAAGATTTCAGGCAGAATACCTGTCACTTCAAGGCTCCAAGCAGAAAGTATTCACAGTGGGTAGGCATCGCCATCAGCACTGGCCCAAAACCTCCTAATCCCAAGCAGGGCAATGATAGGTACGTGCCCATCCTTACTGGCAATGTGTAGCCACCATGCAGACTGTCTGCCTGGAACATTGAAATAACCTATAGAGTTGTCAAAGTTTTAAGATAGAAATATTGATGTTTTCAAGGTTTCAGGCAAAATACTTGTGACTTGAAGCTTGTCAGAAAGTCAGGGTTATTAAAATTTCTGGAGTTATAGTTTCATTAATGCATTAGGACAATATATTTCAACTCTTGAATTTAAGCAAGTACAGAATTCATAGATTCTCATATACTATCCCAATGTATTAATACACTGGAGCTATAACTCCCAAAACAATATTAGTTGCCAATGTTAAATAAACATCACCAGAACTGGCCCAGAAACTATAGTGGATGGATGGGACTACCCACACAGAACAAAGATGAACCACCACTGAGTCATGATTCCTTCTGCTTCACAAGTTATGTTTTGTTGATGGATGGACTGTGCAGGCCAGCTGACCTTAGACTTTGCTATTTGGTTTTTTTTTTTTTTTGTATTTTTGATGTACTGTCTCTTAAACTTCCAAGTTTTTTTTGCACTTGCTAATAAGCTACCTAGGTCTAACGGTTCCAGAGGCTATTAGCTTATGGAGGCTGCTTAATGCTGACTGTTTTTTTGTTGGGTATGAATTGCTTTATTTTGTTCATTTTAATAGTTAATAGAAACAGAGTCTAAAGATTTTATATTTAGTTTTTTTCATTGAAATATATTGATATAATTTTTTGTGTAATTTTTTGTTATTTAAATTGTATTTTTGAATATATAAATTAACTCAGAACTTTAAAAAAACCCTAAAAACACTAATAAAACTCTAAAAACATTAATATTGTATGACTCAACAAATCAAATAAACAGCTTCAACAAATTTGAATAAACAAAATTAAATAGAAAATATGCTTATTAAAAAAGTCACAAAATAGATCATTTAAATTACATGGTTAAAAGAACATTTTCACCCAGATTTAAAGGTTTGTTAGCTTGTAGAGGCTGCCTAATGCTCTCAGACTTTTTAGGGTATAAAATGCCTCACTTTGCTTCAACAGGAAGCATTACAAGCACTAAAGAGTCTGGATATATTAGAAAAAGTTATAACTAGAATCACAGACCACATATCCAAAATCCCTAAAATAGAATATGCCTATTATTAATCATATAATTTTGTTTAGCTAGAAAATTAACTCAATTGGTCAAGTTCAATTCTTAACGCCCTCAGATTAATTTGACAAAGCTGTGATCCCTTAAATTGACTTACCTTAAAAAATAAATGATTAATTTGACAGAGCTCTGATCCCTTAAATTGACTTACCTTAGGAAAATAAATAAATGTCATAGTCTAACCAACCTGAACATGCAAAACAGACAAAGCATACACTAGTAAAAAAGAGATTTAGGCTGTGGGATTACTCGAAGCATTTTGTTTGTAGCAGATTCACTGAAATCGGCAATAATGATACGAGACTTCCTGTCGTCGACCACATTCTCCAATGGAAGAATAGCATGGCGGAAAGCAGATAACCCATATCCCAAAACGTCAATGCCACGTGCCCAGAATGGTTTACTGGCTTTTCCAGGAGGAATGGCATCTTCCACACATGGGGGAACCTCCTCACCCATCTCCAGACGTTTCTCCAACTCAATACTCATCCTTCTGTCTATCAATTCCTGCAGATCTTCTCCATTCTCCTCAGCAATAACAAAGTCCTGTAAATGCTTCATGAACTGAGAAGAGATACCCACTGCAGAAAGATGGTCTGCTGCAGCAGGGTGCAGTTTCAATATGATTAAACTGTCTGTATTGGGAAAACTATGCAGACGAGCTTCAATAACTCTGAACGGTTTCTGTTGAGGGAAAGTGGTATTCATCTCATCTTCTACTATTTGCAACCATGGCTCTTGAGCGCTTCTATCTATGTTTTCCACAGGCTGCAGGGCTTCCTGGTTTATGATTTCAATATCCAGCAATACATTATCATCAATTTCAAAGCATAGCTGGCCTTGTTTTTCAACGATTTGAACTCTGAGAAGTGGTTGGGCAGCTAAAATTAGTGAAAGAGATGCTTGAATGGGCGCAACTCCTATGGATTTGGCCAAGAGAATACCTGTAATGCAGGTGCCTGTCCCATCATCCAGAGCTCTGCACCAATTAGCTTCTGTTGTTCCCAGAGGACGACATTTAGCTGATGAAACTCCATTATCCATTTCCACTCAATGAATCGATCAATCCCCTGCACAAAGGCGACTCTTGTCCAGTGCTATATGAATCGAACAGAAGATCTCATAAACAGGGTTGAATTTATGAATTTTGGCACTAACTTCAATTAATCTCATAAACAGGGTTGAATTTATGAATTTTGGCACTAACTTCAATTATATATATAATGGCGTGAGAAGAAGGGTGCCCAATAAGGACAAATAATGGCATAAAATGCAGGGTGAGATATATGAATATAGCGGAGGATTTGATAATAATGGTGGATTTTATGGATTTTGCGACAACTTCATGATAGCGTGAGAAATGAACGCCCGAAAGAGGCCAAATAATGGAATCACATGTATGGGGAGATTGGTGAGAATGGGCAAACGAGAACACAAATGAATGACATCATTATCTCAAGTAATAGGTTTGAAATTAATAATAATTTGACTTTTTATTCATTGAGCCCATAGGCTTATTTTACAACTTTTACAACTCACTGTGATGTGGAAGTTTGTTCTCTGTTGTCTTGAGTTGAAAAACACGTTACTTTCAAATAAAAATAGAAAAATAGAAAAATAATGTAGATTATAATAACAAAAATAAATATATTATAAAGTAAATAGAAAAATAATTTTCATTATAATAAAAATAATGATTATAATCTAAAGTTATTAGAAATTAAAAAAAAATTGTGAGTAAGATATTTAAATTTTAAAATTTAAATAAATTATTTGAGATTATACATTTTATTTTGTACTCTAAAGAAATTTGCAGTTGATCTTTCTAGACTCATTCGTATTTAACATGGATCTATGTTGGTATTATTTGAATTTATATTTTGTTTGAAAAAGTAATTACACTGGAAAATAGTAATTTTGCCCAGAAAACAATGTAATTTTTTGTAGGATTTTTGATGGTCTGAATCCATTTTCACCATTAAAAAACGATTCAAACACTTCCAATATTAAATTTCTTGAAATTCTGACAAAAATTCTGCCATCCTGTCAAATTGTGACCTCAGTAGACAACTCCATTGGTTGCCAAATACACATCGTGATGCCAAATACATATCGTGATGTATACTTTGAAGCCATCAGCATTAAAGTGGTAAAGTCATCATTAACTTACTTACTACTATCAAGATGTATATTGTGAAGCTATCAACCCTAAATTAGTAAATCCGTCATTAACTTACCGAGTAGTCTTTAGTGAGACTCTTTGAAGGCTTTTCTAGTGGATTTTTCCGGGCTAATTTCTCTAAAATCTCGTCGGAATTCATTGAAAACATAAGTTTGATGGGTAACCTTGCACAATCCAAGTGCCCTAGGGGTTTTTTTAGGGTGATGAATCCATATATACAGTCAAAAAACCAATTTAATTAATAGAAATCAAGATTTTACCTCAAATTTTTTTCACCAGATTCCAGCACTAGAAACTCCAAAAAGTTGCACTAAAGACAACTCTTTAACTTACTACAAAATTGCCATGTATGTTTTTTGAAAACATTAAAATAATATACTCATCATTAACTTACTACATGGTTGCCAAATACTTATCTATATACACTCTTAAAACATCAAATTATCCTATAGAATTTTAAAAAATCACAATTACCATAATTGTTTATCTCAATGGAAAATACTTGGGCAAAGATGCTTCACACCATGTCCACCTTGAATCGATCAGTATTGGAGTTGTCTTTAGTGTGACTTAATATTGGAGTTGTCTTTAGTGTGACTTTTTGGAGTTTCAGGTGTCAGACCATCAAACTTCTGTTTTCAATGAATTCCCACCGTAAAAGCCTTCAAAAAGTCGCACTAAAGACTACTCCATCACTATAAGTCACACTAAACACTGCTCCATCACTATTGGAGTTGTCTCCGGAATCTGGTGAAAATTTTTGAGGTAAAATCTTGACACCTGTTATTTAAACTAGTTTTTTTATTATAAATATGGATTCAGCATCCTAAGAAACTCCTAGGACACTTCGATTGTGCAAGGTTACCCATCAAACTTCTATTTTCAATGAATTCTGGCCGGATTTTAGAGAAATTGGAGTTTCAGGTGTTGGAATCCGGTGAAAATTTTTGAGGTAAAATCTTGACTTCTGTTATTTAAACTGGTTTTTTTTACTGTAAATATGGATTCAGCATCCTAAAAAACCCCTAGGACACTTCGATTGTGCAAGGTTACCCATCAAACTTTTGGTTTCAATGAATTCCGGCTGGATTTTAGAGAAATTAGACGGAAAAAATCCATCGTAAAAGCCTTCAAAAAGTAGCACTAAAGACTACTCTATCAGTATTAGAGTTGTCTTTAGTGCGACTTTTTGGAGTTTCAAGTGCCAGAATCTGGTGAAAAAATTTGAGGTAAAATCTTGATTTATGTTATTTAAATTGGTTTTTTGACTGTAAATATGGATTCACTATCCTAAAAAACCCCTAAAACACTTCGATTGTGCAAGGTTACCCATCAAATTTCTGTTTTCAATGAATTCCGCCCAAATTTTAGAGAAATTAAATCGAAAAAATCCACTATAAAAAATAATTAGCACTATATACGCTTGAAACAACAAGGATAATACGTAGAAACCAACGAATTTTAAAAAACCTTCATTTGAGATAAGACGTATTTTTAATTAGATTGATTAGGAAAATTATAAAGTATATGAGACAGCAAACTAAAAAAAAGTCATTAAAATTTGTTCTTTTAATCTTTTTAGTATATATTTTTTAATTTTTTAAATCTTTGTAACGTTCATACTACACCAAAATAAAAAAAAAAATTAAATTTACCATACCATAAAAGTAATTATCCGGCTTGAACTTATAGTTTGTTACATTAATATTAATTGCACCACTTGGCAATATTTACCATGATGCATATGTCATTTAAACTCTGCGAATTTTACTTTCCGGATCTCCTATTTATGACACATTGTACAGCGCTCATTGCAATTTAATTGTGTTACTGGTGTGAACTCTGACTTGGCTCTTTTCGTAAGGTTAAACCTCAAATGTTTACGGGTGCACCGTGTGACAGCCTACGTGGTTGGTTACCACTGCAGCCTTGTTAAATGTGTTATGTGGATCTCGAGTCTTGGGAACATAGATTTTCGTTTGCTTTTATGGATAATTTATGGTGATGGTATATTTGCGGAGGTCCACTTGCATGTTTCTCCACCCGGCAGTCTCCACGCCGTAGATCTGGCCTCCATCCGACGGTGCACTGTCTCCGAGGTGGAGTAACGCCTCCCGCAATGTCTTGACTTCCCGGTTCAATTTCTCTTGCTGTTTTTCTGATTTCTGGCTTGGCGGAGGATTCTGGAGCAGCTCCGGCCGGTCTGGGGTTTGGCCGAGCTTCGTGGCCCCTTTGCCCTGTGTCTGAAGGTAATTTCCTCTGCTCTGCTATGGTGTCGAATAGGGTTATTCTGCCTCCGGCTATACACTGTGTTGCAATGGTCTAATTCCCAGCGGCACTGTAGGTTTCTTTCCCTGACACTCGCTACATGGTTTTATCTAATGTACTACGAGCTTGCCTCGGAGATGGTAACAGTTCTCGCTCTCCAGTCGCCTTACGAAGATTGCGAGCTTCGACCTTCAGATTGTTGTCTCAGATTGCCAAGAGTATTTGCTTCAGGTAATGTGTAAGGGTTACTGTGATTGTCTTCGCTGCTTCCACTATTGTTTGTTGCACGATAGGATTGAATTGGTTTATTATTTTCTTAATAACCTCTCTGTTGCTATGGCAGGTAACTCCTTAACAATGCTCCTGGATTTTTGGGAAAATTACTTCATTCTTCCTCCGTATTGCAACATAAGTTTAATCTCGGCGCTCCTGTTTACAGGTACCTTTCAATCAGCAGTTCAAACCCTCCAGAACCGCTTCGAGGGTTTTGTTTTCTTTCTTACTTGTAGAAAGGGTTTATCTTGTTGATATGTAAACGTTCAGGGTTCTATCGTACTGGGTTTATGGCAATCGTCCCTAGGGTTTTCTGAGCGGGTTTCAGGCTCCAATGTTGAGACTGTACAGTTATTTATCAGTTAAATTCCTATTGAGATCTTACAGAGGTCGTTTGTCACTTTTGATTTTGACCTGGCTGCTACAGCAGTTCTCGTCCAAGAAATTGCAGTCTTAGAAATGTTTAATGTCGTTTTTCTGCTTTCTACAGTCTTCGAACTGATTTCGGTTATGAATATTTAAACAACCTTTTGTAATATCGGCCTGTGGCGAGATGGTTTTACTCCATCGCTTTTAAGGACTATTTAAAGATTTATTGTTTTGGTGCTCGAACTTATCCTCTTTACATATACTCTTCTACGAATAACTCTGGTGTTTACCTGCTTTAAACTAGGTGTGATTTCTCTAATTTTACTTGCAGTCAGTTTGGTAGAAATTTTGTCTGTTTGACCATAATCCGTTGGGTCCATTATGGTATACTCTGCTCTGTATTTTCGTTTAAATTCCGCTCCTAACTTATGCTGCGCTATACTAGCTAGCTTTAATGCCTGCTTCTGGTTATATATTTGGGGTGACCGGACCACCACTTCTGTCCGAGTACTAATCTTAGCGTAAGGCGACATGCCCTGGGCGGAGAACTGTCTCTCTGCCTGGCGGGTTAACGCCATGATTAGTTGTATGTTTTGGTAACTAGGCTTAAAACTGGAATGATCCTTCTTCCGTGGTTCTGAATGGAGTTATAGGTTTACAGTTGCTATATGTTCTCGGTGCCCTGTACTTATGCGTTTTTCCGTATTTTGCAATCTTTGGTTACTAAACTACTCTTCTATCTACTGTAATTCCGTATATCTCCTACATCAGTAATATGCAGAAAATATCATTACGGTCAAGCATTTGTTCTTAAATGAGTTACTAAGTAGTAATCTTTCTTTGTGTTCATTGCTTCAGTAGATAGATTATACAAATGCGCAGAATGTACAGAAACAGCTTTACAGTCTAGCAATTTACAGTTAACTATTCACTACGTGTAAACTTATCTGTATTCAATGCATCAATAGATGGAAATAAATAAATGCGCAGAATGTATAGAAATAACTCTACAGTCTAGCAATTTACAGTTAACTATTCACTGTGTGTAGACTTATCTGTGTTCAAGCATCCGTAGGTGCTCGTTTCCTCCCAACCACGAACTGGGTGTTTGTATTCACCACAGTCCTCCCCCGAGCTTATTGCCTGGGTCTTTATCCTCTGAGATAATTCTGGAGGAGGTATATCGGACAGTCCGGTCCAGTCCTCCAACTCCAGTGGAACAGAAATCCTGGGGAGACTCGGGACAATCCGGTCCAGTCTCCGACCCAGTTGACACTCTGTTTTGGTGATCCTTCCAGAAACGCAGAGTCCCTTTTCTTAATGTTGCAGAACCCCAACACCCTCCTGGAATCTCCTCTTTATTCCTGAGTTTCTGTGGGGAAACTGTTTCTTTTCTGTTCCAACTAACTCCAGGTCTTATTTTTACTTTTACCACAATTTACTCAAGAAAACTAATTCTCAGTAACCTTTATTTCTTATAAAAAAAATAACTTGGTTCAGAATTCCAAATAACAAAAATCATAATTAACTCATAATTAATTAACCAAAACTAAACATCCGTTAGCTGCTAAGAGGGTGGTTACAGTTATCCCCCTCTGGAAGAGAACATCGTCCCCGATGTTCTTATCATAATTCAGGAAAAAATTTCAGGATAAGCTTCCCGAACAAAATTCTCGTCCTCCCAGGTCGCTTCCTCGGGTCCAAAGTGCTTCCATTGCACTTTAACCTAGGCAATGGCTCGTTTCCGGAGCATGATTTCCCTCCGGTCTATGATATTGTGGGGCTCGACCAGAAACTCCCCGTCTGGTTCTACCTGCACACAATAAACTTAAGTCAATAGACAAGTCCGTTGTTTTTGCATTATTATTTATCAGTTAGGCTTATCCACTACCTGAATGTTCTGCCAATGAATTATGTGTTTGGGGTCATGAACATATCGTTTCAATAACGACACATGAAAGACGTTATGAACTCGAATATGACTGGGAAGAGCTAAGCGATACGCCACTGGTCCTATTCTTTCCAGTATCTGGAAAGGACCACAAAACCGAGGTGCTAGCTTTGCACAAGAGGCCCATCTTAATGTACTCTTCTTTGGCTTAATCCTGACATACACATGATCGCCAACCTCATACTCACGATATGACCTCCTTTTGTCCGCGTACACCTTCTGTCTGTCCTGCGCTACTTTCAAATTCTGTCGAATTCTCTTCACTTCTGCTTCCATTTCTGCTAGCATGTCTGGTCCTAGCATGAGTCTATTCTCAGGGCTGCTCCAATTAATGGGGGTTCTGCATTGTCGCCCATAAAGCGCCTCAAAAGGACTCATTTTTAATGACTCCTGATACCCATTATTGTAGGCAAACTCTATCAGATGTATGTACTCCTCCCATTTCACTGGTTGTTGCATAACATACATCCTCAACATGTCTTCCAACACTTGATTCACTCGTTCGGTCTGACCATCTGTTTGCGGATGGTATGCAGTACTAAAATGTACCTGCGTTCCTAATCCTGTAAACAGTGCTTTCCAGAAAGCTGATGTGAATTTCACATCTCTGTCTGAGATAACAGTTTTAGGAATGCCATGCAGTCTGAAGATTTCCCGCATAAATAAATCCGCGATCTGAACGGTCTTATAAGTGGATTGGACGGGTATGAAATGTGCAGACTTACTTAGTCTGTCCACAACTACCATTATGGAGTCATTACCCCGCTTTGATTTGGGTAACCCAGTAATAAAATCCAATGAAATCACCTCCCATTTCCATTCAGGAATGGGTATAGGCTGCATTAAGCCTGCTGGGTGTCGATGTTCTACCTTCACTTGCTGACACTCTAAACATTTAGTTAGATAACTTGCTATTTCCTTCCTCATACTTGGCCAGCAGTAGTCCTTCCTTATAGCGGTCAGCATCTTTTGGTACCCTGGGTGCCCCGCGTAATTGCTTTTATGATATTCATCTAATATCATGGCTTTTAGCTCCAATCGGTTTGGAATAACTATTCTTTTCTTGTAAACCAGCAACCCGTCCTGGTTGATCTCGTATTCTCCATGTCCACCCTGACCTTCAAGTGCTTGTGTTTGCTGCCACAGGTATTTATATTCAGGATCCTTGTCTGCTTCCCTTCTGATTTGATCCAAAAATCTGGTCTCAACTTGATTAATATATAACTCATAAATTCCGTGTAGTTTTCTGCTCAATGCATCTGCTACCCTGTTTTCTTTACCCTTTACATGCTGCAAATCTATATCAAACTCACTCAGGAAAGCATTCCATCTTGCTTGTCGTGAGTTTAAATCAGCTTGCTTAAAATAATTGGTTAAACTACTGTGATCAGTTTTTAAGACAAACCTCTTTCCCAGTAGGTAATGTCTCCATACCCGGAGAGCATGCACTACTGCGGTCAGCTCCAGGTCGTAGGCTGAATATCGCTGCTCATGGTCTTTTAGCTTGCGGGATTCGTAAGCGATCACCTTTCCTTCTTGGATAATACCGCCCCAACTCCTTCCTTGCACGCATCTGTGCAGACCTCGAACTCTTTCTCCGGGTCTGCTACGCTCAACACAGGTGCTGAAGTTAACAATTGTTTCAATCGTTCAAAACTCTCTTGGCACTCTTTGGTCCATTTAAAGGTCTTCCCTTTTCTTTGTAGAGAAGTAATGGGAAAGGCTATCTTCGAAAATCCTTTTATAAATCGCCTGTAGTAACCAGCGAGACCCATAAAAGATCGTATATCTGCCACATTTTGTGGCACCTTCCATTCCATGATGGTTTTAATTTTCTCCGGATCTACCGCTATACCCTCTTTAGATATTACATGTCCCAGATACTGTATCTCTTCTTTGAAGAAGTCGCATTTACTGAATTTTGCATACAGCTGATGCTTTCTTAACAGTTCCAATACTGTTCGCAAATGCTCTCTGTGTTCCTCTGCACTCTTTGAATAAATCAGTATGTCATCAATGAAGATTAACACAAAATTGTCCAGGTAGGGATGGAAAACACTATGCATTAGTCTCATGAAAGTAGCTGGTGCGTTAGTTAGACCAAAAGGTAATACCACGAATTCATAGTGGCCATACCTTGTACGGAAAGCAGTTTTGTGTATGTCTTCATCCTTAATTCTGATCTGATGATAACCAGACCGTAAATCAATTTTTGAGAACACAGTAGCTCCCTTCACCTGATCAAACAGGTCATCAATACGGGGAAGGGGGTACCTGTTCTTAATGGTCAGTTTGTTTAACTGTCTGTAGTCCATGCACATACGCATGGTTCCATCCTTCTTCTTAACGAACAGTACAGGCGCTCCCCAAGGCGACACACTGGGTCGTATATAACCCTTATCTATCAATTCCTGAAGCTGCATTTTTAACTCAGTCAATTCTGGCACACTCATACGGTAGGGAGTCCGCGAAACTGGCGAAGCTCCTGGCAACAGTTCTATTGTGAAATCAACATCCGTTTTTGGTGGTAATCCTGGTATTTCTTCAGGAAATACATCTTTGAACTGTTGTACCATAGGTATGTTTTCTAGCACAGCTGCTTTATCCTTGGACTCAAATACTCCTACTTGTATGGCATACAACTGGCACCCTTTCCTCATACACTTTGCCATTTGGGAAGCGGTAATTGGTCGCAGCTGTACAGGTTTCTTTATGCCCTGTATTTCCTGACGATTACCATTCTGGTCTCTATAGTAAACAATCTTCTCCTTACAATCTATAAGAGTCCAGTGTTTCTCCAGCCAATCCATACCCAACAGTACATCATAGGATCCCAAAGGCAGAATATTCAGATCCACTATTAGCGGATGTCCTCCGATTTGTAGTGCACAGTCTGGTACTTTGGCAACAACTTTTCGTTTAGCCCCTGTAGCTAACTGGACCAACCATGACTTTTTAAACTTTTGACTTGGTAATTTGCATTTTTCCACTAAGTTAGGACTTATGTAACTTAAACTGGCTCCCGGATCTACCAAAACAGAAATAGTTTGGGATAACAATTTACCTTCCAGTTCAATCATGGTAGGCTGAAAATCGGCTTGCCGGTCCTCCAATGCTGCATTAATTCTGGGTATGTTTCTAGCAACATCTCCCACAGTAGAAGCCTCCTGCAAGTTCTGCACTGCTTCAGTTTTTCCCCGCTGTGGGCAATCTCGGTAGTAGTGTGCATCCCCACAACCCCAACACTGCAGAGGTGGTCTCTGGTTTTGTGGCTGTTCAGGTTTGCTGGATGCTTCCATTGTCTTGTCTTCCCCTGGCCATCGAATCCTCTGATGGTTCCTTCCAAACTGCTTATTAATTGAACTTCTAGCTGAGATACGGAAGTTACTGGTTTTACTTCTTTTGAAGCCAGCACCACTTCTGTTTTCTTTCTTTGACTGCCACCCTTTACCTTGGTCCACTTTGCTCTTCGATTGCTGATAACACAACCTTGCTGTTCTGATGGCCTCATCCATCATCTTGGGATTTACGAACTCGATCCGCTCCTTCATATGGGCGGGTAGACTGCTCAGAAACCTCTGAACTTTAGCCTTCTCTTCTCTTAAATACGGTACATAGCGCAGTAAGGACGTAAACTTAGCGATAAACTCGTCCATGGTCAGCTGTCCCAGCCTTAAATCATGAAATTCCTGAGCCTTTTCATCATAAAATCGCTCAGTCAAGTACTTATCTTTGAAGTACCGTTGGAACTTATCCCATGTTACATCTTGGTCCTCAATTCCCCGCACATTCTTCACTTCCTCCCACCATAGGGTGGCCTTATCTTTCAGCTGGTAAATGGCTAGTCGTGCTTTGAGACCGCTGTCATACTCGTACACCTGGAAGTATTTGTTCATATTAATCAGCCATGCCTCCGCTACTTCCTCCTTTTCGCCATCAAACGTAGGTGGCTTTATCTTCCGGAATTCTCCGTGCAGCTCTACCTTCTGTTTTTTATTCGCTTTCCGTTCGTTTTCGTTTTCAGATTCAGCTTCATTATAATTTCTGTGTGGAAAACTTCGCTGAGACACACTTCTTTCTCTTCTGCCAGTACCTTGCTCCCCTGAGTGTTGTTCGTCTCCTTCCTGAGGTTCTTTATCAGTACTGGGCTTTTCAACCCTTTGATTTTGTTTTTCGGAGAGGCTCTTTAATATTATCTCCTGCTCCTGCATCATCCTAGCATTGTCCTGGCGTACTCGTTCCATCTCTTCCTGTAGCTGTTGTACTGTGTGCAACAAAACGCGAGTCTGGTGTTGTTGTTCCTCAATCAATCTATTGGACCGCTGATGCTGCTCTATTCCCAGTTGAACCCACATTTCGGGGTTGCCTTCTGGTGGAGGTTGAATTTCTCCGGCATTTCGCTGTTGCTGTTGCGACGATGTCCGCCTTGGTTGTCGTTCCATTTGTTACCATTTGTTGGGCACATGTGCTCTCTCCCTCTCTGTCTGTGTGAAATCATAGGTTTTATAGCGTTAGTCGACCCACTTTAGGGCCCGACGTTGTAACACACTACGATACCACTTGTAACGTTCATATTACACCTGAATAAAAAAAATTAAATTTTTTTACCATACCATAAAAATATTTGCGACTAAAACTAGTAATTTGTTACATTAGTACTATTTGCACCACTTGGCAATGCTTACCATGATGCATATGTTAATTAAAACTCTACGAATCTTACCTTCAGTTCCTATTTATAACCCATTGTCTGACACTTATTGTAATTTAATTATATTGCTGGTGTGAACTACGACTTGGCTCTTTCCGTAAGGTTGGTTACGGGTGCACCGTGTGACGGACTCGTGGTTGGCTGTGCATCCTTGTTTAAAGTGCTATGTGCATCTTCGAATCTTGGGAACATAGATTTTCGTTGCTATCATGGTTAATTTATGGCGATGGTGTATTTGCGGAGGTCCACTTGTAACTGTCACAAACGATCTCACGCCGTTGATACGCTTCCATCCGACGGTGCACTGTCTCGAGGAGTGGGGTATGGCCTCCTTCATGTCTTGACACCGCTTCATTTCTTTTTCTTTGTTTTTTTACGATTTACGGTTTAGCGAGGTCTGGAGCAGCGCTCCGTCGCGGAATGGGTTTTGCGTGAGCTTGTGGCCTCTTTGCCTATGTCACAGGGTAATTTCCTCTTGCTCTGCCATAGTGACGCTTAGGGATATTCGGCTCTGGCTATACAGGTGTTGCAATGGTCTAACACCAGTGGCAGCTATGAGTTACTCTCTGTCATTTACTCTGGGGTTTTATCAAATGATCTGAGAACTTTGTCTCGGAGATGGTGCCGATTCTTGCTCTCCGGTCGCCTCACGAAGATCCGAGCTTCGACCTTGATTGTTGTCTTGAATTGACCAGAATTTGTGCAGCTTCAGGTAATGTGTAAGGATTCTGGAAGCTTGCCTTACGCTACTCTGCATGTTTGATATAAAGTAGAATTGAATTTGATTTTATTATTTGTTTAATAACCTCCGGTTGTTATAGGAGTAACTCCTTGACAATACCCACAGGTTGTTTGGGAAAAGTATTTCACTCTTCCTCGGTATTGCTACGAGGTTTAATCCGCGCTCTGACTACGGGTACCCTTCAAATCAGCGGTTCAAACCCTCGAGGAACCGCTTGAGGTTTTAATTTTCTCTTACTTGTAGCAAAGAGGTTTTTCTGTTGATATGTAATCACATTAGGAGGTTCTGTGCTCTTGGGTTATGGCGTTCGTCCTTAGGTTTTCCGAAGAGGCTCCAATGTTAGTACGAACGAGTTATTTATCAATTAAACTCCTATCAGGGAATATTTAAGGTTGTTTGTCATTATAGATTTTTGACGAGAATGCTACGAGTTCTGTCCCGAAATGTAGGTCTAAAGACAATTATTGTCGTTTGTTGCTTTTCTACGGTCTTCTAAACCCAGGGAGGAAAGTTTTGGTTATGAATATTTAAACACCTTTTGTAATATTGGCTTTGTGGTGAAGATGGTTTTGCTCAGTACTTCTAAAATTGTTTTAAGATTTAATGTTTTGGGGCTTGAACTTATCCCCATGGTGTTTTTTGGTGATTTTCTCTAAAATTTCTTCGGGTTCTTTGTGATCTAATGCGCTCTGTATTTCTTTTGTTCATTCATATAACTTATGTAGTGCTATATTAATTAGTTTTATTGTCTTGCTTCTGGTTATATAACTTGGGGTGACCGAGACCACCACTACTTTGTCCGTGTGCTAATCGTTATAAGTAAACGTGCAGCTAGTAGGAGAAGCTTGTCTCTGCGCATGCGGGTTAACATGCAGATTTGCTGTATTTTAGTAACTAGGCTTAGAGGCCAGGAATGAACCTTCTTGATGATTCACAGAATGGAGTTAAAGATCTGATTTGCTATATGTTCTTGGTGCCGGAGTACTTATGCAATTTTTTCCGTATTTTTCTATCTTTATTTATAGACTACTCTCATCTGCTTGTAATTTCCTTAATTTTCTACGATAATATAAAGGAAATATTGTTACGAAATAGCATTTGTTCCTAAATGTGTATTCTTGTGTAATAATCTTTCTTTACATTCATTGCTTGAGTAAATGGATTACATAAATGCCAAGATATATGACTTTACGGTCTAGCAATTTATACTTATTATTCACTAAATATAAACTCTATCGGTATTCGATGCATCGACACATGGAAATAAGTCAAACAACGGAGATATGGGGATTGGTCTGATTTAACAATTTAGTTAACCAATTCCTTTGTGTGAGCTTATCGTATTCCAAGCGTACGTAGGTGCTCGTCTTTCCTCCCAACCACGAAGCCCAGGTGCCTTGTTACCACAGTCTTCTCCCGAGCTTCTTGCACAGGTCTTTATCCTCAAAGATAATTAGGAGGAGATATATCGGACGATCGGTCCGGAGTCCTCCTCCCGGTGGAAGCGAAATCCTAGGGAGACCGGGACAATCCGGTCCAGTCCCTCGACCAGATATTGCACTACGGTAGTAATCCTTCGAGCTTAACGAGTCTTTTTTCTTAATGTTACGAGAACCCCAACACCCTCTGGAATCTCCTCTTTATTCTGAGTTTAAGCCAGAGCGTATTTCTTTTTAATTCCAACTAACTCCAGTCTTATTTTTTTACTTTACCACATTTACTCGAAAACTAATTCTCGGTAACCTTTATTTCTTATAAAAATAACTTGGTTCGAGAATTTCAAATAACAAAATCATAATTAATTCATAATTAATTAACCAAAATTAAACATACAATTATTGCTAGAGAGGGTGAACATGCTCCTTTGGAAGTTAAGGCATTAACATAGTTAGAAATTCCATTGCATAAATACAATGCTGTAACTTTTTCGCCTTTTTCTATTACCAGGGCTCCTTTGGTGACCTTCCAAGTTTTATCTATGAAATTTGTCACACAACCTTCACTGCCTAACTGCCCTGTTGAAATCATATTTTTCTTCAGATCTGGAACATGCCTTACCTCCATTAATATCCATTGGTTTCCATTATATTGTTTTACAAGAACTTTACCCATTCCAACAATTTTACAGGGTTTATCATCACCCAAACGAACTTGTCCAAAATCTCCTTGAACATAGTCATGAAAATATTTCTTATCAGGTGTGGCATGGAAAGAGGCCCCTGAATCTACTCTCCAGGAATCAGTAAAATTTTCAAAAGAAATAATCAAAGCATCTTGTAACACATCACCTGTCACATTTTCTTCATGATTGTTTTCTTGCTGTGCGTCTCCTTCTTTTCCCTTTCGAGATCTACAGTCTTTCTTCAGGTGTCCTTTCTCTCCACATTTCCAGCACACTATACCCGATCTAGACTTAGATCCGCCTTTCCTTGATTTACTGTGATATCCTGAGATATTTCCCCTTTCCATTCTGCTTCCCCTAGACTCTGCACTCAAAGCATTACCCTATGTCTCACCGGAGCTTTTCCGTCGTATTTCCTTGCTAAGGATAGCGCCAACAACATCATCAAACTTAAAGTAATAGATCTAGAGACAAAGTTACTAATGTCCATAACTAAAAAATTCCAGCTTTCTGGAAATGAGCACAGAAATAAAAGAGCCCCAACTTCATCATCAAATTTTACCCTACAAAACTTAACTCACTAGTAACTATATTAAAATCATTTAAATGGTCTGCAACAGATCCACCTTCTGACATCTTCATATTAAATAAACATTTCATAAGAAATACCTTGTTTGAGACGGAGGGTTTTTCATATAATTTCGCCAATGCCTTAATCAAACCCTCTGTTGTTGTTTCCTTCGAAATATTGAAGGCTACCGATGCCACAAGGCACAACCGTACTATTCTGAGTTCCTTTCTATCGAGAATCTCCCATTATGCATCTGTCATAGCCGTCGTCTTCTTTGTTTTTCCGCTCAATGGTAGGTACAGATCTTTCTAATACAGATAATCTTCCATCTGCATCTTCCACAGCAGGAAGTTTTCTCCGTTAAATTTCTCGACCCTAAACTTACCATATTCTACCATTGCTCCCACTCAAACCAGGAACCCTTCTTTCCTGCGAGTTTATCAGCCAAATAGACCTTTGGCTCTGATACCAGTTGTTATAAAATTATATAATGTAGAGCAATGAAACACATAAAATATGCAGAAAATACAAGCACACAAAACACATAAAACCAGAGAGACATAGATATACGTGGTTCACCTAGTTTGGGCTACATCCACCTCGAACAACCAGTCATTCCTTTCTATTATCCAGCAAAATGAAGAGACAAAACCTACAACAAATCTACTGTAATATCCTTTGTTCTCTCTCACAGTCTCCCTATATGTTTCTTGATCCAATAATACACATTCAATACAAAACCACAATACAATACCCTCATACAAGCGAGGGGTTTCCTTCTAGGGAAAAAAAACCCTAAAATAAACATAACTTCTACCGTCAGATCATCTGCCTAATGAATGGCCCAGTTTGACTAGAAATTGCTATACTTTTACAAGGAAATTTACATATGTTTTTAGCTTTGGGGGCGCTGCCCCCGAAACCCCCCGTCAGGGGGGGGCTCCATAAAGTCACATCTGGCCCCCCCTGGACCCCCCAGGCAACGTTTAATTATAGGCAGCGTTGCCACCCCATTAAAGTATAGGGGTCCAATGTTGTGATACAAAATAAACAAGATAATTAGGCTCCACACCCAACAAAAAATATCTTCTGATTTTTGTAATAACTGCCCACTGCCTTTATGGAAAGACTTTATGTTGTAGGTGGTTGTTTAGCCTTTGGAGGAGTAATTTCTTCATTGTTGATTCATTTGAGGCCATCATAAGGTTATCTATCTTTGTTTAATTATAAAACTTAGCAATTAGGCCTTTGAACCTTGATTTATCCTTAATTTTGTCTTACTGCCTTTATCCTCTGTTCTTAAGCCTTTGACTTTTCATATTTAATCACTGTTTTGAGGGCTAATACTCTGTGTTATCCTTTGATCTTGATTTAACCCTTTAAACTTGTTGTTCTTCTTTGTTTGTTGTTTCTTTGATCTTTTTATGCTTTCTGTGTGTAGGGATGTGGTCTTCATGTGTTAGAGTTTTTTTGTAACCCGTCGATGATCATGATCCATCGAGGGTATAACCCTACGCAAACCCTCTTGGCCCTTCTTGTGTGATTTTACCTTTGGATCGTCATCCAGAGGATACTTTGATCATGGGAATGTCTCTGTGGGCACCACTGCCATTAAAAAACATACAAACACACAACCAAACATTAATTTGAAAACTTGTGAGAGGAGTAAAAACTACATTTTTTGAGTTTTTGAAGCGTCGAGGCTTGCTTGCAGAGGAGGAGAGGGTGTAGAGGAAAAGGTTCCAGAGGTGGAACATCGCGGAGAGGTGAAGAATTTAAAATTTTGGCGTGAGGGGGAAAAAACTGGTTTCTGGAAAACCATGGTAGTTTATCGCGTGGTCATTAGGTAGTAAGTGCTTTTGAGTAGAGGCTGCACGATTCCACTGCGCGATTGCTGCGTGTCCTGGGCGAAACCACCCATTTTGCGCAGATTGGGGCCGTTAAACACTATTGCAAAAACTTGCGCGATATCGAACCTGAGCTGTCAGATCTTCTGAAGTGAGATCAACGGTGCAGGAGGCTTTGGGAACATAGGCATAAATTTGGGAGGTGGAGCCCAAGCATGATGACGTGATGAAATTTGTCAGGTGGTGTGGGGTTATATAATGAATGGGTGGAGTGATGGGCAGTGAAGTGATAACCTTCGGATCAGGGCCCAAGGCTCCAGATCTATGGTGGAGATGGTCCGATCAAGGGTGTGAGATAAATGGAAAGGAGGGGGCCCACATTTAAATTTTCCAAAGGTTTGGGCTTTTATAATAAAGTTCGGGGATGTATAAAAATGAAAGGAGTAGGGGCATATTTTAAATGGAGAAGGGGCAAAGAATAGGCAGAGGGAATGGTCCTGTGGGGTTGAATAGGGACTGGAGGATGGGAAAGAAAGGGGCTTAAGAAAATAGCAGGAGGTCATGGTTTAGAGTCATATGGGCAAGCGGCTGGGGCTTTTAAGCCAAAAGGGGGCTTAAAGGCTTATTTCATAAAAAGTGGGTTTTTTTTGCATAAATCAAAGTTTTCATGAAGTTTTTAAAGTGTCCGATAAGCTATAAGTCAGCTTTAAACAATGTAAAAAAGGGGTTTTTACATTGTTTAAGGGTTTTTAGAAGAAAATGATGAATAAGTGAGGTTATGAGGGGTTTTTAGAGGGGAAGAAGAGAATGAATGAGGGTGTAAGTGAGGTGATGAAATCAGGAAAATCAGGCCTAGAAAATGGAGTTTTCTTTACAACAGGGTAAACTTTGAGAAAGCTAAAGATAATTTTTTAGTGAATCAGTTAGGTTTAGGATGATGAAGGTAGTGAGATTTCTAGAACTCACAATGTTTCCTTAAATATTTTTTCTAGAAATATAGGCCTTAGAACTTAGTCATCTTCTTATATCAGCAAAAGTTACTGATGACTAACAGTGGCTCCACTTGGGGAGGGCAACTTTCTTTCCAAGGTGTCCAGAACCTCAGTTCATGAAATCTCTAAGTTTTAGCAGATCAGTGCCTTACCCATTGGGAAGACTTCCCTTATTTCTCACTTTCTGATATTCCTTTGAAGTGATAAGTCTTAACAATCTGCAGCATGTGATTTTCTTTGACAACATTTATACCTACCCAATCCTACTTTCCCTAACATTTTTTCTTCTCTGATTGCATTTGAATTGGCAAATCTTGAAATTTTTATTTTTGAAAACAGAAATAAACTATCTAATCCTATCCTTATTTATTCCAATAATTTAGATTAAACTGTCGAACTCTTTTTATTTTCTACCTAAGCTACTTGACTGCCAAGATTAAGCTATTTGGCAGTCTTGTTTCTCTAGATATTGTCATGAAATTTAAAACATGGTTCAAATCAAGATTAGACAGTCCGATTAACCATGGTTGTGGCATTTGGAATAGGTTGCACACAAACATTTATTTGCATAAAAATAAATCTAGAAATATGAGGCTGTGATTTGTCATTAGCAATGCATCCTTATCCATCTCTTTGGTTATGTTTTGAGCATGTGGAACCAGGATCTTTATACCTCTCTAATCTATCATTCTTGACAAGTCAAGTCTGAAATAATCTTGACAATATTTGGTTCTACTAACTTATCAACATAAATTTAAAGCATGTTCAGCCATGATTAGGCTAGATGAATGAACAAGATATGATTTGAATCAGCAGTGGCATTTAGACTTGCACACTTTCAGCAGTACTATTTTTTGGGTATGGGGTTGTACCTCTTTTGATTTTCCCTCTTTTTCCTTTTCTTTTATTTCATTGTTTTTTTATTTTCTTTAATTTTTCTCATGCCATGTTATGTATAATGAGTAATATTTAAATCTAGGATTCTTGACATAAATAATGTTTAAGCATCCTACCATTGACAGGACCTCCAAACAGTTCTTCTCCATTCAGCCTTTGTAAAAAGAAATCATTATGACCCCTAATTGAGTGAATGATATAAGGCCCTTTCCATAAATTCTCAAACTTGCCATGTTTACCTTTATCTTCTCTCCTTGAATCCCATTTTAGGATTGTATCTCCAGCGTGAAAGTTATTTGATTTGGTCCTTCTGTCAAAGATCTTCTTTATGTTTTCTTGAACTTCTTTTGTCCTTTTGTACACCTCTTCTCTTGTCTGTTGTAGATGAATGGTTTGATTTAGTCTTCTCTCCATCTCATTTCCTTCTATTTGTACTTCTTGGAGAAGTTTCATGACTGGAACTCCCAAAGATGTAGGGAAAACTGCATCTAGGCCATATACAAGCTAATAGGGGGACATATTTATTGATTTATTGGTGGTTAGCTTATCAGCCCATAATGCATGAACCAACTTACTCTGCCATGATTTCTAATTTTGATCCAACAATTTTTTGATAATGTTGACCAAAATTTTGTTGGAAGATTTAGCAAGTCCATTACCCTGGGGTAGTAAGCTATGGAATGGCCCAATGTGATATGATATTTGTAGAAGAAATCAGCCATTATTTTTGATTTGAAAGCAACAGCATTGTCTGTAATAATTTTCGTAGGACAACAAAATCTAGATAGTATGTTAGTTTCAAGGAACTTGATAATGACAGAGTCAGTAGCATTCCTAGAAGGGATGGATTCTATACACTTGGTAAAGTAATCTGTGGCAGTAAGGATCCACTTATGTTGGGAAGATGAGGTTGGGTGAATTTCTCCAATAAATTATAAATCCCATTGCTGAAAGGGAGCCTCTACACTTATGGGATGTAAAGGTAAAGGTAGGAGCTTTCTCTTGTCATCAAAAAATTGACACTTATGGCAAGTCATGACTAGTTTTTGAGTATCTGGGAAAAGGATGGGCCAATAATAGCCAACTCTAAGGATCTTGTTGGCTGTTGTCTTCCAGTAAAGGTGGCCTTCACATTCTCCTTCATGCAGCTCATGCATGATATTTCCTGCATCATCCTCAAGCAAACATTTAAGCAATATGGCAACAACATTTTCCAATATAGCACTCCATCTAAAATGCAGTAATTTAAAGCTTTTTGTTTCAAGAATCTATCTTTAGTCTTTGATAGAGAGGGAGGAGTGTTAAGATAGATAAGCACATAAATGATATCAACATACCAAGGTGAATTCAAAAATATTTCTTCAATGTAAGGAGCTACGAATTGTTCCGTTTCTTCTAAAACATCAACCATGTTTATATCTAATGCTTCAAAATTTGATTCTGCCATGAGTTTTTATAATCCCTGTCCTTTAATCAGCTTGGTATGCATGATCTCTAAATCATATTCTAATATAATTGCAATCCATTTTCCCCTTTTACTATCAGGGTCTTGATTTAGAATGTCCTTGACAACTGTATGTGGGACAAAAGCAATGATATGAGAGTGTAAAATGTAGACTCAGAAATATTTCAATTCTTTTATCAAGGCTAAGGCTTGTTTCTCCATAATATTATATTTGAGTGAAGCATCTCTTAAGGTTCTGCTAAAAAAGGATATGGGTTGTTCTTGCCCTACATTATTCTTTTGTAGCAACACTGCAGCAATTGTATGTTCAGAGGCCAATGAGAAAATGTAGAAATCCTTAGTGAAATTAGGACTAATAAGAACTGGTGTTTGAGTGAGAGATTGTTTAACAAATTCAAATGACTGTTTGGCTTCTAAGGTCCATTTAACCCCTATTTCATTTTTGAGTAAATTTGTGATATTCCTCAAAATTTAAGCAAGGTTGGGGATGAACCTTCTCAAAAAATTGATCTTCCCAATGAAAGATTGCAATTCCTTAAGGTTTCTACGATGGCCGATTTTCAATATGCCTTCAATCCTTTTGGGGTCTACTTTGGTTCCTTCTTCAGAAATTATATGGCCAAGAAGTTTTCCTTCTTGGAGACCGAAGAGTGTGTTTTTGGGATTCAAAGATAAGCCATATTTTCTACATTTCTCAAAAACGTTTCTCAAATGAATCAAATGTTCTTTATCATTTTTGGAGAAAATAGTAATGTCGTCAAGGTAAATGATTATAAAATAGCCTATGTATTCTGAAAAAGCTATGTCCATGGCCCTTTGGAATGTGGCCCCTGCATTCATCAAACCAAATGGCATTTTAACATACATGAATATACCCCAAGGTGTGGTGAAAGTAGTTTTGTGTTGATCACTTGGGAGTACTAGCACTTGGTTGTAGCCTGAAAAACCATCCAATAGTGATATTCTTTTAGATCCAACCACCTTTTGAAGTATGTGGTACATTTTAGGCAAGGGATAGTTATATTTCAGGGAGGCTCCGTTCAGATTTCTAAAGTCAATGCAAAGCCCAATTTCCCCGGTCTTCTTTCAAACAGAGACAAGATTGGACACACATTGTTAGTATCTAAGGGGAACTATGATCCCAACATCATGCATCTTTTTGATCTCTTTCTCAACTAAAGGTACTAAAACACGATTTATCCTTCTTAGTTTTTGTTTGAAAGGTTTTTGATTTTCTTTTAGAGGAATTTTGTGTTGAATAATGTTGGTATCATATGATTTCAGATCTTTGTATCCATATGCAAACACATCTCCAAATTCCTTGAAAAGTTCAATATATTCTTGTTTGATATGAGTAGGAAGAGTGCTAGATAATTTGATCATTTTGGGTTCATTTATGCTGCCTATGTTATGTTCTTCTACACTAATTTCTGTAGGCTCCATATTTGGTTTTTTAGCTACATCATTGAAATCAAAAAGCTCCTCTAATGGTGTAAGACCCCTTTATATTGAATCATTTTTACATTGTAAAACTTCAAGGTCCCTTTGGGCTGTTTTGTTTGATAATTCTGTTGTATAAAGATATTCACATTGGTTTATATCAGCAGTAGAGGACAACTCTGTTTCATGGGCTTGTTTTTCAGCAAAATATTCTTCTTCAAGGATTAAGCTAGGTGTTAATTCAACAAAGTCATTTTCAGATTGCAAAAAATCATCAATGTGTTTATCACTCTCAAAAACTTGCCAATAGTCTTCATTTTCACAGACCGTGGGCCTATTTTTCACTTTGATATTGAATTGTTCATTTATCTGTGGTATTTAGCAATTGTTGGCAGCAAAAGCAAGTTCATTTGCGAGGTTGTTTTGAGCTCTAAGGACGTAGGTGAGTTCATATTTTTCAAATGTTCTTAGGAGCTCTAGGGCAACATTTATGTACTCTCTTAATCTTGGATTTTTGGCTGAATATTCCCCTTTATTTGCTTAATTATTAGCTCTGAATCTCCTTGGACTGATATTTTCTTGGCTCCTAAGTTTTTGAGCAAATGTAGGCCAAGGAGGAGAGCTTCATATTCTGCAATGTTATTGGTGCATTGGAAATCAATTTTATAAGAATGTCCTTGGTTTGTATTGTGTATCCATACACCAACTCCAAAACCTGTTTTACACAAGAGCCATCAAAGATCATTTCCCACAGTGTTTATATTTCATACTCATTTTCATTTTGTTGTTTAATGCTGCTAAGGTTAGGGTTGTTAGATTTTTCTTTTGAAGACTGATTTGACTGTTTAGATGGTCCTAGTTCTATCTCATTGTCCTTTTCTTGTCGGTTGATTTCATCTTCGTTGTACAAAATAAAGGAGTCTAAATCTGAATGAATAGAATAAACAGGAGTGTTGTTTTGCCTATCTATGTTTCTTACCATAAATTTCATATGAGATTCTCTATATAATCTTCTAGTTTGGTTAAAAACTGGTATGGTAGCATAAGACATGTCCATTTGAAGGCTTCCTTGAAGTTTTTATCCCCGTGATCTAGATAGAAGCATGCCATACTTTGGGGGGATGTCAGCAACAACTATGTCCATAACTAGACCCTTAGCAAGAATTTGTGCCAGATTGACGCATAAATCCTTGATGAGGCCTAAAAATTTGACTCTACTTGAATAAAAGGAATACAGGTCCTTGTAAGGTTTCGTAATATTTATGCCTAATCTCTCCATCACCACCTTTGGCATAAGGTTGTGAGAGGCACCCGAATCTAGCATGGCATTGTGTAAAATCTTATCATGCATATTTAGGCTGACATAAAATGGAGGAATGGTTCCTTCTTGGTATTTTCCTTATACTTTAGGACCAAACAATAATTCTGGTTTATTATCTGTCAAGTTTAATGTGTCAGTATCATTACCTATATTCAAAGCTTTCAAAACTTGATTTTTATATACATCTTGGGTTACTAGTTCAGCTAGGGGTATGCTAATTTTGATCTTGGAAATTTCACCCTCTAAGCTGAAAGGGACTAATTTTTTTGACATATTTACATATGTTTTGTAAAGCATAGTCTTTGCAACAATTCTGATTTGCTGAATTTTATTATGACTATTATTTAGGACAGATTTTTCAGGGCCACTAGCAGAAGTACTAGGGAAGCTTGGGTCAATATTTTTCTAACTGGTGTTATCTTTATTTAAGTCAGTTTTGTTAATCAAAGTGTTATTACTGTTTGTTGTCTTTTTAGGAAGATTTTCTGAATTTTTCCTAACAGCAGTGTTAGTGTTTTTATCATTGGAAATTTCAGGGTTCCTTTTACTTCTAAGATCATATTTTTTGTGTACCTCCATTATTGCATTTTCAAATCACAATTGGTATTCTTCAGAATCCTCATGATGATTTTCAATTTGTTCTGAGGAGAAGAATCCTTGTTCTTCTTCAGTGATGAAAACACTTGTCTCACTATTACGTCCTATCAGATTTACATGATTTTCTTCCAACTTCTCAGTTTCTCTTTCTTCTTCTTGATCTACATAGTTTTGTTGAAAGGGAGGCCTAATTTTTTGGTCATTATCTCTTTCTATCTTGAATAGGGTCTCTTCTGAAGTTTGAATTTCTATTTATGTTTTGGGGATTGATTTGGTTTTCTCTAGGAGGCATCCTATCATTTAAATTTATTTTCTCAAGCATTCTTTCCATTACCCTCACTAAGTTGTCAATTTTGGTATCAGATGATGAGGTTGATGCCATTGTTTCATCTTTGTATGTGACTCTTTTCTCTGATTTCAACCTAGTTCTTTTCTCAATCAGATTTGCTTCTACACTAATGGCTCCCCTCTACGTATCTTCTAAGTTTAAAGGGTCTCTTTCTCTTAGCTGGTAGGCCATGTCTGGATCAAAGCCTTTAGTAAATTTAGCTAAGGCTAACCCTAGTGGAGGCTTCTTGTT
Organism: Pinus albicaulis; assembly: GCA_034641835.2. NCBI lineage: Eukaryota > Viridiplantae > Streptophyta > Pinopsida > Pinales > Pinaceae > Pinus > Pinus albicaulis. Next base: position 866,013,738 of record CM076569.1, read on the forward strand.
AGGGGGAAGTGGATTGTAAAAACTATTGAATCTAGTGCAATAATCTTGGACACTTTCCCCAGTATTTCTTCTGAGGTTGCTATATTCTGAAAGGATTTGGAAAGGGTTCTTTTTAATTTCCCATTTGTTTATGAATGTTTGGTACAAAGAAGGGAGATCATTTATGATATTAGGAGTTAATATTTTGAACCATTTTTTGGCTTCTCCTCCTAAAATTTGGGCAAAGATTCTCATCTTGATGGTCTCTTCTTCTATTTCCATGTAATCAAAGGCATAATCCACTTTGTCTACATGCTGTTAGGTAGTGGTAGATTCAGTTCTAGTGAAATGGGGAATTTTAGATTGATAATCATTTAGTAAAGGAACCATAGGTTGGGGTAACACTAATGGGGCACACCATGCTACCATGGTGGGAAAAAATGAGGGATTTACAAGAGGTGGATTGGTAAAAGGAAAAGTTGGATGAAATGGAGTGTTTTTAACAGTGGAGGTGTGGATGGGAGTGGTGGAAGTACTTGGACCAGCTCGCTGATTATGAGAATATTTGTTATGGAAAGAACTGAAGTGGTGGAGAAGCTGAAAATTAGGAGGAGTGGAAGGAGAGGCTTCTATGCTAAAGTTCTGCTCCAAGTATGTGGTCTCAAGGTCAGATTGGTCGATATCACTATGTGACTTGGTTCTAAATATCTTCTTTTTATGAGAAAATTCAGAGTGAAGATCTATCAAGACTGTAAGTTTTTCAGGGATAGATCTTATTCTTTGGATAGTCATATCAGTAGTTAAATTTCCAGCTCTAGAAGTTTGCTACAAAAGCTTTTCTGGATCATCAGATATTGTAGGAGGATTAGGGTTTGGATGAGATCTGGTATTGATCCTATGTGAAGCCAGATTTCAAGTTCAAAAATTAGATAGGTTGAAGGCTTTAAGGACTGTTTTCAAATGTTTTGTCCTCTCCTAGTGTTTAGTATTCTTCTAAGATATGGGACTAGGCCTTTGAAACTTCTTGGGACTGATTTGAAACAATCTTAAGGAAATCTAAGAGTACTAGTGGGTTAATAGGCTTACTGGGGCTACTGGAGTCGCTAGGTGGAAATTTTTAGCTTTTTGAAGGTAAAATGTGTTATGGTCCACCACCAAACAAGTAATAAAACCAATATGGGAATTTTTTTGGGGTTTTCTGAGATTTTATGTGGTTCTTATTGTTTCTGGAGTCTTAAGGAGTACTTAGTTTGTCACTGACTCAAAAGGTCCCACCATGATCACCAGAATGTTGTGGTCCTGTGATTTGGAAGATTGGCACACCAAATGACAAGGAAACATGGAACCAATCTTTAGAGTTCTAGGACCTAGCCTTCCTAGACTCAAAGAGGGATTTCTCAGGTTATTTGCAAAGGACATGTGCTTGTTTTCTTTTAAGGGTTGATTTTAGGCTATTTATTAAGTACAAGGTTTGTTTGATTATTTTGGTTGGACATAATGATCAAAGAGCATAAATAGAATGGGAAATATATAAGTCATTGGGCAATGGAGTCAAATGGAAGTGATGATAAGTTTATTTAAAGGATTGACGAGTATCATAGGGAAAACCTAACTTGGCCAGTGGATCTTCAAAGTTTTTGGGATAATGAGATGAACATTAAGGATAAGAATGAAAAGTAGGACGAAGAGAAATTAAGAATTCTTTAACATGTACTTCAAACAAGAAATATATTTCAAGGTTTCTGTTTTGAGGTAGGCCAAAGGATAGGGCAAACCATAGACTTCTTTGGACAAAATTTTAATAAGAAAAGCTTTCAGACAACAATCCAAAAATCAAAGACTACTTTCAGACAAGGAAAACATATAAGAAAACAATAAGATCAGCCTAAGATCAAACAAAAATAATCTAATATGCTTTTGACTAACTCTCTAGGGATCTTTAAATCAACTTTTTGAGGCAGTCTAGAGGACAGGGCTCACCATAGACTTCCCTGGTTTAGAATCTACTAAGAGTACTTTAAAAGGATCTTTAAAAACAATATCTCAAGTTTTACTCAAAGGAGCATGGACTCACCACTTAATTTCTTGTTTTCACTCTATTGAAATCATTCCTTAAAACAACCTCTCAAGCCGTCCTCAAAGGAACATGAACTTACCAAAAGAGAAAATCCTTCGTTATACTCTATTGAATCATTTCTAAAATAACAAGCTAGATGGAACTGGAGGGCAATTAAGAATCCTCTAATCAGACCTTGCAGAAGAGAATAGTTAGACAGTGAGGAGTAAACAGAACTAAGGTGCTTTGAAAAAACATTTCTTAGCCTAAAACTTTTACTCTACTATAACAAAGAAAGATGAAAACATATGTAAATAGGAAATAAAAATAATAGATAGAATCACTTCACCAATACCAAGCTCAGGGATCCAGTGATCTAGTCTCCTCCATCAACAAACAAATCAGGGCATCCATAAGATCCAAGACATCAATTTTCCTTCAACTTCCAAGAGTCTATGTATTACTTCAAAGAGTCGTCAAATGCCAACGATACAATGAGTTCAAATGTAGTATTTATGCTGCAAATGAGGAGGTGGAGCTCAAGATAGGGTTTGAGTGTCATTAATTACAGAGTAAATGCATTCCTAACATTGAAAACCATGCAAGGCATAAGGCAAGAATATCTGCAGCTAATTCTCTGTTTTAATAACTCTGTCTTAAATCATAAAGAAGAAGAGGTAGAAAGTTTGAATTTTAAGGCCTATTATTAATTATTACAATAACTGATTTGAAATATTAAAATATCTTTTGATTTGTGTAATAAATTCCCACTTCCTTTATGGAAATACTTTATGCTGTAGGTGGAAGTTTAGCCTTTGGAGGAGTAACTGCTTCTTTGCTGATTCATTCGAGGCTATCATTGGGTTATCTGTATTTGTTTAATAATAAAACTTAGCAATTAGGCCTTTGAACCTTGATTTATCCTTAATTATGTCTTACTGCGTTTATCCTTTTTTCTTAAGCCTTTGGCTTTTCATTTTTAATCACTGTTTTGAGGGCTAATCCTCTGTTTTATCCTTTGATCTTGATTTAGCCCTTTAAAAAAAAATTTCTTCTTTGTTTGTTGTTTCCTTGATCTTTTTATGATTTCTGTGTGCAGGGATGCGGTCTTCATGTGCTAGAGGTTTTTTGTAACCCGTCGATGATCATGATCCATCGAGGGTATAACCCTGCGCAAACCCTCCTGGCCCTTCTTGCGTAATTTTTCCTCTGGATCTTCATCCAGAGGATACTTTGATCATGGGAATGTCTCTGTGGGCACCACCGTCATTAAAAAACCTGCAAACACACAAACAAACATTAATTTGAAAACCTGCGGGTGGAGTAAAAACTGCATTTTTTGGGTTTGTGAAGCATCAGGGCTTGCTTACTGTTGTGGAGGTAAATCCCCTCTACGGACAGAGGCGATCCCTACTAGCCCAGACTGGGTCTAGCAAAAATCGTTCACGCTATACTGCAGGTTCCTAATTGCAAATAAATCGGCTAGCGACGAAGGCTTACCTGGACTCCAACACTGTTGCTTGTAGAAGAGGTGGCGCTCCCGTTCCTTATCTTTGGCAGATCACGATCCCCACGATATCCATGATGGGACACTTGCACACGCCAGAAACAAAACAAACGTAAGCGTAAAATCCAGTATATGCAAATATATGTCAGTCAGAGAAGACATAACTCATCATCATAATCAACAACAAGAGTGGAACCATAACCAATAGTCGCTTATCATTAATCAATCAAAGAAGAATACAACCATAGCTCTGACACTGAATTCTCCTTCGGAGGGTCGCTAGCGGAACACGTCTCGAAGAAGCCTGTCGGGGATGGGACAAACCTCTCTCTTCGGATGTCTCGACAATAATCTCCTTGCTTGGATTTGGCCTTAAAGGAATGAATCAAGGCTCTTACAGCATTAGGCTCTTGGGAACTTGGAGACTAGCTTGCAATGGAGATGGGCAAGCTTTTATAGATGGAGGAAGGGGAGTTGGGATCCCTATAATCATGGGATTGGCCCTATCCTCAAGGAAGCTTCCATGAGAGGTGGAAAACCACTTCCTCTCTATGGAAACCCGTAGCCAAACCTCCCAACTCAAGATAGATATTAGTTCCTGGATCAGTTAGGACAAAACTTCCGCCATTTATTTTTAAAAAACATTCCTTAAATTGGCTGGCGCGAGTGCGACTCTAGGACAGAGCGCCAACTGCTGCAGCCTCTTTGAAGTATTTTCCCCATTAGCGCGGGTACTGAACTGCCTGCTCGCGCCAATGCTAAAAGGGCCATTTTTAGGGTTTTTCACAAGGAGATGTCTTGAGGGAAATGAAAGCTCTTGTTCAGAGGGATGTCATAAAAGTAGTTTCAATCCATGTCACTGCTCACAGGTCACGAAATGAGCCCTCCAATGTGCAGGATGGGGATTTCAGGGACGGTGAAAAATTACTGTGTAACAGATGCCCCCTAAAGCATGAGGCCCGAGAGAGAGAGAGGGGTGAAATTCTTTACGAGAACGTGTCCAACTGAAAACACCACCATCGAAAAACCTGCGTAGAGAAGTACAGCTGATATCTCAAATACATGATATATGTGGTATGGACGCAGCTATCCATAATAGAGTATACCATAATCCAGATCCAAGGTATGGACGCAACCATCCAGTGAGGATCAAAAAATAGACTCAGGTATGGTCGCAGCCATCCAATCAGTGAGTCATGTAACTAAGAATCCACAAAATCGCAGCCTGGATTATAACAGACAGGAATCCAGGGTCTTGCGCTCCATCTTGACCCGAACAAAGTACAAGTTCAAGCATGTGAATACGTGAGCTGAAGTCGAACATGTGAGAACGTCGCCTGATTACCAGCCAATGATGAAAGCTGTTAACAGACGCGAGAGGTACCACCAATAATGATAATGGTCCTCAAGGTACTATAGGTACAATATACGGCATGTGAATCAATGAGCTGGCATCGAACACCCGTAGAATCACTTGATCGGAGGCCAATGATGAAAACCTCACTTCGAATGCGAAGAACCTGCCATTGAGGCATGCAGGCTCCAAGGTACCAGAAGGGAGCCCCTAGATCAGCTTCCTGGATAATGAGCTGAAGTCGACAGGAAGTGAGCTTGATCGAAGGTGGGGCATAGTGTTTCCCACATCATCGACATGAGACAGAGGAACATAATGTCTTTGTGAATCAGGATCGGATGAGAATCAGAGGAGGGTTGGAATTTGCAGAGGTCAACTTCTCTTGAACATATTGGCAGCACGATAGTGGATTTGGAAGTATTTGACATCAAAAGATCAGAGGTCATGGTGACGAGGCAAAGAGCAGATGAGAGGTCAAAAGGGATCACCCAAACCCATGGAGGCAAGTGAAAAATGAGATGAGATGTCCCCAACCCGACACGAATGCAGACAAGTGCCATGTTCAAGAGCGACATACTGCCGACATGATAATGATTCTGGTTCCATTTTCCCCACCATTTCAGTGAGTACCTCTTTATTTTTACACAAGCTTGAAGAGGATACCATATTCTTGTCATATAAACTCATCCTTTGGACGAATCCATCCTAGTACATTTAACGAGCCCTAGGAAGGAGGAACTCGGGTAACGTCATTACAACTGAATCTAATGTCATAAAGGTTTAACGAGTCTGACAAAGGAAGAAATCGGCGTATTTTCATGTTTAGAGAGTTTGAAAAGATAGTGGAAAAGTAAACTCCAACAGTCCCTTTTCGTAAATAGTTCCTCAGATCCGAAAAGGTAGAAAACTATGTCTGAGAAAACCTCCTAGTCGCAATAGGCTAGGGTATTCCTTTTTCGTAAATAATCTATCCCAGCCCGAAAAAGGGGTAAACGTATACTGGGTAGATGTCGTTTCGTAGCCACTTTAACGAGATCAAAACGACAAGAGACTCGGCAATATTTTCATTTTTAGAGAGTCAGAAAAGAGCTGAAAGTTGACTCCTCCTGGAGGAACGAGTGGCATAAAGGGTAGCTATTGGTTCCGGTAATGGTGGAACTTCTCAGAACAAGTAAAGGTTAAGAGGTTGGCTAACAAGACCACTCATCGTAGCAGTTCGTCAGGAATGGGTAAAACAACCAAGTGGAGGCATATGATCGACCAAGCAGATAGTGACGATGGAATGAGAAAACCAAGGCTCATCTGGCTAAAATAGGCTGATAAAATGGCAATCACAAGAGGTAAAATGGAAATGGTTTCATTTTTACACAAGCTTGAAACAACGATAAGCTATGCTTGAAACCGGTTTCATTTTTACACAAGCTTGAAATGGAAACAAACTATGCTTGAAAAATTAAGCATGCCCCCCAAGCTTCAATCCATATGAAAGGAAGATGGAGTGAAGGTTAAAGTTACGAGATCCAAGAAAGACTCGATTGGGATTTTACGAGATCTGATCAAAGACTCGAATTGAACAGGAACGTGTTTCATTGTTTTAATGAGGTTGACACATTAAAAGAACTATCCTCGAGACACCTTGTTTCATGGTTTAAGGAGCTTGGCACAAGACAAGGAACTCTGCTCCGACAACCTTGTTTCATTTTTTAAGGAGCTTGACACAAGACAAGGAACTCTGCTCCGACAAACTTGTTTCATTTTTTAAGGAGCTTGACACAAGACAAGGAACTTTGCCCCAACAACCTTGTTTCATTTTTTAAGGAGCTTGACACAAGACAAGGAACTATGCTCCGACAACCTTGTTTCATTTTTTAAGGAGCTTGACACAAGACAAGGAACTATGCTCCGACCATCTTGTTTCATTTTTTAAGGAGATTGACACAAGAAAACGAACTGTTCTCCGACGACCTGGTTTAATTTTTTAAGGAGCTTGACACAGGAAAAGAACCATGCTCCGACCGACCTCATCATAATGAACAAGAAGTCATCGCTTCCAAGAGTTCCACTCCCGATGGAAGGAAAACATCATGGAAGTCTGGACCCAATGCCCCCAGCACCTGATGCATGACGGCATCATCACTGAGCACAGGCACGAGGTAGGTAGCCACATAGTTGATCTACGGTGGGGCAGATACAATGGGTGGATAAAAACTAGGAAGGGATGATGGCAGGCCAGTTGCCACATCAGGACCAAAGAACGAAAGCTGATCAATGGTCACGATCCATCCTTCATGTGGAAAACAGACCACACGAAAAAGGGAGGAGACCAGCGCTCCCATGGCATAGGTGTAATCGTGCCCCAAAATAAAATTGAAATCCAAGGGGCCTGGAACAACCATCACGTCCATATGGACGGTTTTACCTCCCAAAGCAACAGGTAACCTTGGAAGGATCCCTAACGGTTGACTCATTCTTCTGTTAAATGCCAACAAATTCTGTGTAACATGCGTAAGCGGCGGCGAGCCAAAATCTTGCCAATTAGTTGAGGATAGAACACTAACAGACACGCCTTCGTCTATAATGGTGCTGGGTACGACCAGACCAAAAGCCTGTACTGTGTTCTCGAAAGGCACATAAGACGGAAGGCGGTATCCTGCAAATCGATTCTAATCAAAGGAAGCGACCAAACTAATCAGAGGGGCTACCATTGAACCAAGATGGTCTTCCCCTGGTGTTACGGAAGAAGAAGGAGCATCCTCCACAACCTTCATCTCGAAGGTGGGAAGGGTATCCTCTGAAACTTCCATCACAGGAGCCAGAGGAGAAACTTCTTGGGATACGGGGACAGGAGAATCTTTCTCCAAGTCCGAAGAATCTGAAGAAACCAGAATAATATGAGGGGTGTGAGATCCACTCTCTACGGAAAAGACCTGGTGCACCGTAGACGAGGCCAGCTCAACCGATCCCACAACCAATGGTTGGTCAGGAACGAATTCCAGAATTTGAATTTCCAAGGGAGTGGGATTGACCAAGGATGACTCTTGACCAATCATGGCATCAGCTGGTGGAGGACTCAAAGAAAGTCGTTTATAACCGGTCAGGAGGCATGGTGTAGAAACAGTTGCGTTGTCCAAGACTCGCTTGGCTTCATCCATATAAGGACAAAGGTGAATGGCATGGTGCCCTTCACACAACTTACAGGGATTGGTAATCTTACCCTGCTTATTAGGAGCCTTACCAGCAACAGCTGAAGACGTGCCCCCAACCTGACTCCCGGAAGCCAAACGCAACGGCAGGCGACCGTTGGACCATACTTCGAGTACCTTGGGAATGCCAGGGCAGTCTCGAAGAAGATGGTCTCCCGTGCACAACATATAAGGGAACTTGAATTTCCATGGAGGGTTGGAAGTTTTATCAAGAGGAGACTTCTTAGGTGTAATATCCACAGAGCTAACCTCTCCTTTATCGGACTTCTCCTTCTTTGTCTTCTTCTTCTTCTTCTTAGCCACTTGGTTACTCGAATTCAGAATTTCACTAGGCGAAGTAGAAGAGGAGGAAGCAGAAACAGGCGAATCAACATGAATCAACATGATGTTTTTCAGGCGGAGGAACTGATTGAACAGTAGCGGAGACATTCGGGACCATAGAGGTTGAAAACAACCAAATAGGCAACCCAACAGTTAACCCAGGAAGGGACAATGTTACCATATAAGGAGCACCAACATTTCCAAAAGGAGGAAAAGGACTAGGATTCCCATCGGAGGGGATTCCTTGGTTGGTGAACTCCGGGAAAGTTGCCATCAGAAACGATCTTGAGAAAAACACCCTAAGGAAACTAACTTTAACCAGGAATATTTCATGGGCAGTTAATTTTTTAAAACATTGAAACAAAACTCTACCGTTTCATCTTTTAAGAGTCGAGAAACAGGAAAAAGGTGACTCTATCTCTTTCAGTTTTGAAACAAGCGTTAAAGGACAAGCGCTTGATGATCCTTTCAAATTTAGAGAGTCAGAAAAGATCAAAATGACTACTCAGGAATACTAGGCAAAGGGCGTACCAAATAACCGTGAACTGCAATATACACCTTGGTTTCAAAATGAGAGAGAAATCAACCAAGGACTTAACGTACGTGCATGCAGTCTCCCCAAATTCTGCGTCCGGTGTATCACGGGTATAGGGTGGCAACCTTGTGCTCCCCGTACCGTCGAGTATATAAAGGGAGACCCCATTAGGTTGCCGTACTAGTGCTGTCTAAAGCCAAGAGGCGAATGACAGCTACTAGGTTTAAGAACGCCGGAACACGTCTCTAACCTAAACCTCTAAATGTTTCGTTAATGTTTCAATGCTTCCTTAGGTAAATTGAGTAAATTTTAATGTTTATCTTCAATTATGTTTCAGTTTCAAGGCCCTACCGCATGTCATCTGACAATGTCCTATATGCAGCGATATGATGAAAGAAATCTTTCAATTCAATGAATGCTATCTAGTTAAGGGAAGAGCTTCAAACAATGATGCAACAAACAGAAAAACTGAAAACGAAATTTTTTCCAAACTAGATGACTTTCACTATCCAAAAGTAATTTCAAACACTCAACGATGCGAATAATGCAATGTAACCTATGCAAAATCCTCTTTTTCGAAAACTATGAAATTGTAATCTATGCACAATTTCCTTTTTCCTTTTCAAATAATAAGAATGCACTCAATGCATTTTTCGATGAAGTGAGAATCTACTTAATGCATGCTTTCAATGAAAGAGAATGCACTCAAAGAGATTTTTAGCTTTCAATCATTAAACAATGTGATCTAAGTTCAATGATAAATCTCAAAATACTTTTCAATGCAATGTGATCTAATGCATTTTAACAAAAAGAACACTTTGAGACGAAAACTAAATAAACGCAAATCTTCTTAATGAAGGATGAATGCAAAAGAGATGTAAACAAACACTAAGAATGCAATCGTTGTTTCAAACACTTTGTCACGAAATCCCTCAAAAGGCGACAAGACATATGAGATCAAACACAAAGAGGACTTCCAAAGCATGAGATCAAACAAGGCATTCATTCCCTTTTACATCAAGCAATCATAGCAAGAAGACATCCCAAACAATGAGCAATGTAATCTATGCTCATACGAGGAAAATACCGGAAGGGAAAGACACACTGGTGAAGGATTTAGGGAAAAAATCTCAATTTTCACACACCTTGAAATTGGCTTGACTTGTACATTGACAACTAGCGCCAACTGGCGCAACTTGCACATTGACAACTGGTGCCAATGGCCAATTGGCGTGGGTTGCTAACTGACAACAAGCACCAATGCCTGAAAATGAAAAAACAAAGAATTTCTCCCAACCAAGACCAGACTTCACCACTTCAAGAAGAATCTCCAAGACTCAAATGAACCATGTGATCTAGGCTCAAAGTGAGACAGACACAGATCAAGCTCAGAAAGCTCAAAACAGAGTAAAACCTAGTACCTTACAGGATTGGCGCGACTGTAAGGCTGAAACTAGCGCCAGAATAGAATTGGCGCGGGTAATACACTAGCAACCTGCGCCAATGGGCGCGACTGTCAAGTTGAAAAGCGCGCCAGTCGAGTTTACCAGTCAAAAATAAAAAAGAGCAATCCAACAAGCAGACCAATGATGATCAAGCTATCCAAAAGCCAAATTCACATAAAGAGCCAACCCAAAGAGCTGATCAAGCAAGCAGAATCAAGAATCAACCGAAAAGACAAGACAAAGCTCCAAGTGTTTAGTTTACAAAATAAACCGAAGATTGACTGAAGCAGCTTTGATCTACTTTGATAATGTAGAGCAATAGTGTTTCGAAGGCTATCTGGCCAACTTCAGGCTCCGTCTATAGCTTATAAAACGAAAAACAACAAGCTAACGATCCCCAGCGGAGTCGCCAATTTGTTGTGGAGGTAAATCCCCTCTACGGACAGAGGCAATCCCTACTAGCCCAGACCAGGTCTAGCAAGAATCGTTCACGCTATAGTGCAGGTTCCTAATTGCAAATAAACCGACTAGCGATGAAGGCTTACTTGGAATCCAACACTGTTGCTTGTAGAAGAGGTGGTGCTCCCATTCCTTAGCTCTGGCAGATCACGATCCCCACGATCTCCGTGATGGGACACCTGCACACGCCAGAAACAAAACAAACGCAAGCGTAAAATCCAGTATATGCAACTATATGTCAGTCAGAGAAGACATAACTCATCATCATAATCTACAACAAGAGTGGAACCATAACCAATAGTCGCTTATCATTAATCAATCAAAGAAGAATACAACCATAGCTCTGACGTTGAATTCTCCTTCAGAGGGTCACCAGCGGAACACGTCTCGAAGAAGCCTGTCGGGGATGGGACAAGCCTCTCTCTTCGGATGTCTCGACAATAATCTCCTTGCTTGGATTTGGCCTTAAGGGAATGAATCAAGGCTCTTGCAGCATTAGGCTCTTGGGAACTTGGAGACTAGCTTGCAATGGAGATGGGCAAGCTTTTATAGATGGAGGAAGGGGAGTTGGGATCCCTATAATCATGGGATTGGCCCTATCCTCAAGGAAGCTTCTATGAGAGGTGGCAAACCACTTCCTCTCTATGGAAACCCGTAACCAAACCTCCCAACTCAAGATAGATATCAGTTCCTGGATCAGTTAGGATGAAACTTCTGCCATTTATTTTTAAAAAACATTCCTTAAATTGGCTGGCGCGAGTGCAACTCTAGGACAGAGCGCCAACTAGCATGGCCTCTTTGAAGTATTTTCCCCATTGGTGCGGGTACTGAACTGCCTGCTCGCGCCAATGCTAAAAGGGCCATTTTTAGGGTTTTTCACAAGGAGATGTCTTCAGGGCAATGAAAGCTCTTGTTCAAAGGGATGTCATGAAAGTAGTTTCAAGCCATGTCACTGCTCACAGGTCATGAAATGAGCCCTCCAATGTGCAGGACGAGGATTGCAGGGACAGTGACAAATTACTGTGTAACACTTACAGAGGAGGAGTGGGTGCAGAGGAAAAGGTTCCAAAGGTGGAACATGGCAGAGAGGCGAAGAATTTCAAATTTTGGTGCGAGGGGGAAAAAAGTGGTTTTTGGAAAACCACGGTGGTTTATCGTGCGGTCATTAAGCAGTAAGTGGTTTTGAGCAGAGGTCGCGTGATTCCACTGGGCGATTGCTGCATGTCCTGGGAAAAACCACCCATTTCGCGCGGATTGGGGCCGTTAATCCCTATTGCAAAAACCTGCGTGATATCGGACCTGAGCCATCAGATCTTGTGAAGTGAGATCAACATTGCGGAAGGCTTTGGAACTAAGGCATAAATTTGGGAGGTGGAGCCCAAGCATGATGATGTGGCGAAATTTGTCCGGTGGTGTGGGGTTATATAATGAATGGGTGGAGTGATGGGCGGTGATGTGATAACCGTCAGATCAGGGCCCAAGGCTCCAGATCTACGGTAGAGATGGCCCGATCAAGGGTGTGAGAGAGATGGAAAGGAGGGGGCCCGCATTTAAATTTTCTAAAGGTTTGGAATTTTATAATAAAGTTTGGGGATGTATAAAAATTAAAGGATCGGGGGAATATTTTAAATGGAGAAGGGGCTAAGAATAGGCAGAGGGAATGGTCCTGTGGGGTTAAATAGGGGCTGGAGGCTGGGAAGGAAAGGGGCTTAAGAAAATAGCGGGAGGTCGCGGTTTAGAGTTGTATGGGCAAGGGGCTGGGGCTTTTGAGCCAAAAAGGGGCTTAAAGGATTATTTCATAAAAAGTGGGTTTTTTTTGGCATAAAACACAGTTTTCATGAAGTTTTTGAAGTGTCCAATAGGATAGAAGTTAGCTTTAAATAATGTAAAAAAGGGGTTTTTACATTGTTTAAGGGTTTTTAGAAAAAAATGATGAATAAAGGAGGTTATGAGGGGTTTTTAGAGGGGAAGAAGAGAATGAATGACGGTGTAAGTGAGGTGATGAAATAAGGAAAATCAGGCCTAGAAAATGGAGTTTTCTTTGTAGCAGGGTAAACTTTGAGAAGGCGAAGGATATGTTTTTAGTGAATCAATTAGGTTTAGGATGATGAAGGTAGTGAGATTTCTAGAAATATAGGCCTTATAACTTATTCATCTTCTGATATCAGCAAAATTTACTGATGACTAACATAGAATATTGTGCAACATTGAGCACAAAAGAAAAGAAGGTGTAGAGCCAAGACACCAATGAATTATGTCATAGAATATTTTTCCATTTGCATCATGACAGTTTGAATATCATGTAGTAAATTGCTACAATAATTCCCAAAGGAGCACTAGAGAAGAGAGATACATGGAAATGATGTACTTTGGGGAAGTATACAAAATCCAACTTCAACGATCAAGACAGTAAAGCGCAAGCAGTCTTCAAAAGAGTTAACTTAAATGTGTGTACCTTTCTCGACACTCTCCACTGCCAAGAACAGGTATTATGTAATATTTGTAGATGAGTTATCACAAAAGTGTTGGATCTTCTTCACCCAAAATAAAGACCAGACATTCTCCAAATTTGTTGAATTTAAAGAAATTGTTGAGAAAGAGATTAGCAATAAATTTAAGGCTATAAGGATATATAATGATGGAGAATATGTGTCAAATGAATTCAATAATTTTTGTGCAAAAGAAGGAATTTGACAAGAGTTGACAACACCCCACAACCCATAGTAGAATGGAGTGGATGAGAGAAAGAACAAAATTATTGTGGGAGTTGCATGGTCCAGGTTGCATGACTAGAGCCTACCATTTCACTTGTGGGATGAAGCATGCAACACATTTGTTTATTTACCGAACAATAGTTCTCTTCGGATTCTCGACATGAGTACACTAAAGGAAGATTTTTTAGGTAAGAAACCAGATGTGTCACACTTCAATATATTTGATTCTTCAGTTTATTGTCATGTTTCTAAGGACCGAAGGAAAAATATAGAGTCTACAACAAATTTTGACATAGTTGTGGGGTACACTGAAACACCTCACAAATATCATGTGTAGATTCCATCTCTCATGACGAAATGTTTTAGAAGAGATGTAAAATTGTATGAGGAGAAGGAAATGAGGTGTTCTCTTTAGAGGGAGCTTGAGTTGCATTCATGTGAGAATATTTTAACTCCAAAATAATAACCTAGGAAGTTTTGGAGCAGAGAGTGGAGACACCCACTCATTGGGGGAATTTTGAGGTCTAAAATGGGCCTCCTAAGAAAAATGTACAACCAACGTAAACTTTATATGAACAAATAATATTCAAGATGATGATGTCAACCATGGGGGATGATTCACCATTTTTTAAGTAAAAGGATAAAAAGTTTAAAAATTAATAAAATAATAAAACTATTTTTTGAACTTGTATTTTCAACTTATCTCCCAATGTTTTTACTCAAATTTCGAGCAGGAGTACTCGTTGGATGTAAAATTTAATTCCTCATCTAAGGAGTACACATGTTGCATATTTTCGATAGACCTTGATATGTGAAAAATGAGAAATACATGAAAAATTGTGATTGCAATCACGTTTTTCATGTATTTCACATTTTTTGTGTAGAAGGGTTCATCGAAAGTATGCAACATGGGTACTCCTTGGATGAGGAATTAAATTTTTCATCCAACGAGTACTCCCACTCAAATATGTGTAAAAAAATTGGCAGATAAGTTGAAAATACGAGCTGAAAAGGAATTTTTTTCTTTTTTCCCTCTAAAATTTGATGATGTAATCAAATCTTATTTTATTATTTCCACTATTATTTTATAATTTACTTAGGAGGCTGATTTTAGACCTAAAAAATCCCCTAATGCAACAATAAACCTCCATATATGGAAGAAAGCACACCAGGGAAGTTGAAAAATTATTGCATGATGCTATAGAGAATGTGGGAGCACCCATATCATAACACATGCAAAGGAGGTCTCTAGATCAGTACACTAGCAACATGGTTATGATGAGCGAGCTTATAGATACTGACCCATATTCATTTGAGGAAGTAGTGCAGAAACAAGTATGGGTTGATGCCATGGCAGATTAATATCATTCCATTATCAGAAAAAATGTTTGGGAAGTGGCCCCAAGACCAATGGATAAGTCAGTGGTAGATTCTAGGTGGATCTACAAGGTGGAGCAAGCAAGAGATGGAAGCATCGAGAAAAAAATGCCATATTTATGGCCATTAGGAGAATTTTGGGCTCTAAAATGGGCCTCCTAAGGAAATTGTAAAATAATAGTGGAAATAATAAAATAAGAATTGATTACATCATCAAATTTTAGAGGGAGAAAGGAAAAAACTACTTTTTCAACTTGTATTTTCAACTTATCTCCCAAATTGTTTACTCAAATTTCGAGCCAGAGTACTCGTTGGATGAAGAATTTAATTCCTCATCCAAGCAGTACCCATGTTGCATTCTTTTGATGGATCTTTCTACACGAAAAATGAGAAATACATGAAAAACGTGATTGCAATCACATTTTTTCATGTAGCAGGGTCCATCAAATGTATGCAACATGGGTACTCTTTGAATGAGGAATTAAAATTTTTATCCAACGAGTACTCCGGCTTGAAATTTGGGTAAAAAATTTGTGAGATAAGTTGAAAATATGGGTTGAAAATTTAGTTTTATTATTTTCTTATTTTTTAATATTTTTACCCTTTTACTTAAAAAATGGTCAATCATCTCCCATGGTTGACATCATCATCTTGAATCCCATTGGTTCATATAAAGTTTATTTTTTTTGTACATTTTTCTTAGGAGGCCCATTTTAGACCTCAAAATTCCCCTAATGGAAGGGGTTCTCTCAAGTGGAGGGAATTGACTATGAGGCTACATTTTCTCCAGTAGCAAGGTAATCTTCATTTAGATCAATTCTACTTGTAGTGGATATGGGATAAAATATCCACCAGATGGACGTGAAGACAACATTTCTCAATGGAGTGATTGAGGAGGTGTAAATTGGGAAAACAAAAGGATTCCAAACCTTCGATAAAGAGTCACATGTGTGTAGATTCAAGCGAGTGATATATGGATTGAATAAGCACCCCATTCTTGGTACACTAGGATCCACAACTATGTTACGAGTTTGGACTTCAACAAAAGAGAAGCAGATGCAAACCTTTACCATATTATTATTGATTATAATATATATTTTTATGACTTAATTTTAACTCGTGATGAGAACTTGATCAAGTCTTGCAAAGAGGAGTTTGAAAGATAGTTTAATTTGAAGGACCTATGGATCATCCATTATTTCCTCGATATGGAATTATGGAAAGGAGATGAGGAATTGTTTGTCTCTTAGGGAAAGTACACCAACGAGATAGTGAGGAAGTTTGACATGGAGAGAAACAAGCCCATGGAGACTCCTATACTAGGAAATTGGAGGAAGGAAGATGTTACTTCAAGTGAATTAGTGGAGGCTATAATTTATAGGCATATTGTGGGTTCACTTATGCATTTGGTGAACACACGACCGAACATGTGTTATGCATTTAACCAGCTTAGTCAAGAAATGATTAAGTCAACCAAACTATATTGGAAGGAAACAAATAATGTGTTTAGATACCTCAAAGGAACAACTTAGTTTGGTCTTCATTATAGATGGATAGAGGGAGTGAAACTACAAGGTTTCACAGATGCAAATTGGGTGTGAAGTCCAACAAAAAACAATATTACATTAGGAGGAATTTTTAGTGTTGGTTCAATAACGGTTTCTTAGTACATCAGGAGGTATAGATCTATTGCACTCAAATCAACATGATGAGAGTACATGGTTGCAAGCCAAGAAATATGTGAGGCTATCTACCTAAGGAAAATTCTAGCTATGGGTTATATTTTCATATGATGGATCGCACTATGATTTATTGTTACAATAAGAGTTGTACCAAACTCTCTCAGAATCCAAATTTTCATGATCGATCCAAGCATATTGACATCCAATATCACCATATATGAGATTTTGTGCAGAGGTGGATCATGTTGTTGGAGTACATTCCTAGAGAGGAACAAGATGAAATTTTTTTGACAAAGTATTTTTTAAAGAGAAAATTTGAGTTCCATAGAGGTAGGATTGGGATATCAGATAATCCCTTTCTTGATCAAAGGGAGCGTTGAAAATTCATCAATAAATTCCTAATTTAAATTTCCCTTGATAAATTAGGAGAAATTTGAATTCCAATTTAATAAAAAATATTTGGAGGAATTTAATTGAATTGATATGGGACTTATCATTCAGATAAATTAGTTAGGTCAAGTAGGATACATTTGAGTTGTATTTATTTATGATTTATTTCTAATTTATAGAAATCTATTTTAGGTATTTAGAGTTATTCTAAGTTTAACTAGTTCTAACTAACTAAGAACTAGCGGAGGATCAAACAATGGGGTGTGTTAACTAGTGATAAACCAGTTAAATCATCAATCAACCCAAAATAATTGATGCATTCAAATAAATCAAGTTTCCTAGTTGAGATTCGAGTACAAGGGAAGTATACTATCAGTTGTAGAAAATTCAAAATTTTACAGATGGTGCATGAAGTTAGAGAAGGGCTTACAGGGATTGCACAGTTCTGGATGGGGTATTTACCTATATAATAGGGGCTATTTCCTTGAGAAAAAATGCAAGAAAAGAGGGACTTGGTAAAGTAGGAAATTGGTTAAGTATTGGCAAAGGATTTTCTAGGAAGAAGTGAGATAGATTATACTTGTGCAGAGGTTTCTTGGGCTTGACAAAGCATTGTATTTCTTCTCTATTTTCTAACTAATGAAGGACAAATAGGAAGGGGTTTTGAGAAATTTATTTCCCCTTATATAATTCTTTGAGAATATGCGTGATTTAATCTTCTCTCATTTTATGTTGTAATTTTTTGATCGATTAATTTTTTTTACTGATGAGTAGAGTAGATTGAAGTCTATTTTTTTACTAAATTACATTAGCAGTTTGAATCTACAAGGAAAATCTACAACCTCTTGTTGGTAGATTTTAAAACTTGGTGAACTGCAATGGATAATGTTTCGTACCTGGCAAGTAACCACTTTTGAATTACCAATTACCTTTGGAATCTCTACCTTTAGGTGGTTGGATATATTTAACCCAATAATGAGTGCTTAATATGCCGTGGTATTATTTCTGCACTAGAACTCCAAATGACATGATAGGATGTACTTCTTGTTATATGGGTCTATGAGAATGCAAATAACTCCAGAGCCATCCTGAGTTTTTGAACCATTAAAGGACAAATTGAAAATATTTTCAGCTGCTAAATTGGTTCCGACACTATTATTACTATGTACATCTATGTTAGAAGATTCAATAGTACAAGTTGGAGTACAAGGAAGGAGCTTGAATCTAGTTATTTATTCCCTTATATGGAATCCATAAATATAACCAATTTTTTGCAAAATACCCCTATAATTTACTATATCATACTCAACTCAAGAGTAATCCATAGGCTTCAAGGATGTCCATAGTCATAATGTTTATGCATTGGAGTACCCTATGGTATGATGATAAATGGATAATAAAATTCTGAAGTTCACCAATGGCTTGGACAAGTTATCTGCCGAGCTAAATAATTTGTGCATTGGATTTATCCCATTGACATTATTTTTCATAGCAACACATAATGGAATTACATTCATAGATGCACTTGAATAAAAAAAACAATTATGGACATTGTAATTAAATATTTAAAAAGTTAATGTAAATGGGCGACAGAGAATGTTAGTATCTAATGTTACAACACTAACCACATATATGAGAGTTCCAAGAGACTTACCAGACACTGTTTGAGAAGTAGAAGCTTTGTCGCCTAACGAAGGCTGTGAGAAGGCTTGGAAAAGAAACTCACACTAACCTGCTATCGTTGTGAGCTCAAAGATGGAAATGTTGGCACGAGATGTTTTCAAGTCTCGAACGATATTACTATCAATAGTCTCATTTCTAGCAGGCAATGATACAGTGCCTAGAGGAGTAGATTTGTTGGAAAATTTTGGAGTGATAAAATTATTTTTATTGTTAGTGGAAGTTTTCTTAGAAGAAATAACATTTCCAAAATTTTTTGTGCATTATGAGCAGGATTAGCTGCTGGTGATATCCCTCTTAACAATTTATTCTTTATTTTTTGTCTCATCACTTCCTGTTCGGAAATATTCCCTTTGATCCTAAAACTATAATGACCAATTTGTTTCAAAGGGGGGGCTTCACTTTCAGGTGGTCCTCCAGAACTTTTCTTTTCAGTATTGAGAATAAAATCAAAGGTATTAAATGAATGTACAATGCCTATTCTTTCTTTAGCCACTGTGGGTTCATTTCGTTCTTATGTCTGCTTGGACTTCTCATATGCTAACCAAGTATCCAAAATATGGGCTTCTAAAATAGTCATGTTGTGGTTACAATGTGGGAAATTTTTCTTTGAATTCCATACTTGATTGTTAAAATTGGACAACTAGGTCCAAACTCCATGTTGTGATGCTTAGATTAAGATAATGATATTTTTGTTGGATTCCTCTTTCGGAGAGGTGTAAGATCCATATAAAATATATCTTAATCCGATGAGCAGAACATTTATTTTGAATTTATTATTTATAATAAATTATATGTGGAGGTCGGCCTTAATGTTTTGCACCCCCAGCAGATGTGTCACACACCTCAATGATGTATATAAATACAGTCAAACTTGGAGAGCATTACACACCAACTCATCACACATCTTCTTCTCCTCTCTGATTTAGTACGAGCTCCTTGGAGGACGATTTCAGCTCACATGTGGGAGGAAGGACGAAAATGTACAGCCAAGAGGAAGGAAAAAATTGCTGCAGCTAGGGTTTCCAAGGAAGTTTGACCAGCGTTGACTTTGGTCAACGCATGGTCCAAAAGGGCTGAAATTTGTTGGAGAATTCGATTTTAGGAGGCTGTACACATTGGCACAACAATCGAGGTCAAAAGGTTGACCGAACTTGGAGCTACGTTGAATTTTATGTTGCTGCCCTGCGTTGACTTTTCTGGACAACGTTGACTTGTGTTGACTCGGTGACTGATTTGAGGATTGTTGTGACACATTCTGGGTTGGCTGATCATGGAGACTTTGCTGGTTGAAGCATCCTGTTGACCACCGTAACGCACCATCACATTCTTCTGTTTCTGGTTTGTCTTCTATAGATCCACTGATATGTTCTATCAGCATTTTACTTAACTGTTTGGGTGATTGCTGTAATAAAAGTAAAGTTGCATCAAGCATAGAACATCTACAAAAATTAACATGGTATCGAAGCTGAGGTGAAGACAAGCCCTACCTTTAGCAATCACCATCTGAGAAAATGGGTTCCACAAGTTATGAATTCAAGGAGAATGACAAGCTGACTGGAAGGGATGACTTCCATGCCTGGAAGATGATATTAGATCTCAAATTGGAAGACCATGATCTCATGGACCATGTAATGGGTAAGATACAAGAACCTCCATCCAATGCTACTGCTGCTGCTAAAAACAAGTATAAGAAGGGGGAGATCAAAGCAAAGATGTTGATCAGGGAATCCATACATAAAAGCCTGGTGGCCTACATCTCTGAGTTGGGTACATCCAAAGAGATGTATGATAAATTGATCCTGATGTTCAAGGTAAACAATGTAAACCAAGTGCTATTCTTCAATAATCAATTGAAGAATATGAAGAAGGGTCGGGATGAGTCTGTTCAGACATACTTTCTGAAATTGACCGAGATCAGGAATAATTTGCTGGCTATTGGGGAGACAATAGTCGATCGTGAGATGGTACTCACCACACTTGGAGTACTCCCATATGAATGGCATGTATTCAACACTACCATTCTCAATAATAGTACAATTCCCAACTTTGACGAGCTAGTGTCCAGATGCATGCAAGAGGAGACAAGAATGAAGGAATACGAAAATGACAAGAATGCTGCCTATGCTGCTCATTCCAGAAAGAAGAACTCTGGTGGTCCTAAGAACAAAGGAAGAACAAGGGCTCAAGGAAAGAAGGGAAAGTGTTTCACTTGTCATAGGCCTGGTCACTATGCTAGAGAATGTCCCTTCAAGAAGGATTCTCCCGATAGTGATGACAACAACAACAACCGAAGGAATGGAAATCAAAGAAAAGGAAAGAGGGAGGCTCCCTCTGATGAAAACAATCAACCTTTCAAAAGGTCTAGAAACTCTAGGTATGTGGAATCTAATGCTGTTGACAAAAGAGATGAATACATTCTTGTATCTGCTCTCTCTACTTCATCCCCGCCTGACACTATGGATGTCTGGCTGATAGATAGTGGTGCCTCAAGACACATCACTGGGTTCAAGGAAGCACTCTCTGACATGGTTGAAAAGGATACCAATCTAGAAATTATTCTTGGAGATAATGCCACATATCCCGTGAGAGGGACTGGGACTGTGACTCTCCATTTGTCTCAAGGATAAATCCTACATTTGCAGGATGTACTCTATGTACCAAAATTGAAGAAGAACCTTGTGTCTATATCAGCAATTGAAGACAAAGGCTTCAATGTGGCATTCATTGAAGGAAAGGTACGCATGTGTAAGAAGAATCTCAAGGAAGCTATCATGATTGGTTTTAGAGTTGGAACACTCTACCAAGTTGAAGGAAGTCCTCTAGGAGCTATGACATGTAATACTGAACTATGGCACCAAAAGGTTTTGACACCTTCATTACAAGGCCCTTCCTGAAGCAAGGAAGGTGGTGACAGGGATGCCCGATTTTGGAAATAATCATGAAGGTGTATGTAAGGGTTGTGCCAAAGGAAAACACAAAGGGGACCTCTCCCCTCTATCATTTGATGTCTTGCATTGATACATTCTGATATGTCTGTTATGACTGCTCGTGACATCCTTGACAAGATGTTCCTTTTATGAGACAAACATGTTCAGGAACGTTTGCAGAAGAGCTAGCATCAAGAGGGAGACCACAATGTGTGTGGACTACTGTGAAATCTCTTAGGATTATAGAGTTTATGTGCTTGATCAAATGAAGGTTGTAGATCTTCCGAGATCTGAGGAAAATCATGAAGCAAGACCTGGAAATCAAGATGCTGAGGGACATGCTGCCCTGAGGGGGACATTCCGAGAAAGCTAGAATCCGTACAGATACCAAAGGGCATCTAGCTGCCATGAGTACTATTGTACAATCTGAACCTAGATCTTTTGAGGAAGCTGTAAAGCATCAAGTATGGAAGGATGCTATGCACGAAGAATATGAGTCCATAATGAAGAATGATGTCTGGGATGTGGTTCCAAGACCGAAGGACAAATCAATTGTCACCGGGAAATGGCTCTACAAGATCAAGCATGGATCTGATGGAAGTGCTGAAAAGTTCAAGGCAAGATTTGTTGCCCGAGGCTTCTCTCAAAAAGGGAGAGGTGTATGTAAAACAACCTCTGGGGCTTGAAGTCCAGGATCGGGACACCCATGCCTACAGTTTGAAGAAAGCCCTCTATGGGCTGAAGCAAGCACCCAGAGCTTGGTACGAGAGGATAGATAGCTACTTGATGAAGCTGGGCTTCACTTGAAGTAATGCTGATACGAACCTTTACTTCAAGGTTGTCCAAGGGAAGCCCCTCATTCTGATTCTGTATGTGGACGATCTCTCTCTGACAGGTGTTGACCCTCTCAGTGTAAGAGGGAGCTCGATACTGAGTTTGAGATGAAGGACCTAGGACTGATGCACTACTTCCTAGGCCTAGAGGTCTAGCAGAGACCTGGCGAGATTTTTCTTTTTCAAGGAAAATACATTATGAAGCTTCTGGTATGGTGGACTGTAAGTCTGTACTGATGGAACTCAACTTTAAGAAGTTGAGTGGCAGCGCTGTTGGGCCCGTGTTAGAAAATCTTACTGAGTATCGTCAACTCGTGGGGGGGCCCTGATGTTCTTAGGAAACATCCGTCTGGACATATGTTGTGCAGTGAAAACTTTGAGTCAACACATGGTTGATCATAACATTCACTAGGTTGGTGCCTAGAAACTCTTGACATATCTCTGAGGCACGATAGACCATGGGCTGAGATACACTGCTGGGAGTGTGACACTCCATGGATATACTGATGTCGATTGGGCTGGCAGTGTGGTGGATCGCAAGAGCAAATTTGGATGCTACTTCACATGTATATCTGCTTCGGGCAGGAAACTGAAGTCGGTAGCTTTGAGCACCGCTGAGGCCGAATACATTATAAAATGTATGGCCTGTTGTGAAGTCACTTGGTTGCAAAAACTCTTTAGTGAGTTGTTCGAGCATGTGCTAGATGCCACCGTTATCCTTTGTGATAACTAGAGGGGGATTCGTTTGTCATAGAATCCCGTGTTCCACTAACGATCCAAGCATGTTGATGGCTGGTACCACTATCCGGGATATGGTACAGCGAGGCGCCATAAGGCTCTATCATATAGGAACTGATGAGCAGGTCGCGGATATTCTCACTATGCCCTTGGGGAAGGCCATGTTCCTAACCTTCCGTGAGAATCTTGGTATCGTGGAACGACCCTATGATGTGGGTCCTGTTGGATGATGAGCTCTGGGAGCTCTGGGGGGGCTT
This sequence comes from Pinus albicaulis, assembly GCA_034641835.2. Classification (NCBI taxonomy): domain Eukaryota; kingdom Viridiplantae; phylum Streptophyta; class Pinopsida; order Pinales; family Pinaceae; genus Pinus; species Pinus albicaulis. The sequence continues at coordinate 866,037,198 of CM076569.1, forward strand.
TGGGGAGAGCTTCTCGGAGCTATGGGCAACCACAAGGCTAGGCTTGCCAAACCTTGTTGGTGTGCTTGGACCCCACCGTTGTGACTTTGAGTTGGTTCACCTCTCATTATTAGTGCCCCGTATGCATCCTACCCATTGAGTTAAGGGCTCATGGGAAGTACCTCTCATTTGGCCAATGAGATGGGAAAGGCTAGAGACTAGTAGCAAAGACTGATGGACGCATCAGAATTTGCCATACTCTCTATCTAGGATGGCACGGTCCAACCACTTGATCTGGGATCAAGTATAGTGAGGTTTCGGACCTTCGCCTGACTTCGGGTCAGATGAACCAACTACGGGTTGGTTGGAGACTCTTTGTGAGTCTGATAGAGGTTTCGGACCTCTGGGCTGAATCTGTCAGCTGGGGGATGATGTCTTTGTGACTAACCCACTTCTGTTCTGAAATAAACAGGCCAGCAAAGCAAGTTACGGCGGGATGACGCACGATGTTTGATTGCACTGATGGATGGAGTTCTCCCTAGTTGAGAGGGAGTGTTAAATTTGGACAACTAGGTCCAAACTCCATGTTGTGATGCTCGGATTAAGAGGCTAATATTTTTGTTGGATTCCTCTTTCGGAGAGGTGTAAAATCCATATAAAATATATCTTAATCCGATGAGCAGAACATTTATTTTGAATTTATTATTTATAATAAATTATATGTGCAGGTCGGCCCTAATGTTTTGCACCCCCAGCAGATGTGTCACACACCTCAATGATGGATATAAATACAGTGAAAGTTGTGTACAGCCAAGAGGAAGGACGAAATTGCTGCAGCTAGGGTTTCCAAGGAAGTTTGACCAGCGTTGACTTTGTCGGGGTCCAGATGGTCTGAAGGCGGAATTGCTGAGAATTTTGATTTTAGGAGGCCGTACACGGCACAAAAATCGCAGGTCAAAGGTTGACTGACCTGAGCCGCGCACGCAGGCGCGCGCGTGTGTGTGTGTGTTTTTTTTTTTTTTTTTTTTTTTTTTTTTTTTTTTTTTTTTTTTTTTTTTTTTTTTTTTTTTTTTTTTTTTCCCCCCCCCCCCCCCCCCCCCCCCCCCCCCTCCTCTCCCCCCCCCCCCCTCATACTTTTTCATACGGACTTTTCTAGAGCGGACTCAGCACTTTAATCCCCCCCTCCAGCTAGACAATACTCGGGTTGGCTGATCATGGAGACTTTGCTGGTTGAAGCATCCTGTTGACTGCCGTAATGCACCATCACATTCTTCTGTTTCTGGTTTGTCTTCTATAGATCCACTGATATGTTCTATCAACATTTTACTTAACTGTTTGGGTGATTGCTGTAATAAAAGTAAAGTTGCATCAAGCATAGAACATCTACAAAAATTAACATTGATGGAAGGAGAAATAGTTATCTATGCCTAATCTTTCCACATTCAACACAACATTTTATCTCTAGGCATATTTAGCTGGTTGGTTTTTTTTATTCCTTTTGAATAAGAAAGAATTCGGGGGATATTGTTACTCGTAAATACCCCATTTGAATTTATCTTCAATTCAAAGAGTTCATTAGTGTGTGACTATAAATATTTATTCAAACATTCAATGTCCACAAAATCCTTTTCTTTAGCTTTATTTGAAGAGGGTTGAGCCTTATTTCTAGTTTCCTTGGAACCTTTAGATTCTTCATCATTAGTAATATCTCTAAAGGAAGGTGAGTATTTCTCCATAGTGATTTCTTCTACAAATTTTAAGGCCAATGTATCCTTTGTAGCTCTCTTAAAAAAAAAGATTTTTTTTTCTTTTTTTTTTGTAACAATCGTAGTTAAAAATTCATGTAAAAGTATAAGACCAAGGTCATGGGATACGTATTCCAAGATGAATCGAAGGAAAAACATCCCAGTAGGTGTTCATTCGATTTATTATGGCGAAGAGAAATTGATAAAGGAAATGGAAAGGACTTTGGAAAGACAAGTGGCATTTATTGGAATTATATTTATTAAAATAATGGAAATTAGGCAAACAGGGAGGTGAAAGTTAGCAGGTTTCATGTGAGGAGGAAAATGAAGGAAAATAATGGAAAATGAAGAAAATATATGCGTCATTGATAAAAAATAATAGTAAGGATTAGTTGCAAAGATTTTTCTCAAACTTTTGTCAATTCATTATTTGGAACTCTCATTCTATTCTATCTCTCTCATACTCTTGAACACTTAGAGTTTTATTGGAGAACTCTTGGAGGATTTTGGAATTATTTAGATTTGGAGAAACAAGGAAAAGGAAAACTAGGATAGCACAAGGGGACAATGGGATCAACAACTACGATGGGATTACTTTGTAGGTATTGAGTTGCATGTATGGTTTCCTTACTAGTTTAAGCATGCATGGTACATGCATGTTGTTTATTGGTTACAGGCTGTGATTGGTATAGAGCATTGCTTTGATTGACATTGGTTTTTCCTAGGCTTTCCATTTCATGAATATCCATGGTGTTGTGGGTTTTCCCATATTTTTTCTGATTGGTGCTCATTTTCCTTATGGTTGTGGGTTGAGTTACTAGTTCCTAGAGCCTTGGTTGGACAAATTCTTTGGAAGCCCTAGATCAACTTGGGTTGAGTTATGAGTTGCGGAAGCCTTGGTTGGAAAAATTCTCTTAAGCCCTTAGTGGGTTGAGTTACTAGTCCTAGATTCTTTGTTCGAAAAACACCTTAGAGCCTTACAGTAGTTGTGGGTTGAGTTACTTGTCCTGGAGATGGATTGGAACAAATGCTCTGGAGCCTATGACAACTTGGGTAGAGACCAATATGGAGATGGTCAGTAATGTTTGACCGTGAGGTGGAATCATTGGCTCAGGGATTGAGGTGGTTTAGCCTCTGAAAGCCCTGGTTTGGTTCTATTTTGTTACTTTAAGAGATCCCAAATTCATGCTTGGAATATGGATAAGGGGTGATTGGTTGAAAGAAATATTTGGTTCAGCTCAATCTATGGTCGGGTGGTACGTGGAAGTCCCTGACTTAGTTGGAATTTTCATATGTTTATATAAGATATTTTTCCTAATATGATTAATGAAATAATTTATTGGTTATTATGTTGATCTTATGTCTAATTTTTCATGGTTTATAATATAGTTACATGCACGGTATATATCTCATTTTATGATGTGCTCCTGTTATGGTTTTATCCCATGGTTTGGTAGGTTTTTGGTTATTTTATATGGATGCATGAGATAATATGTGTTTATTGCAACAAGTATGTGAGGACAACAAGCCTTGTTGATTAACATTTTATGAAACCAATGTAAACAATGACAAAACTATGCATCCATGACTTACTGGTACTATGTACACAAAGTGTTTCTAAAAGTGAATAGCATGTGTTAGAAAATTAGAACCCATTTCTGTAAATGAATCTTGGAAGGTTGGTCATGCATAGTAACTCCCATCTCATCTTTACCCTGGTAAGTATTTTACTGTCGGTAAATTTGTGGTGGAATGTTTATAGAGTAGCACTAGAGCCAGGTTCAAATACTTGGAATCAATGGGATCAATGAGTACATTTGATTTAATTTTTGTTATATATTTCCTTCTATAGAGATTCATAAGCTGAAACATGTTCCATGTTGAGGGTAACTTCCACTGATAATCTGGTTAAAATATGATATATTGGTTAACAATGGTTTAGGAATTACGATATGAGGAAAAATTAGGAGCTGAATTTTTTTGCACAATGAGTGTACATAGCACTGATATGGTGATAGAAATCTCAGACATTAGGTATCTATATGTTAGGAGATATGACTAGTGGAAGTTGAGCTTCCTGAATGCTCCCAAAATTGGGAACCAAATAGGATTGTGTTGGTATTTTTGTTAAAACTTTTCATCTATGAAATTTCAAAAGTTGAAACTTGATACATAGTGATGAATAATCCCACTAATCATATGGTTCATTTTACATAACTTTTACTAATACATTTTAGGTGATATTCATTTAATCATTCACTGTATTAGTTTGCATGCAAAGTGTTTGATGAAATGCTTAAATAGTTCAATGATTAATTGCATGCAAATTTCTTTATAAAATGCTCCAATGAGTATGTTATTTGTGGTTGGGGATAGTATTGATGTCTAATAGTATTGTTGTAGTAGATATACGCGTATTTTTATGCAATTTTTTTTTTGTAGTAGTTTGCATGTAAATTGTTTTAACAAATGCTTACATACAAATGTAATAATATAGTAGTTGTTTGAAGAAAGTGTAATAGTATGGTAATTGTTTGACTAAAGTGTTATTTATTTATTTATTTAATAGTATTGCAATATGATAATATGGTTGTCTCTTATCTACGTCTATTTTCATGCAAAGAATTTGAAGATATGCATGCAAGGAATTTGAAAGGTTGCATGCAAGGAATTTGTAAAGTTGCATGTAAGGAAATGGAAAAGTGGCATGCTTTTATTTAGTATGTTATGAGTGGAATAAGTTTAATGATTTTTATTTGATGTCATACAAAATTTATGAGAAACAATTTTTTTTTTTTTCAAATATGGTCAAATTTAGTAAAGTTTTGGAGGTCCCATTTTCATAATAGGACATTGGAGATCAATCCATTATAGTAGCTTCCTCCTTCTATCTTGGTATGGGCCATGGATACTAAGGGGGTATGTTTATAGGTTATTTGAATGCTTAATTATGTGCATTATATGAGTAAGTTCTTATAAGATTATGTGAAGGAATTATTTTGTTTTAATATGGTGGTACTAACACAATATGTGTTGAGACAACTAATATGAACTTGAGTGCAAGTGGGTGCTAGTTTTAGTAGTCTGACTATGATTGTGAGTTGATTGCATATTGTGACATAATTTTTAGTATTGGTAAAGGCTAATTTCAAATTAATATACATGATGTCTTGATCTTTGCAACATGTGACTGACACGTGTGAACAATTGCATGGAAAACTTGTTTTTTATTAACATGACAAGGTAATAGTTGATTTGTTTATATAACTAACATTTGGGTGAATTTGATAAGACATAATAAGACTCAATTTAATTAAGGTGTTAGGGTCCCGTGATTTGGTAGATTGGCAAGCCAAGTGACAGGGTAACATCAAACCAACTTTGCAGTCATAGGACCTAGCCTTCCTTTTGGTTTGTTTTGTTTGTTTGAGGGAAAAATGACTGAAAGGATAAATAGATATAGAGATGTCAAAACAATTGGGCTATGGGGTCAAATGAGGTTGAGATTGCCTTAATGATGGATAAGGTATGACTGCCGGGCTGATTTGGTCGAGATGAATAGATTATTTGGGTGAAAGTGAAATGGGATGAACAATAAGTTTGTGAATAACGAAGAGATTTTAAACATGAATATTTAATCAGCAAGCATTCATAAGTTAGGGCTAACCATGGTCCTCTATGAACGAAACTATGACTAATCAATGCATAAAATAAACATTCCAGTGATGCATAGAAGTATAAGACCTTATAACTTTGAGAAATCACCTTCAAAATTTGGGAAAAAAAAATAAGATGGAAAAACAACTCAATCTACGAAGAGGGAACTCCTAGACATCATATTTTGAGCTATTGGGAACTTTGAAAGTAGAATGCAAAGTTTTAGGCAAAGGGCAAGATCGAAACTAGACCTCCTTGGTTCAACTAAGACAATCAACCGTTCAAAGAGATATTTCAGAGATGGAGCTTTGATTAGCCATGAGTAAGTAGGGTGTACCGTGAATCATACTTAGCATGCATAGAAACCATTAATGAAATAAGTAAACAAGTTCTTTAGTGATCAAAGAGCAGTTAAGAATTCTTTGATATGACTAAGACATAAGAAAACATAGAAGCTGCAAATGAATCAGGAAATTTGAGGTGCCTCCATGGGCATGTCTCAAAATTATCTTTAATGAACTACAACAAGCAAGAAGCATGGAAAAATATGTGGAAACTAAGAAAAAAAAACAAAATAATAACACTATACCATTCACCAAGCCATGGAATCCTACATGCAATCCTTCTCCACCATCCAAGTCAAGTAAGAGATCATCAACATCACAAGACAAATGTTTCTTCAAAGCTCATAGTGCTATTGTATTTCTCTTCTAACATCAATTTCAGCCTCATTTACAATGAAATCTCTTGGAATAAATAGGCCAAAGAGAAGGAAAACCTCCTAGAGCAACTAGCAAGCCCATTGGCCCATTACAAATATCTAATTTTGTCCTTGAGGCTTTGCAAAACCCAAGGAAAAAAGTATCTATAAAAATATCTTAAAAATGATAAAAAAAGAAATTAAATTGACTTTTCCTAACTGACAATGGCCAAAAAATGCTAAACACACATTTGGAAAAGCCACTTCAGAAAACTGCATTTTTCACCAAAATGCTTCAGAAATATAGCAGCAGAAAATTCCCTGTCTTGTGGGCAACTTTTGAAGGACCTCCTGATGTCGAAACGAGACTTGTGATGGATCGTTGGAAAGCCCTGGATGTCTAGTTTCTGAAAATACTTGGTTTTCCCAAAAATAATCACTGTAAGTGTATCAAAAACTAAACTGAGTGGAAAAAACCAAAAAATAGCCTTTGCTGATATGTGGGGCAGAGTGTCGAAAAAGTGAGTGTTTTTTGCCTCTTTGGGAGACCAAAACATCTTCAATTGATCTGAAATTTTCTGAGTAGATGACCCTAAATTTAATGCATCCAATGGTACCACTCTCAATAGCTGAGGATGCTCCACACAAAAATGGCGGCGCCCATGATTTTATGCAATTAGGCCCAAAAATGTCAAAAAACAAGAACATGTCAAAATTTGTTCAATTTTGGTGAGCAAACTGCTTAAGGGTGTTTAGAAACATGCCTAAAATCTCGAGCCAAAATTCCAAGTCTAGATGTGTCTTTTCCACTTTTTCTCACTTGGCACCCTCTTTGGGCAATTTTGAGTTTTTCTTGGTTTTCTTCCTTATTGTTTGGCATTTTAGCTTTGGCGAAGGAGTTATGGCCCCTTGCCTAGGAGAGGCAGCTAGCACATGCTTTGGAGAGCGCCTTTCATGCTCTATGATTTGTGTTTTCTTGCCCTCATCATTGCTTTCTTGGTGGCTGCCTTGTTTGTCCTTGTCACTGATTTCCTCATGACTGTCATGCTCTTTCCCTTCACTATTTTGTACTTCATGACCCTTGTGCTTGCTGCTGTGTAGGCTGCCATTATGTTCCTCTTCATCACTACCTTGCCACCCATCACTTTGCTTTCCCTTGGAGGCATTGTTGGTTTTGTTCAAATGGTCACTGAAAAATGGTCTTCAACCAAAAATACCTTTTCCTCTTTGCAAGACTAAGTTTTTCCTTAGTTGTCAAACATGTTTTTGATAAGTGAAAGCAAACTTACTTCTTCAGTAGTATGTTTGAGCAAAGAAGCCTTTTAACAATATATGTTTCTGGTTTTTTAAGAGAAGTCTCCTTTTGCTTTTGGCATAAAGACTCTTCCCCTTAAACAATGTTTTTATGAAGTCACTGTTATTAAAAGATTGAACAAAACCCCTTTCAAACTGATAACACTCTTCCTCCCAATTAATATCTTCCTTGGCAAACACTGCTTCTTTGAAATTAGTGATCTTCTATGGTTATTTGAAGCAAAAGCCACTCATTGAAAACACTGTTTTAAAATACTCCTTCAAGCTGATTATGAGACCCTCTACAAACTCTGTTTTGTTTTTTTAGAGATTGTGTGAATCCTTAATTATTCAAAGAAAGAAAACACTCTTAGAATAACACACTGACTCTCCTCCATTTAACTACTTCTATCCTTTGTAATCATAGTAAGAAGACCTCCTTAAATGACACACTGACATTCCTCTTTAATAAACATGATATGCTTGAGAAAGCAAGTTGTGCTTTCCCTTTAATTGCCTCCAAACACCTTATAAACTTTCAACAAGCCTCTAGATAATAACTTTCTTCCTTCAATCTCTATTTTTTCCCTTTATAGGCTGTATAAATCGTCAACTATTCACAGCACAACTTTTAGACTTTCACAAGGTAATAGTCTTTCAAAAATGACTCCCTGTTTTATGTAGTTCAAACCTTCAATTTGAAATGATGGTTCTCCTTCTTTTATTCACTTTTTTCTCTATGGTTTTAGAAGGAAAATTTCTTTTGGATGATGTTCAATTTGTTTTTCTTATGGCACACGATGTTCTCCTCTTGTGACTGAGTCAAAAATACTTAAAACAACTTTGTTTTCTCTATACTTCTTAAAACAATAAGCCTCTTTGACAAACAAAATTCTTTAGAAATTTCAATGCATCCTTTCTACTTATCACTGTCTCTCTTTAAACTCTGATACTAAACCCTTCTCTTAAATCAAACAAAAATGGTTTAAGAAACATAAATACCTTTCTCAAAAGTATCTTGATGCACTTGGAGGTGATTTCCCTAAGTGAAAACTGATTTCGGCACCCTTTGAAATTTATTTGGTGACTTGTGTTGACATTGGCCTGGGCGTTGCACAGGTGGGTCGTGCAATCACACAGTCGCACCGTGCTGTGTGTCAAAATGCACTGCAAAATCTTACAGGCGTGCCGCGCAATTCTTCAGGCGCGCCACGCACTTTTGCAGCCAGTTTTGGAAGCCTTCCTGGTGTCAGAATTAGGCCAGAGATGGCTCATTGGAAAGGTATGGAAGTCTAACTTCCAAATATGCTTGATTTTTTTCATTTGGTGTCCATTTGGTTGTTCAAAAATTGACTGTCCCAACATTGGTCAAAAAAGGTGAATCCTGGTGCAGAAATGCATATTGTTGTTTGCAGGCCACTTTTGGATGCCTTCCTGGTGTCAGAATTGGGCCAAATATGGCTCGTTGGAAATATATGGAAGTCTAATTTCCAAATATGCATGATTTTTTTCATTTGGTGTCCATTTTGTTGTTCAAAAATTGACTGTCCCAACACTGGTAAAAATTGGTGAATCCTGGTGCAGAAATGCATAGTGTTGTTTGCAGGCCACTTTTGGATGCCTCCCCGGTGTCAGAATTGGGCAGGAGATGGCTCGTTGGAAAGCTATGGAAATATAATTTCCAAATATGCTTTATTTTTTTCATTTTTTGTCCATTTGGTTGTTCAAAAATTGACTTTCCCAACACTGGTCAGAAATGGTGAATCCTGGTGCATAAATTCTCCTGTGACACCTATATTTTTTACATTTCTCACAAACCATGATACCTGTGTAGAAAAGGAAGGAGTTTTTTCTTATTGAACCTATTATGGACAAAACCCTCTCTCACTTTTTTCAATTTCATCTCATTTTGGTCAGAAAATCATTTTGAAACAAAACTGGCCCTGGGCGCGACTCATGGCTTGTATCATCTTTTTGCTTATTTTGAAGGAGGAAATTAGGCTATATTTTGACCTTTTCCACTTGTCATTTTGAATATCATCAAAAAATGGTGGGCTCTCTGCTTATTTTTGAAGGAGGCCTATGTTTGACAACTGCCTGTGTCCTCTAAAACTATGTCTCCTATCATTTGATGGGGACATTCTTTGACTGAAAGTGAAACATTGTTTTATCACACCTTTGACCCTATGAATGAACTTATTTATTGTGTAAAGTTTTTTGAGGAGCTGGTCCTTGTTTCTTTGTGAAGGAGGCTTACAACAGTGAAAACCTCATCCATTCTTACAATTTTCCCTTGTATCTTTTCGAGGTAGCTTATAAAGATGCTAACATCGCAGCCTTTCGAAACCCCTATGTATCCATTGTTGTTGAAGTAAGGAGGTCCTTTTAAACCAAGATTTGACCTACTGCTGTTCATCAATGTGGTGACCTAAAAAAAAACCACTAATGCAACTTCTTAAGACCATATAAAACAACAGTGTTTGTTCTTATGCACATTGAAAGGTCTTCTCCATGACTGTGATATGTCTTATTTCCTTGAAGGTTGTCTTGAAACTTGAAACACTGTGTTATGGCCTTTCTCATCCATTTTTACAATGTGTCCTCTATTTTCTGAGTTAGCTGGAAAAATTAGCTTTTGATGTTTGCCTTTCCTTCATAACTTGGAGTGAGTTAGCCTTGGTAACATAATGAGTCTGCCCAAAAACAAGAAAGCCCTTTTCTCATACATCATCTAGGTGGAATGTTGCTTTGCATTCATATGCAGAAATCAGTTTAAAATCAGACTTGGTCTACTTTCTTTGGCCATTTAGATGAGTTTGTCCTTAGCCAAAGTTTCACCCTCAGATTAAAATTTGAAGGAGGTCCTTTATAAACAGAAAAATAGAAGGCCCTTTAACACCATTATGTCACTACTTTGTTGATGATGTAACACAGGCCTTCAACCAATAAAATTTCATTTGCTCCACTGATTTCAACTTGTCTTTCAAATAGAGAACCCACTTAAACATAATTTGAAACTCTGCTAATGCACCTACTGTTCATCTTTGGAAGGATGAGACTGACAATTTCTGAAATCACTTGACACACCTTAACCCTTTACTTTTAAATGAAGGAGGTTCTATTATGTTCCCACCATCTGCTCTTGATTGGAAGAGGCTTCATCATAAGGTCTTCTAACCATCTAATTTTTAATGAAGGAGGTTATCACTGTGATTTCAACCATATTCTCTTTTGCTAGAGGAGGTTCTCACTGTGCTTTCAACCCTCTGCTCTTTTACTGGAAGAGGTTCTCACTGTAGATATGTCATTTCATCTATTTCAAAACTGTATCACCTTTCTGCAAATCATATGTCTCTGCTTGATATCATATCAAATAGGCAGAAATTTTCTTTATGAGATATGTTCTGAGATATGTATTCTTTGTAAAATATCCCAGTGAACCCTTAGACCAGAAATCATATGACTTGTATATGTAGAGTAGTTGTTTGCTAGACATAGTTGACTGACTTCCCTTGACTGTGTTTGCAGAGGCAATTTGAAATTTCTTTTTGGAGGAGATGCTAAGAACACTGCTGATCAACATAACATCAGCCTTTTGCATTCATATGACTTGGAGGCTGCTCTCTGTTCTTTAGGCAACTTTGGCTTTCAAACCATACCCATTGGTAGCCCTTCACTTACTGTATTTCATTTTCTCTACTGATGGCAAACTAATTCAACATGCAGGACCTTTTTGACTTTGTCCTTTTTCTCTTTTGCACATTGATCATTATTTCAATCACACCCCTGCAGAGATGTAAAAACATATGACTTTGAACCTTGGAGAGCTTCCTTGGTGTCTTATGGAGATTTTTCCTGATCTAAACATATTCTTTTAGATAGTGAACATGCTTATCTTCTTCTGTTTTGGATCTTTGTTGAACTTCTTCTGGACTGAGACAAAATGACCTCTTAGCAGTGTGTGACCTATGGATGGATCAAGACTTGTTTTGCAAATCAAGAACTAATTCAGGGCTGAATGGTACCGAACAGAGGCTTTTGGCTCAGGATGTTTTTGCCAAGGAAAGGACTCCCTAAAACACCACTATCTAACTTAGGGGCGATCTTGACATATTCCGAGTGTTTCTTTGGTATGATTAGATCTTCAAATGACAGATAACTAGGGATAGGGTTGCAGACACTTTGTCAATAGTTGGATTATGAATGGCTTGAGGAATAAGGGAAAATGACAGCAGATAAATTTCAGCTATGATAGCTATGGACAGGGTTATTTTGTTGAAATCAGATAGGACTTGAAAAATAGGTTTTTTCTCATCACAGGATGACAGGAAGGGGTAGGAGGACAAAAATTGTTTTGGGGTGTTTTCTAGATGACATATTTGATAGTTTGGAGATCAGCTTATAGAAAACTCAGCTAAGGAAACTAGTCATCAACAACAGGTGAAAAATATTGATGACTAACATTCGGTAAAAAGGTAAAAGAGAGTAATTGGGTGAGAATTCCTTTGGCTATGTTTCAAAACCACAATTCGAAATGAACGAGTGATTTACATGATTATTAAAAGTTTTCATAACCTTAATTTTTACTGACATTATCTGCATATGTGTTATATTGATGATTATGTATTTGAGAGGGTGTTATTTTAAGGTTGATATTTTATATAAGAGGAAGATTTCTGATATTTTAAAGTGATGAAGAAAAGAATGAGTTAATTTTGTGTGATGCAGGAAATCACATGGAAAAAGAGACTACCATAAAATCTTGAAGAAGGCTTATGTGGAGCTTTCCCTTGCAATAATTAGGAACCTGTGGGGGTTGAGTCATAGTGTCTATTGGAAGTATTGTACTTCCGATCTTTTGTGATTTTTTTTTCTTAATTTCTGCTTTTCATTATGTCTGGTGCGGGATTAGGCCACTTTGTTTTGGTTTTGTATTGTTGCTAGTTTTCCATGGTTTTCTTATTGTTTTCCTTTTTTTCTTATATTTTATGTTTTGAAGGCCTTGGGAAGTGGTTGGGAAAGAGGAAAGTTAATCGAGCTTAGGGAGAGTTGAATGAAAGTCAAAATGTAATGAAAGGCTAAGATGAATCTTGGTTCATGTATAAGGGAAATTGAAGGAAAAAATATGACAACTAATTAAATTGGTTGGGTCAATGGGGATGAATGGACAGTGGTGAGAAAATCATAAGAAAGGTAAAATGAAATTTGAAGTAAATGGGCTTAAGATAACAAATTCCATGGCTAATTTAGGAATTGTTGTTCTCAATGTTGTGCATGTTATGTACGGATAAAGGGATTTCTCTTAACCTTGACCTTAGGTTATTTGGTAATTATGTTGTGATCATGATTATGATGATGTGTGTATATGTATACATGTATGTATGTGTGTCGTTTTCTAACAGGGTCATCATAAATCATGATTATTTAATGCTAATGTCTATATGTATATATGTATGTATGTATGTCGTTGTATGGAAGGATCATGATTGTTTTATGCTAATATTTATATCTATATATGTATGTATGTCACTGTCTAACAAGGTTGGCATGTATCATTCTTGTTGAAGAATTTTTTCTTATGCAGGCGACTAGCATGAAAAGGTTCCTAGATATGAGGAATCAAGTGGGAAGAGTAGACCTAACAGATCTATGAGGTCAGTATCAGATGGATATGAATTGATATTATGTGATTATACTATTTCTATTTTTATGTTATGGACAAGATGTGTTTAGAGACACATCAATAGAATGAAAACATAGTGATCTGCGACATGCTAGGATAATCAGGAATGACAGAGAGACACAGGAAGCAAGGTTACTTGGTGGAGAAAATGTGGTCTTAGGATGTGAAATACTCGTGTTGTGTTCCTATTATATATATGGTTTTATGTGAATATTGTATATTCAATGCTCGGTATAGATGGTGCTATGTACATTTTGCATATGTGGTGTTGTGTACATATCACATTGTGTCCATGTTGGATATGTACTGTTGTGTGCACATGGTGTTGTGTTCATGTTTTATATGTGGTGTTGTGTACATATGGTGATATTTACATGTTGTACAGGCAATGCTATGTACATATGGTGTTTTTTTCATGGCTTACGTGTGGTACTATGTAGATATGGTGTTTTGTGCATAAGTGTACATGTGGTGTTGTGTGCATATGATGTGTACATGTTTTACATGTGGTGTTGTGTGTAGGTGCTTTTGTGTACATGTCATGCATGTGATTTTGTGTACATGTGGCATCGTTTACATGTCATGCATGTGGTGTGCATACATGTGGTGTTGTGTACATGTTGCAAGGTTGGTGCAATGTACATGTGACGTTGGGTACACATTGTGCAGGTGGTGACTTGTACATTTTATATTATGTACATGTTTTTAGGTGGTGTAATGTACAGGTGGTACTGTGTACATGTTGTACATATGTACTAGTGTACATGTGTTATTATGTGCATGTTTTACATGTTGTGTTGCGGGCATGCAGTACTATGTATGTGCATTGTGTAGTCCTGATATCGTGAAATATGTATTCATTGTGTTGTACTCTGTGTACATATATGTATTGTGCTGCACATCGGATGTAGGTGTATGTGTTTCTTTGTACACTGAGTGTAGGTGTATCTGTTGTGTTGAGTGTCGGGTGTGGGTGTATGTATTTTTTGGTGTTGTACATTGATTTTGGATGTACATATTGTGATGTAGAATGTTTGTATGTGTACGTGATTGAAGATAATAAAATCCATTGGATGCTTACCGAGTATGGCAACCGATCCAGTGTGTGTACAAAAATAACAAAGGTAGAAGTGATGATCGATTGAAGGATAAGTATCAATATTTTATTTCAGTTTTATTATGCATGTGATCTATGATTTTGACTTATGATGGTTACATGTGATTTATGATTATGGTTTATGACGATTTCAAGCGATTCATGATTTTAATTTATGACGGTTTCATTTTGAGCTAACCAGATGTGATATGTTTATACATGATGATTTAATCAACCATCTAATTTGACTTGTTGTGACAGGAAGTGAACAAAATTGCAGGTGTACCTTATCGATAGGTTAGAAATGAGGTATGATTTGAAGTTATTTCAATTTATTTTGAATATAATTGAAATTATTTTCTTGGTACAGGAAATAATGCAATTCCCATTTTGGTATGGTTGCAGTCAACCTCAAGAACTAGTAGCGTCAGTGAAAATAATTAGAACAAGAAACAATATGTTGGTAAATAATTTAGGAGTAGGGAAATTGTGGGACACTGGTACCCAATAGAGTGAATTTATTTCCATGATCATGTTATGGCCGATATGATGGTTGTGAGGAAAGGATATTCCTTTGTTTTGGACCTTCTGATGTGAGGAAACCTTGTTAAGGGAGGGATCACTCAAGGGACTGTGTAATAGAGAAGGGGATTCTCGGAGAACTTGGAATGTGTGTGAATGCATGGAAGGGTGAGAAAATTTCCCAAGGTACTATGTAGCATAGAAGGGAAGGCAGGGGATGGAGTTTGCTTTTCTCATTATCATTGTCAGATGGAATCATATGCACTTTAGGAGTGTTCCTTGGAACAATGAGTTCGTAACTGTTCACTAAGAGGAAAAGTGGCACAAGATAGTCGCATTGGCCATTGCATGTGGACTTTGAATTTTGTAGTGGGTTCTGGATGTCCTGGGAAGGAGGAAAATCCTAGTACTATTTTTAGAGTGGAGGTCTGAGCCTCTCGATTCCTTGGTTGTTTATACAGGAATTTTATCATTTTACTTGTTGGTTGAGAAAATGTGCATATGTGTATATCTGTGCAATATTTTAAATATTGTATCGAGATAGATTTATAAATATCCATATATAATATGGTTTTATATAAGGTTTTTATTGTAAATTTCATAATGAACTACATTATAAAGCTCCAGTAAGCAAGATTCTTGTCATGTGTTTAGTAGTTTCCCCATTGTAAATACTGCAACGACCTAAGTTCTAAATCTCCATGGGTAGTATGTTTTGTTTTTAGTAGTCTTGTGGGTTGTAGGTGTTGTTGAACACCGAGAATGGTTTTCCTCCAAGGGGGAGGGTTTTGTAATAGTCCTGGATAAAAGTTCATGTAAAAATATAAGACCAAGGTCATGGGATACGTATTCATAGATAAATGGTGGGAAAAACATCATAATGGGTTTTCATTTGGTTCATTGTGGCTAAGAGAAATTGGAAAAGGAAATGACAAAGACTTTGGAAAGGAAGGTAGCATTTATTGGAATTTTATTTATGAAAATAATGGAAATTAGGAGAAAAGTATGGTGAAAAGTCACAGGTTGCATGTGAGGAAGAAAATGAAGAAAAATAATATAAAATGAAGAAAACATAGGCCTCATTAATAAAAGTTCTTATAAGTATTAGTTGGAAATATTTTACTCATAATTTTGTCAGTTCAACCTTTGGCACTTTCATTTTATTCTCTCCCTCTCATACTCTTGTACACTTAGAGTTTTCTTGGAAAAATCTTGGAGGATTTTGGAATACTTTGGATTTGGAGAAAGAAGGAAAAGGAAAAGCATGATAGTGGAAGGGGACAACTGGATTAGTAGCTACGACATGATTGAATTTCAGGTATTCAGTTGTGTGTATGATTTCTTCTCTAGTTTAAGCATGCATGGTACATTCATGTGGTTTATTGGTTATGAGTTGTCTGCAATGGAGGATTTACTTTATTGACAGTGGTTTTGCCTAGCCTTTCCATCTCCTAGATAGCCATGGTGCTGTGCATTTTCCCATTTTTCTTCTAATTGGTTCTCATGTTCCTTATGGTTGCGGGTTGAGTTACTAGTTCTTGGAGCCTTGGTTGGAAAAACGCTCTCGAATACCTGTAAAAAATGGGTTCAGGTACTAGTGTTACTCATAATTTTGTCACTGTCCCTGCCATACCCATCTCGCCCATTGGAGGGTCATTTCTGTGATCAATAAGTAGTTTCATGCCTTGAAAAGACCATCATTGCATCCCTTTACATGAGATCAATATTCCTTCCGTTGACATTTCCCTTAGCAAAGCTTCAGAAACCCTTGTTTTTGCCTTGGCTAGAGTAGTCAGTTCTGCCCTCGTGCGGATGAGGAAGATTAGCATTAGGCCCTGCGCCAGTTGGAACTCCATCCCAGTTAGCCACCCCCGCTAAGATGTTTATGGAATGTTTTTTAAAAATAGAGGCAGAGATACCACTCTAACAACTTTGAGGATGAGTCATTGGGAGTGGTTGGACTGATTAACCACGGACTCCCTCCTTTAGTTTATGGTTTCCACCTCTTGTGGGAACCTCCTAAAGGATAGGCCTCCCTTCAAACTTTGTAGGGATCCTAACCTCCTCCTTTTCCTCTATAAAAATAATCTATCTCTCCTTGCATAAGCTAGCTAAACATGGAGAACTGAACATACTATAGCTGATTTTTTGAAGAAATAGAACAAGAAGGAACTTCATCAAGAGAGCTTAAGCCCATGCCCTAATCCCGTCCAAATCCCCTAACGAGTATCTGAGATGCACTTGGACTAAACCCCACTGGAGGAGACTGTGAAGTCAAAGCTTTGGTTGTAACTCTTCCTTCTATCAATACATATATGTGACTATTGTTTTGATCCCATTTTGCGTTATGTCATTTGTTTAATGCAATATGCTTAACCCTCTTTAACTGGCTAGTAGTTATGAATGAAGTTATTATGCCGTATGTTGTTCTTGTTTGTTGTGCTATGTGCAGGTATCCGAGCATGACTACAGTAGGATTGTGACTTGTCGAGGCAAGAGCGAGAGGCCACCACCACTATAGCCACAATGACAGCATTCGACTCCAGGTAGGTCAATCTACCGTGTCCACTTTTCATTCAATAATTAGGAACCGACACTCTAGCATGTCTCTTTGTTTCTAGGCCCACTCTAGGGATAGAGGGATCATCTATGTCCGCAGAGAGGATTTACCTGCTTAACAAATTAGCGACTCCACTGGGTATCAGTGTGATTTTGTCGGTTTAGCTTGTTTGGGTCGAGTGTGGTCTTTGGCTTGCTTGTTTGTCTTTTTCTGGTTTGCTTATTTTTTTAAATCCCCTGTTTAGCTGCAAGATGTCAAGATTGACCTCTCCTCATCGGTTTTTTCCCTTTTCCCATAGTTATCTAGCTTGGCGCACTTTTTTCTTGAACAGTCGCAACGATTGGTGCAGGTTTATTTTGTAGCAGTCGCGCCAACCCTTGTTCGGTGCAGATTACCACCTCACAGTCACGCCGAATCCTATAGGATTTGGTTTGACCTCCTTGATGAGTGTTTGGGTCAATTGTGTTTGACTCTGGGTTATTTTTTGTGTGTTAGTGAGCCTTTGTGACTATTTTAACTACTGTAGGCTTGTTTTTCTCAGTTTTTTGTCTATTTTCCTATCAGTGTAGATTAAGCCCTTAGGGTTTCTGAGTGTCTTTGTGCACTGAGCCTTTTGTTTGGAAATAAAGTCTCTTTGATTTTTGTCAGTCTCATTCCCAGTTTGATTTCACTAATTTTTCTTGCTCCTTTTGAGTATTTTCTTTGGATGAATTATCATTTCGTTTTCGATTGATTCTTCTCCTTATTTCTCCAAGAATAGATTACATTGTTTGTTTTGGGTTGCTTTGAAAAATTCTTTTGGTTTGGAAGATTGCAGCATTAGTTTGAGTGATTTCTTGTGTTTGTTCTTCATTCATTGAGTCATTCTATTTCGATTCCTATATTCACAATACTCAGGCTAGTGTTTTTTTTTTTTTTCGTGTAATTAGTGCATTATGTACTTCTTTTCATTGAAAAAAAAAAATTTGCATTCTCTCGTTTGCATCGAAAGTGAAAACTTATTTTGCATAACTATCAGTTGATAGTCTAGGAAAGAGTTTCATTTTCGTTTGATTTCATTAGTTGCATTAGGGGATTTCTTCACATATTGTCATTGTTTGCTATCATTTGAAAGATCTCTATCCTTCTCGTAATTAGCATTCATTGAATGGAATATGGTGTTCTTTTTCATATAGTTTTCATTTAGGAAACTTGAGATCCAAATTCTGTAAGGCCTTGAAACTAAAACATAATCCAAGATCAGCTTTAAAATTTATCAATTAACCTAGGGAAGCATTGAAACCTAATGCAACATTTTTAGTGGTCTAGGCTAGAGACGTGTTCTGGCATCTTAAAACCTAGTAGTTGTTGTTCACCATTTGGCTTTAGAGAGCGCTAGTACAGACTTGTGCTCCCCGTACCATCGAGTATATAAAGGGATACCCCACTAGCTTGCAATTCTTTTATCCATAGGAAGCCAAGTCTACCGCCTTGTAACCATGATACACAAAACATAACATTTGGGGAGTCTACCTGCATGTATGTTAAGTCCTTGGTCATTTCTCTTTCATTTGATCACCAAGGTGTATATGGAAGTTCACGGAAACTTGGTGCACCCTCTTGCTTAGAGTACCTGAGCAGTCATTTTGATATTTTTGTGACTCTTTAAAAAGAGAAGATATCGTCGAGCACTTGTCCTTTCATGGTCGTTTAAAATTGAAAGTGACTAGAGTCATATTTTGTATGTTTCTTGACTCTTAAAATATGAAACAACGAAATCTGGTTTCAGTGTCATAAAATTAATTACCAACGATCACATGCCTGTTAAAATTTGTATTACGTGGCCTGTTTTTGTTTTCGTTGGATTTTGATCTTGTAGCCTTCGATTGGTTATCTTTTTTCCTTCCTGTTTTGAAATATAGTCACGATGGCGGAACCACTAGTTTCGTCATCCTCACTGCCTCCTAGTGGTGATTATTTTCCGAATGTTTCTTTTGAAACCCATCAGTCCACTAGGTCTGCTGAGTTTTCACAGCCTATTCTCCCTTCTATCCAACCTCTTACTAATTGATCTCCTCCTAAAGAGTCAGTTGAGTTCAATTGGCCTCCTTCAGGTGATTGGTATGGTTTTTGGGAAGAAGGAGAATTTCCTCTTCTTACATCAAGATCACCGGTTTTAGCGACTATTATACCTCCTAGTCCCCGTACTCTTTTTGAAGATATTACGGAGGAGCCAAACATGGATTCATCCAGTCCTGTTGATAGTGAAGGAATGCCTGTTTCTACAGGAGAATATCAACTTTTTCCTGAAGATATCCCTTGTGTTTCTACTCAGTCTTCTCCATCATCAGTGTTACTTCTGCTTGGATATAGGTCCTTGAGTCATATTATGTCTAGTGTTGCATCCGTCGCACAATCCAGTACATTAAATCCTTCTCAGAGTTCAGTCCTCCCTTCATTAGGACTATCAACTTTGACACTTGCTTCGTCGGTTACTGTTACATCTGTTCCAGTCCATCCTACTGTCTGTGTGGCTTCATCCACACCAGTTGTTACGACTCAATCATCCAGATATTTTCACACTCGCAGGTCTATTTTCCTCAATCCTACGTGGCCTGTCAATCCCGGTCTGAGTAGATCACAATCTCGTGCCGTGGCGGCCCCACCTCCGTCTAGTACAATTTCCACTGCTCCAGTGATTCTTGGAAGCCTTAATTTTGAAGAGTATCTATTAGTTGTTAAGCAGTAGAGCTCTCAGGGTTCCCAACAGCCCCAAGCTCCTGGAAATCCTTGATTCCACCACTATGATGTTGTCGGTAACCCTATATGTTTGTTTCCTCATCATTATGATGTGTAAGGTAATCCTGTTTATTTTCCTCCTATTGATCCTTATTAGGTTGTTTATGATCCTTCTTATACCGTTACTCATCTTGGACCTAGCTTACCTATGCAACCCTCTAGCTTACAAGGACAACGCTCATCGAGACAACCTTTGGCTCAGTAAGGCTCTGCCTTTGGTCCACAAGGACAACCTTACAGACCACAAGGCCAACCCTCATCGGGAAAACCTTTGGTCTGACAAGGTCAACCCTACGGTCTGTTTAGTCAACCTATGAATCAACCAGGACCATATTATGCTCCTGGGGTCAAATTTGTCCACCACAGGGGCAACCTATTGCACCACAACCGCAGCTACATGTTTAGCATGGCCAAAAATTTGTGCAATAAGGACAACCCTACGGTCCTCCTCCGGGTCAACCTAGTTATCAAGGAAAACCTAGTCCATCATAACCATCAGGCTAACCTCTCCAGCAAGGGCAATCTAGTGGCCCTCAGTATTCAGTTCAACCATCTCAGCAACCGGTTCAACCTGCTCCTTAGCCGATTCAATCAATTTAGCAGTCGTTTCTACCTGTTTATCCAATTCATCCAGGTTCACCTGCTCAATAGCTCGCTCAACCTGCTTATCAAGGTCCGCCTGCTCAACCACAAGGCGCTTATTACCCTCAAGGTCAATATCAGCCAGTATATAGTGCACTCCAAGGTTTTTACCCTCAAAATAAACCTTCATTGGTATATAATCAATCTCAAATCCATGCTTACATTCTACAACAGAATCCATATGTTTCTCATCAAGGACCTCAATGTTATACTCAGATTTAGTATCTTGGTCCTCAACCCTGGTATCAACAGATTTATCCTGCTTCTAACCCCTATGGTCAAAACCCTTCGGGACAAAATATTTGGGGGAAAAATTCCTCTCAGACTGGGTGGAATGTGAACACGGGTCCTTATCAAAGACCTACAGTGACTTTTAATCCTCAATTACCATTTCTTTCTATGTTGGAGCTACCATATGTGTCAAATTTAACGAAATATCCCATTCTTCATAACCCATATTGGCCTCCGATTCCAACCAAGATTCCTAGTGATTATCCTAAGTTTGAGGGAAAGTCTGGCGAAGACCCCCAAGCACATGTTATGACTTACCACTTGTGGTGTTCCTCTAACTATTTGGTTGATGATTCTATTTGGCTCCATATTTTCCATCGAACTCTTACTGGTGCCGCTGCAAAGTGGTACATTGAGCTGTTGCGTGGCATTTTCCAAGACTTCAATTATTTAGCCATGGCATTCCTTATGCATTTTCAGTTACCGATCCACTATGAGACCGGGACGCACCTCCTCACTTCATTGAAACAGGACCAAGCTACTCATATCTCGAATCATATTCATGAGCGGCGGCATCATCATCACATGATAAAATTTGAGATTCCTGATCAGCTTCTAACTCATTGGCTTACCACCTCCTTTGTTAATCAAATTGTGAAATACATAGCTATGGGGGCATGTGTAACCGAGGAACAAGCCATTTCTTACGCCTAGTACCTTGATCTTGTGTACTCTTAGTCTGGCACATTGTATGATATCTTGCCTGATGCTCCCTAACATGGAACTTCTAAACCACCAGTGACTCCTTCCATCGATGTTATTACTGGTTTTGTATCTCAAAATTCTCAGAAGTCTTCTTCCTCAAACTCTGGGAAGCTGACATATGCTTTGTCCAAGAATGTTGCTTCTCAATCCACTTCAAATTCTAGTAAGCCCGCAGAAGTTAATGTCATTCAGGCCAATCCGGCGGATAACACTTCTAAAGGTAAAAAGAAGGGAAAAGGTAAGGCCAAAGTCAATACCTCGAAACAGGATTCTCAGAAACCTCATGCTAGTGATGGTTCTCAACACAAATTGAAGTACCTTTGTTTGATTTGTGATGAAGAGCACCTCACCAAGGACTGTCCTCGATGATCTGAAGTGAGTCAGTTGTTCAAAGGCACCCAGGGAACTCTTGCCATTCTTAAAGAAACTTTCCCATCTCAGTAGACCTAGATGGTAGAGAAACCTCAGCCCTCTACCCCATTTGGCTCTCAGGTGTTCATGATGAATGGTTCTGCATCCATTTCTATTGCTACTCGGTCGAAATATTATACTAGATCGCATTAGGCAATGGGGAAGGAGATCGCTGATGGTCCTCCTCCTCCACCTATTTCCGGCCTCTTGAGATTGAAAGGCCCAATGTTGAATATGTTGTACGACCACCTTCTAAAGGTGTACTCCAAAAGTCTTCTTACAATCCCAATACCCGTGCCGCTCACCATTACAGTATTGTTGAGGATTTGGATTAGGCATCGTCTACAATGTCCGCATTAGAAGTACTTTAGTGTTGTCTGTCTCAACGAAAGGCTTTGTTGTCTACAATTGGTGGGGTTTATCTTGCTCATACTAGCCTTCTCTCTTTCGATTTAGAGTATTTCGTTCCATGAATTTTGCATCCGATTTCACTTATTATCCAAGTGGTTATTAATGGTCTCGATATCCATCAAGTAGTTTTGGACGAGGGTGAATCAACCTATATCATGTCATCTTCTTTTTGGAAAGATATTGGTTCTCCAGCTCTGAATTCATTGCCAAATGCCCTTGAAGCATTTGATGGAAGGGAATCAAAGCCTTTAGGTGTTCTCGCTATTTTACCGATTAATTTGAAAGGGAAGACATTCAATGTCGAGGTAGAGGTCGTTGATGCCAAACTCAATTGTAATCTTCTCCTCGGTTGCAGTTGGACTCACGCCATGCTATACATTTCATCCACTCTCTTTCATGTTCTGAAATTTCCATGCAAAAGAAAGATTGTTACTGTTGATCAATTGTCCTTCTTCACCTCTTCTTCCGAGAACAATGTTCCGTATGTGGATCAAATTCCTAATCCCTACGAGAGCTTAGGGCCGAGTATTTTCAAGGATCCTGCCCTCATGGGTATTTTTCCCCTTCCCCCACCAAACACTATTCAAATCAATATGATCTCTCGGTCTGATGACCCATGGATTATCCCTTCACCTGAACAGATTGATTCTTTTGGAGATTTGATGTTGTTGTGTCCAATTGAGATTGACTATTGTGAGCTCATTGCAGCTTCGGACACTCCATCCTCTGATCGTGCTCCTTTGAGCATGTCTCTTGACATTTATTCTCAATCCCCTTGGCCTAAAGATTTGGATTCGCCTGATCCTTTAAAAGAAGTGTTTTCCTCCAATGAAGCCATCGTGGAAACCATGTCTCTCGAATATCTGCCATGGGATGATGGTCATCATCATTCCTCGTTCATGCCTGGCCTGAGGGCCATGTCTACATGTCAAACGATTTTCATCTCAGGTTCCTTCTCCTCCTCTTCAAGTGTCTGTTTTGACACATGACGTTTTTATGGAAGGTAGCTTGAGTAATATTACATAGATGATGCCTATTGAAATTTTTTGTGAAACTGGGAATCGTTGAGAATATCCATATTTGGCTCACTTGTTCTTCAGATTAAGTACAGGTTTACACTAGCGTTTTCTGCAAGTTCCGTGATGTCTTTGAATGATCCTACGAAGAAATGCCCGACATTGATCCTAGTATAGTGGTGTATGAAATTCCTACTTATCCAGGTTCTAATCCTGTTCATCAGTGTCCTCGTCCCATCCACCCTAGAAAATCTGCTGCCATTAAAGGTGAAGTTTAAAAGCTTCTTAGAGCTATTTTCATTTATCCTATTCCCTTAACAGAATGGATCCTTAATATTTTTCCTATAGATAAGAAATAGGGAACAATTTGGGTCTGCATTGATTATCGTGATATCAATCGAGCCTATCCCAAGGATAATTATCCTACTCCCTTTATCGATCAAATCATTGACGACTGTGCTGGGAGTGAGATTTTTTCCCTCAAGGATGGCTTTTCTAGTTATAATTAGTTTAACATTCTCTCGACTGATCAACATAAGACTTCCTTCATCTGTCCTTGGGGTAATTTTGCATATAAGAAGCTCCCTTTTGGCTTAAATAATGCTGGGGCCACATTTCAGCAAGCGATGTCATATGCTTTTCTCAATATTCACCACATCATTCAGCATTATTTGGATGAAATTATGGCTCATTTAGCTAAGCATATGGACCGTCCTGACCATCTTCGTCAGATTTTTCTTCGTTGTCGACGCTACAACATTCGGATTAATCCACACAAGTGTGTCTTCTGCGTTGATTCCGGTAGAATCTTGGGGTTTATCATGTCTAAAGACATAATTTTCCTCGATCCGCTCAAGGTTGAGGCTATTATCAATCTCCCCTCACTCTCCTCATTGCATCTGTTGCAGAGTTTGCAAGGGAAGGCTAATTTTCTACGTCGTTTTATACCTAATTATGCTGAAGTGACTAAAGGATTCACATGATTATTAAAACAGGGCGTCCCATTTTTTTGGGATGAGATCGTTCAGAAGTCCTTTGATACGCTAAAAACATTTCTTGTCAATGCTCCTCTGCTGCGCCCCCAAATTATCATCATGATTTTTCCCTCTATTTAGCCACTGCTTTCAGTAAGATTTCCATGGTTCTGGTACAAGACGATGATTACAGTAACAAGCATGTTATTTATTACTTGTCTCATAACCTTCTCAATCCTGAGACACACTATGCACATGTCAAGAAGTTCACATTAGCTGTGTTTTAGGAAGTTCAGCGTTTTCATCATTATAGTATTTTGCGTATTGTGTCTGTGATTTCTGATTGCAACCCTATGACCTATATATTGTCTCCACAATTACTGGGGGGCAGATAATTGAAGTGGATTGTCATCCTCCAAGGGTTCGATTTGGAATTTACTACTTCCAAGTCAAAGAAATCGTTAATATTTGCTGATTTGATCTGTTCTCTCCCGACAGACTCTGCTCCAACTCGTTCTAAGGAATACATTCCAGATGATACACTTTTCTTGATTAGCACCCTCGATCCTTGATACGGTGATATCATCATATATCTCTAGACTTCTATTTTCAGATCTGAGTTGATGATGGATGCCCATCGACACATCCAACACCAATCGCAACCTTATCTTATATTCGAAGATACGCTCTATCGTGTCGAGGTGGATTCCATACTCCGTCGATGTTTGACTCTCTAGGAAGCTAAGAAAGCACTAAATGATTATCACAGTGGTGCTTGTGGTGGTCACATGTCTGGTTATGCCACTACACAGAAGATTCTTCGTGCTGGTTATTTCTGGCCTTCTATCGTCAAGGACTGCATTGTCACAGTTCGCAAATGTCATGATTTCCAGATCTACCAACGCAATATGCGTGCGCTGCCTGTACCTCTTCATCCTTTCATTACCGTTGGTACCTTTACAAAGTGGGGCATCAATTTTATGACGTGTAACCCTCACTTGACTGGGCGGGCATGCTTATGTTATCATAGCCATTGACTACTTCACCAAATGGGCCAAAGCAATGCCTACACTTTCCGCTGACGGTAAGACAGTTGCCCAATTCATATTCAATCACATCATTTCTAGGTTTGGTGTCCCTCAAGCCATCATTACCGATCATGGCTCCCATTTTCAGCATTATATGGTGGCGGAGTTGACTTCTAAGTTGAGTCATCGTCACGACAACTCAACATCACACTATCCTCAAGCCAATGGCTAGGTTGAAGCCGTGAACAAAGTTCTTGTCACCATACTTCAATGTACGACTAGGATCCAAAAATCCAATTGGCATCTCATGTTTTTTTCAACTCTTTGGGCGTATCGAACCTCAATTAAGAATGCAACCAGATTCACTCCTTTTAAGTTGGTCTGCGGTCTAGAAGCTACCCTTCCGATTGAGTGTGAAATACCTTCACTCAAGTTGGCTATTGAATTACTGCCAAAGACTTCGCCAGAAGAAGAGCGTCTCCTATACCTAGAAAGGCTGGATGGAACTTGTCACTTTGTTGTTCTTGTTCTTGAAGCACAAAAGAATCGAGTCAAAGCTCATTTTGACCAATCAGTTTCCCCTCGTTCCTTCGTGGAAGGAGACCTCGTCCTCCTATATGACCAAGCTTATGATAAGCTGGGGGCAGGCAAATTTCAACCCATGTGGCATGGGCCCTACATTATTAAAAATGTATTGCAGAATGGGGCCTATGAGCTCATTGATTATGAAGGTCATCCTCTAGAACAGCCGAGAAATGGGTTGTATCTCAAAAAATATTATGCATGAGTCATTCATGCATGATTTGTGTACATAGGTGTTGTTTTCATTTTTGTACATGTTTTGGTTTGGTGTGCTTTGCGAGCATTTTGCCTGCTTATTGGGTCTTTCTTATTGTGTAGATTTCTATTACCCCTTGTGTCGGTTTCGCGGATGCTGATTCCCGCAGTACCATGAATTTGTCTTCAGTAGCCTGGGTAATTTACAATCCTGTTGCTGAGTTGATAGATTTACAAGGTATTTGTGTAGGACTGCTACACCATTTTTTGGTCATCTAACCTGTTACTATTAGATGGACCTAAGTACACCATGTAAGACCAATTTTACCCTAAGTAAAATTGCTTTCACTATGAAAAATAACTTAGTAAAACACCTTTATTAAGTTGTTTATGGTCTAAACAGGAAACCCCATGAGGAAATATTAAATAAATCCACATTTTTTTTATTTTGCTGAAGGAATAATTAGTTAAAAAACAATTTAATTAATATTCTTGGTCATATTTAACCCAAAACAGGAAAATTAATTAGATAAATTATTATTTATCTTATTATTTTCTAGGAATAATTATTTGAACCTTATTTAAATAATATTCCTTGTTAAATTTGACTAAATCACTCATAAATAGTTAAATAAATCATTATTTATTTAATTATTACTCAACACATCCTTAAAATGATAAATAAATCATTTATTTATTTATTATTTACAAATAAATGGATTTGACCCGAGTCATATTCCTTTTCCCTCCAACAAAAATAATAAAATATTCCATAAAAGATGGATCTTGATTTGGTTAATAATATTTTAACTATGCACCAATATCTAGACTAACTCAATATTTTGTTATAAATAGAAGGGTTTTTCCATTCATTCATCACATTTTGTTTCCTAAGATCACTCTGGATCTATTCTTTTGGTCTTGCTTTGATCCACCATCATTGTCATATTTTCCTATCTTTTTCTTGTGAGCTTCCTTTGAGTTCCATTTATTGTCTAGGTTTTCTGCACCATCAAGAGAGAGGAGTTTTAGATCTGAAGTGCCGAGGACTTACAAGAACCCATCCCATTGAGGAGAAAAGGTAACATCTTTCTATGTTTTCCTCCCAGGTGCCCTTAATGTAAAATTCATTCAACATATTCTTGTCTTGTCTATTGGATGCATGGAGTAAATCTCATTTTATTTACTGCTAAATGTCTTTTGATGCATAGATCTAGATTTTGGCAGCATTTATCTTGATCAACTAATTTCATATTTGAAGATATTAGCAACCATATTTTCTATTAGGGTTGTTTGTTATGCACAGCTAAAGTGGTCTTTTTTCGTACACTTGGAATTAAGATTCATACTAACAACTAGCGACTCCACACGGCTTTACGATTACGACCACTGTCATTTTTTGTGATCCTTGCAGATCCAACTGCTTCAAACCCTAGGATTTCTCTTCAACCTCTTGTTTTTTCTTTCCTTGATGTTGTTTTTAACCTATAAAACCCTAAAACATTAAAAATTATAACTTACATGTGTTTTTGGACCTATTGTGCAGGTGATAGACATCAGTCGCAGCTGAGACGACACATTTTGTTGAAATCTGCCGCTCAGAGTGCCATAAGTGCAGGTCACAATTTTTGGCCCTAAACCTGTGACCTGGAGCTTCAGGATGCACTTTTCAACCCAAAAACTGTGACCTCTGTAGAAAATAGGTCAGAAAATATGACCTGGACTTTTTGCGGGAGTTTTTCTAAAAGTTTTATGGGTTTTTCTGGGCCTCTATTCAGGGTTGTCTGAACTCCGTCTCCGCCCGTTTTGGACCTGTAATTTTTTTGCTTTACTCAATTAAGTGGGAACCTAGCCCCCTAGGGCTTCAATACCCTCCCCACTTTGTGGAAGATTTCTAGCTGCTACAGCTTGTCTGAAATTTTCAGAGCGTTCAACCATTTCTCAGATTTTCTACCTCACCTTCAGATCCACTTTTGATTGGCTATTTATCTATCCAAATCACCTCATTTAGTTTTGTTTTGGTTTTTCCCTAGGTTCCACTCTATTTCCCTCTAGGAGATAGCATTTCGCCACCTCATTTACAACAATCTTCCCTCTAATTTGTTGTTTTTTTTGTTAGGGATCTGTAATCAGCAATATTGGCAAAGTCTGATCACAAAAACAACATCATTTCAACCAACTTTGGGATTCTAGGATCTAGCCCTCCTGAGTCCGGAGAGGGATCTCTCCAATGAGTGCAAAGGTGGATTTGTCTTTGAAGTTTTGGGTATTGATATTAGGCTAGTTATGAAGGCCAAGGGTTTGTTTTGTTTTTGGATGGTTTAGCATGAATACTGTTTGAGGTGGAAAGTCCTGAATGCAAAGAGTTTCAAAGGTGAGAAGTTGCAAGCAATCAGAGTAAGCTTCGGCCAAAAAAAATAGATAATTGCAGGTTTTAGTCCATTGGGCTATGGAGTCATAATAGGGTTTAATTGGAATAGCAAGAGGCAAGAGTGGTCCATGGGGAAAGTCATCTATGTCTAAGGATCTCTTTGAAGATTGATTTATGGAATGAAATGATACAACAAGAAGGAAAATTAAACAGATGCAGAACAAAGAGTAGCCTAGGATCTGGTAAGTACTTTTAAAATAGCCAGCCTTTGAAAAACACTTGAGAAGAACATAAAAGCAAACTAGGATCTGGTAAGTACTTTTAAACTAGCCAGCCTTTGATACACTTTCAATAGCAAACATTTTAAAACAAAGGGAAACTTGAAGGCAACTGTTGGAGTAGAAACTAGCGGGTCGGGCTCACCACAAATCCTCTCCTAGCTCTTCTTTACTTGGTTACTTTCAAGACCAACACAAAGATCACACAAAATGGCCTAAGATCTGGTAAGTACTTCTAAACTAGCCAGCTTTTAACACATTCCAAGAGAAACATTCAGACAGTCTTTGGGGATAAGACTAGGACCAGGGAACACCATATCTTCCATAGTTCATCTCTACTTATCTAATACTGAACATAACATTCAAGAATAATATTCAGCTAAGGCAATAAGATGAGGGAATGCCAACATTCCTATGCTTAAACTGAATTAAATCATTCCCAAATAACACAGTTTGGAAGAAAACATATAAATAAATATTTTCAGTCAGAGAAGGTTACTGATATACAGTAGGTCCTAACTCTATGCATGATGTTCTTTATAAAAGAAAATGAAACAGAACGAAAATAGAAACAAAATAACAAGTTACAATTAGAAAAACATCACCGTCAACATAGACCAGGATCCCATAAATCAGCTTGTATTGATGCTCCAAACCGGTTACAGCTTTAAGTCCAATGCTTTAGTTTAGCAATCATCTACTCATCTCAGCCTAACTTATCTATTACAAGTAGAGCTCCAAGGGCCAGTGAACACTATTTACAGTTAGAAGTTTAAGCTCAGATGTATTTCAAAGTTCTGCAACCAACAGTTTCTCATCTTCTACAGAAGTATTTATAGAAGAATGAGGAGGTGAGACCTGATAAAAGATCTCTCAGGATAATTAATACAGATTCAATACTTCTCGGCCTTTGAGGGGCTCGATGGAGAAGTTTACAGGTGTTATGTCTGTATTAACTGTTTTTCATTTAATATTAAGCTCGGTGGGAGCTTTTATTGACTTTAAGGCTCTATGTCATGCTTGGATTAACTCTGCAGATATTTTTTGCATTAAGTTTCTTGCAGAAGTAACTCTCTCGCTGCATCGAGATGAATATCTGATTATGCTCAATAACTTCGGCCTCTGTTTTGAATGCTTTGAGGCACAGGTGGCACTTATGGTAGCTGAGGAATCTATTCGCCTCAATTGAGGCGGTGGAGGCCTTTCTGTCTGTTAAACACTTATGAATTTCTTTAACAATGTTTTAATTTGAGGGATTAGGCTCTTGATAATCAATCTTAGCTGTAATCCCCGCAAACAGGTCTTCGATATTTGGTTCTGTTGTGCTCTATTTCGAACGCTGATACTCTTTTAACTCTGTTTTTAACAAAACAGTGTCTTGTCGATGTGCAGGCCGGGCAGGGCTTGTATGGCATCACTGCCTCATGAAGCAATGAACGAGACATGGAGTAGAGCCCCACGAATGGTTCCCTTTGATAAATCAAAGGCGTGGGAATCGTCATTCCCGGCCTTCGGCCTTTCTCTTTAATATAATGGAAAAACCATTAATCCCTGCAAAATACAAGCAAAAATTATTTAATCCTGCGTAATTGGAAAAACTTCTTCAGAAGGTGGGGGAGGAGCGTAGCCATTGGATGGCAGCATCCAACGGTGGAGATCTGCGTAGAAGAGGTAAAAAGGAGAGCAGGGAGAAGGATAAGATGGAGTGATTTTGGACCGTCCGATCTGGACACGTGGATGGTCCAGATCCCATCGGAGGATTGCAATCGGGGGTGGCAAGCAAATGCACCGATTAAAAAATGCGATGCGATTAAGCGCGGGCCGTCGATCTAAAGATTAGATCGATGACGGGGAGTGAATCAGAGGGTTTTGAAGCGTTGGTAAGACTTGTGGTCAGAGGGAACGAGGACCGTTGGATCACGGAAAAGCGGGGAGGAGATCAACGGCGGACAACCAATCAGGGATCGAAAATCTGGGGTGGTAAATAAACACACCCAATGAAAAGTTGCGACGCGATTGGCGCCGGCCGTTGATCTAAGGATCAGATCAACGGCGGGGAATGAATCAGAAGGAAGGGCGATCGGGGGGAAAAACAAATGTATGCGATTGAAACTTTGCGATGCGATTGAAACTTTGGGATGCAATTTTGCGCGGGCCGTTGATCAGCCTTAGATCAACGGTCAATATCTTTTCAACTTCGCACCAGCGGAAACCCTTATACTTTATGAAAAACCCACAAATTTTTAATAAAACCAAGGTTTTAGTAGATCAAGGCAGAAAATATATATATATGAAGTGACTGGCGCCCGATTGCGGGGTCGCTGGATGCATGGAATACAATGGGCCCGGGGCTTTATATAACAAGGGCCAATCACAATCAGAGCTTCGGTCCCGGTCTTTCAATCAGCCCATTTGGAATTTCCCCGATGCGATTGTGCAATCGGGTCTTTTTAATCTAACCATTTATATTAACACATGACTTTGGCTGATTAGATCAAAAGTTTGGATAAATGGGTTTTATGCTTTAACAAAAGAAAAAGGTGATTGATAATGGATTATTCCAAGGTTTTAAGCATGGAAGGCGGGCCCACGGTTTATATGAAAAAATAATATGATCAGGGGTCTTAAATACAAAGGCTAATTGCATTGGAACTTTCGGAACATGGCAAAAGACTTGCGCACTTGAATCTTTTCGATGCGATAAGCGCCGAACAGGGTTAGTGCTTGGTTCTAGGGTGTGGGCATGTGGAGGGGAAGTGGTTTAAAACTTAGCCCAAGGGGGCTTAAGCCCTTTAGTAATAAAAACTTTTTTTTTTATGAATTTTTTCAGAGTTTTCAATGGATTTGGGGGTTTCGATAAGGCTAAAAAGTGAGTTTTTAACCTTGTAAAAATGATTTTCATGAAGGGAAGAAGAGGAATCATGAAAACAAAGGAGATTTATGGAGAAAAGGGGGAGAAAATGAAGGTTATTTTTGAGTGGGAGAAGGGGGAAAATGATGGTTTTTCAGCAGTATCTTCTCATGAAATCAGCAGAATTTCTGAGTATAAAATGGAAACAGTAAAGAATATTTGGACAGAGGCATGAGGCCTTCAAGAGTCTTCAAGAGCCAACAATTTTTAGTAATAAAATTTGTTCCTTGAAGGCTCCAAAAAGTCTTAGCCACCTTTTTCTATAACAAATTTTATAGGTGGCTAACAGTGGCTCCACTTGGGGATGGTGCCTTCTTGAAGGCATCAAGAACTTCAGACTTGCATTCTCTAGGAGGCTGACTTGTGCCTCATCCATTGTATTCTCTGGGAGGCTGACCTGTGCCTGATCCATTGGGCTGCTTTCCTTTGCTTAAATGATCTTCTTTTGAAAGCATATTAGCAGCCATAAAAACAACTGGGTTCTTTCATCAACAAGCTCTCTACCTACCCAATCCTACTAATCTAGCATTTTTTATTCATTTAGAGTGCACTTGGATTGGCAAACTCTTTTCACAAAATTTTATTCCTTTTAAAAGCAGGAAATCTAATCTATTTCTACTCCTTATTTCTCCTTGAACTCAGATTAAACAGTTGAGTTCAGATGCTTCTCTACCTAATCTACTAATCTGTTAGGATTAAACAGTCCAACAGATTTTTATTCTCTAATTTCTACAGTAGAAAATTTAAAAACATACAAGTCAGGATTAAACAGTCTAACTTGATGCTGGTCTATGGCATAGAAAACAAGCTGCACACAGACATTTATTTTTGCAGAAAATTAAATCAAAATGGAAGGCTCAAGATCTGAAAGTTTCTCATCATGGCCTCCTCTTTTCTTTACAGCTCTGTTTTGACTTTTGTTTGAACTGTTTCTTTCTTGTTCTCTGGTTCAGATTTTGAGCTGATTAGAACCAAATTTACCTCTTTTTTGATTCAGAATTTGAAAATAGATTTGAGTCATTCTCTTTGGAAACTTAGGTTCAGATTTTGAGCATGTTTGAACCTTTAATTTCTATCCTAATCTACCTACTGATAAACCAAGATTAAACATTTTGGAAAATCGAATTCACTATCCTATCAGCAGAAAATTTAAAGCTAATTAGTCAAGATTAGACAATTTGACTAACTATAAGTGTGTTATTCAGGAGTGGCATTTGAGCTTGCACACTTTCAGATTTGTTTGTCTTTTTTTCTATGGGGCTATACCTTTCTTATCTCACAATCTACCCTCTTTTCTTTCTTTCATTGTTTTTGTATTTTTAAATTTTTTATTTTTCTTCAAAGCAGAAAACAACAACTAACTACATGCTCAAAGGTTGAGCTTTATCGACATTCCTATCTAACCTATTCTAAACATGGAGTATTTACATATTCATATGATACAAAAGTGCCAATGCATCCAGCTGAGTAATGTTAAGAAGAAGAAGAAACTATGGTTGCTTGTCAGAGGTATCCATAGAACATATTGAAGACTAACCTTCAATATCAAGGCTATCACAGAAGGCGATAAATTTTCATGTCCCTGGCTCTTGCAAAGGGTCAATGTTTGATAATTTGAGCCAGTTGGTATTTCCACACACTCTTCCATAGGATCAACAAAGAAAATATGAATATTCTCTTCTTTTTGGTCCTCCATGTCTAGTAGATTATTTTCTTCCAAGGCTTCAGCTTTAAGGAGTATATCTTCAGAAAGTTGTTTGGAAGCATCATCATCCTTAACCTGCATAATAGAAAACAATGAAATATCTTCTTTCTCTAGATTTATGTTTGCTCTCCCAAGGTCTTAAACATGTACTAGTCACAAGGGCTAAACCATTAGCAAAAATGTTTTGGTATTTAGGAACAAGTATAAGTTGAGATTATTTAAAAGTTTTCAATAAATATATGGTATCATCCTTATACACTTTGAGTCTGGGATGTTCAACCATGCATTCATTTTTCACTTGCCTAATTACCAATTCTGCGTTTCCATGAACTTTTATCTTCTGGGCTCCTGATTTTTTCAATAAATGTAGCCCCAAGAGTAGTGCCTCGTACTCTAGTATGTCAGTTTTGCATTGAAAGTTAAGTTTATATGAATAGGCCTCAGAATAATGGTTCTGTGTATCATAAAGCCATATTCCCGCACCTCCATTAGTTTTAGTACATAACCCATCGAAATTCATGATCCAAAGAGGACTAGTTTCAGTTTTACCATTGATTTCCTTACTATCTTCTTTGTCTTGAGTGCCATATGATTGTTCTATGGAATAGGCACCATGTTCATGACTGTCTAGTTGAGATGATGGATCAGAGGGTAGCTTATTGCTTAGTATTTTATCGATTTTTTCTTCTGTTAAAGGAGAGATTTTCCTTTTAGTATAAACAGAAAAAGAGCTACCCTGTTTCTTATGACCAACAAAAGAACTTTCTTCATCTTTATAACAAAGTTATCTATGTTAATGAGAAAGAGTATTTGTTTTTCAATAAATATCAGAGACTGACTGTTTATTAATATACTGATCTATCTCTTCTTCTGTCAACGGGGTGGATATTCCTGCGTCCCCTTGAACAAAAGTACAACAGTTCTCTGTCTCTTGTGAAGACTGATTTTGAGGCTGGATGTCGTCTTGAGCCTCAGCTATAAGGGATGATGAATCGATGTTTGAGTTTTCAGGGATATCTTGAGGAATGTTCAGTATTTCTTAGTTCATTCCTTCCTTAACTAATTCATCTATGTTTTTAAAACTTTTCAACAAGATATTAAACTCGTGAATGGCCATTAAAAGATCTTCAGGATGTATTTCTTCCAAATCTTCATCATTGTCTATAATATGTTGGGTGATGTTTTGCGATGGATCATAGTGTATTTCACGCCATAGTAATGATGTATTTTTTTCTTTATAGTTCTCATTAAACACATATTCAAGGTCCTTTAAAGAAAACGAACTACTAGATCTCAAGCATTCGTACCAATCCATAGCTTTTCCTTCTAATGTTAACATGAACATTTTCATTAGGCAGTCTTCATGCCATTCAACTTTCAACCTCCATGCACGTATGTGAAATTTGATAAGATGTAATAAAGGGTCATCAAACTTTTCACCTTGAAAAACAGGCAGGTTTTCATCCCAATTCACCTGGGGCATCTTATGTGGAAGCCCAGGGATATGATCTCTACTCATTGGGGCATATCTTCGTTGTATTCTTGGAATCATGTTTGTAAATCAAGAAAGAGGTCACTGTGTCTAGTCAATCAGTTCAGGGTCTTCTACCAGTGGAGTCATTTGGTCCTTTGGAAGTTTTAGAGTGTGGAGTCGCCAGGTGGAAATTTTCAGTTCTTTTCAAAGGTAAAATTTTTTATGGTCCACCACCATATGACTCTTGTAGAGCTGCAAGGTTTCCAGGAACTGAATTAGCTCTCAAGGGTGATCTAAAAACAGTTGATAATTTTATCTTAGGAGACTTCCTAAGGATACCTTCTGGGTTATCAACTATCTTAGGTGGATCAGGGTCTGGGTAGGCTCTAGTATGAATCTTTTTAGAAGCCACGATGCTGTGTTTTTTAGATCCAAATAAACAGGAAAAGTGCAACCAGATATGACAATATTTAAGAGGTTAACTAGTCTGTTTTACAAATTTAATCCTACAGTCCTCTAACTGAGTCTGAAAGATATTATTATGATAAGGGTTCTTCCCAGTGGAGTCTTAAGGTCTGTTCAGGATTGTGGAGTCTCCAAGTGGAAGTTTTTAGCTCTTTTCAGAGGTAAAAGGTTTTATTGTCCATCACCATGTTTATTGAATACCAATTTGAAATATTTTTAGGTTTTTCCGAGTTATTTTTCAGTGATTTTTTAAGAATATCCTAACTCTGTTTCAAAATTTGGTTATGTTTATGAGAAAAATACAATATACTCTTAGGGATAAGCCAGCTAATCTTTCAAGGTTAGATAAATTCTTAAGAGAATCCTAGGGTTTACCTAGTTTGTCATTGATTCAAACAAGTTTTATCATGATTACCATTCATTGGTAGTGCTTGAAAAGGTTGCTTTTTACTCACAAGTTTTATTTATTTTAAGGGAAGTGCTTCCCCAGCAGAGTCGCCAGAAATGTTAGTTTCTGGTGGCTCAGCTGGTTGATATAACAAATATTCTTTGAAACAAATCTCTGATGTCCTATGGTTACCTCAAAATGAAAATTATTCTGGGTTCGTTCCCCAGCGGAGTCGCCAGAAATGTTAGGGATCTGTAATCAGCAAGATTGGCAAAGTCCGATCATAGAAACAACATCGTTTCAACCAACTTTGGGATTCTAGGATCTAGCCCTCCTGAATCCGGAGAGGGATCTCTCCAATGAGTGCAAAGATGGATTTTTATTTGAAGTTTTGGGTAATGATATTAGGATAGTTATGAAGGCCAAGGGTTTGTTTTGTTTTTGGATGATTGAGCATGAATACTATTTGAGGTGGAAAGTCTTGAATGCAAAGAGTTTCAAAGGTGAGAAGTTGCAAGCAATCAGAGTAAGCATCGGCCAAAAAAAATAGATAATTGCAGGTTTTAGTCCATTGGGCTATGGAGTCATAATAGGGTTTAACTGGAACAGCAAGAGGCAAGAGTGGTCCATGGGGCAAGTCATCTATGTCTAAGGATCTCTTTGAAGATTGATTTATGGAATGAAATGATACAACAAGAAGGAAAATTAAAAAGATGCAGAACAAAGAGTAGCCCAGGATCTGGTAAGTACTTTTAAACTAGACAGCCTTTGACAAACACTTGAGAAGAACATAAAAGCAAACTAGGATCTGGTAAGTACTTTTAAAATAGCCAGCCTTTGATACACTTTCAATAGGAAACATTTTAAAACAAAGGGAAACTTGAAGGCAACTGTTGGAGTAGAAACTAGTGGGCCGGGCTCACCACAAATCCTCTCCTAGCTCTGATTTACTTGGTTACTTTCAATTCCAACACAAAGATAACACAGAATGGCCTAAGATCTGGTAAGTACTTCTAAACTAGCCAGCTTTTAACACATTCCAAGAGAAACATTCAAAAAGTCTATGGGGATAAGACTAGGACCAGGGCACACCATATCTTCCATAGTTCATCTCTACTTAACTAATACTAAACATAACATTCAAGAATAATATTTAGCTAAGGCAATAAGATGAGGGAACGCCAGCAGTCCTATGCTTAAAGTGAATTAAATCATTCCCGAATAACACAGTTTGGAAGAAAACATATAAATAAAGATTTTCAGTTAGAGAAGGTTACTGATATACAGTAGGTCCTAACTCTATGCATGCTGTTCTTTATAAGAGAAAATGAAACAAAGTGAAAACAGAAACAAAATAACAAGTTACAATTAGAAAAACATCATCGTCAACATAGACCAGGATCCCATAAATCAGCTTGTATTGATGCTCCAAACCGGTTACAGCTTTAAGTCCAATGCTTTAGTTTAGCAATCATATACTCATCTCAGCCTAACTTATCTATTACAAGCAGAGCTCCAAGGGCCAGTGAACACTATTTACAGTCAGAAGGTTAAGCTCAGATGTATTTCAAAGTTCTGCAATCGACAGTTTCTCATCTTCTACAGAAGTATTTATAGAAGAATGAGGAGGTGAGACCTGATAAAAGATCTCTCAGGATAATTAATACAGATTCAAGACTTCTCGGCCTTTGAGGGGCTTGATGGAGAAGCTTACAGGTGGTTTATCTATATTAACTGTTTTTCATTTAAGATTAAGCTCGGTGGGAGCTTTTATTGACTTTAAGGCTCTGTGCCATGCTTGGAGTAACTCTGCAGATATTTTTTGCATTAAGTTGCTTGTAGAAGTAACTCTCTGGCTACGTCGAGACAAATATCTGATTCTGATCAATAACTTCGACCTCTGTTTTGAATTCTTTGAGGCACAGGTGGCACTTATGGTATCTGAGGAATCTATTCGCCTCAATTGAGGCGGTGGAGGCCTTTCTGTCTGTTAAACACTTATGAATTTCTTTAACAGTGTTTTAATTTGAGGGATTAGGCTCTTGATAATCAATCTTAGCCATAATCCCTGCAAATCGATCTTCAATATTTGGTTCTGGTGTGCTCTGTTTTGAACGTTGATACTATTTTAACTGTGTTTTTAATAAAGCATTGTCTTGTCAATGTGCAGGTCGGGTAGGGCTCGTATGGCATCACTGCCTCATGAAGCAATGAACGAGACATGGAGTAGAGCCCCGCGAATGGCTCCCTTTGATAAATCAAAGGTGTGGGAATCGTCATTCCCGGCCTTCGACCTTTCTCTTTAATATAATGGAAAAACCATTAATCCCTGCAAAATACAAGTAAAAATTATAAAATCCTGCATAATTGGAAAAACTGCTTCAGAAGGTGGGGGAGGAGCGTAGCCGTTGGATGGCAGCATCCAACAGTGGATATCTGCGTAGAAGAGGTAAAAAGGAGAGCGGGGATAAGGATAAGACAAAGTTATTTTGGACTATTCGATTTGGACACGTGGACGGTCCAGATCCCATCGGAGGATCGCAATCGGGGGTGGCAAGAAAATGCACCGATTAAAAAATGCGATGCGATTAAGCGCGGGTCATCGATCTAAAGATCAGATTGACGAAAGGGAGTGAATCAGAGAGTTTTGAAGCAGAGGTAAGACTTTTGGTCGGAGGGAACGAGGATCGTTGGATCACGGAAAAGCGGGAAGGAGATCAACGGTGGACAACCAATCGGGGATTGGCAATCGGGGGTGGTAAATAAACGCGCCTGATGAAAAGTTGCGATGCGATTGGTGTCGGCCATTGATTTGAGGATCATATCAATGGCAGGGAATGAATCGGAAGGAAGGACGATTGAGGGGACAAATAAATGTATGTGATTGAAACTTTGTGATGCGATTGAAACTTTTGGATGCGATTTTGCGCGGGCCATTGATCAGCCTTAGATCAACGGTCAATATATTTTCAACTTTGCACCGGTGGAAACCCTTATACTTTATGAAAAACCCACAAATTTTTAATAAAACCAAGGTTTTAGTAGATCGGGGCCGAAAATATATATATATGAAGTGACTGGTGCCCGATTGTGGGGCCGCTGGATGTATGGAATACAATGGGCCCAGGGCTTTATATAACAAGGGCCAATTGCAATCGGAGCTTTGGGCCCGGTCTTTCAATCAACCCTCTTGGAATTTCCCCAATGCGATTGCGCAATCGGGTCTTTTTAATCTAACCATTTATATTAAAATGTGACTTTGGCTCATTAGATCAAAAGTTTGGATAAATGGGTTTTATATTTTTACAAAAGAAAAAGGTGATCGGGAATGGATTATTCCAAGGTTTTAAGCGCAGAAGGCGGGCCCATGGTTTATATGAAAAAATAATATGATCGGGGGTCTTAAATATAAAGGCTAATCACATCAGAACTTTCAAAACATGGCAAAAGACTTGCGCACTTGAATATTT
Source organism: Pinus albicaulis (assembly GCA_034641835.2). Classification (NCBI taxonomy): domain Eukaryota; kingdom Viridiplantae; phylum Streptophyta; class Pinopsida; order Pinales; family Pinaceae; genus Pinus; species Pinus albicaulis. The sequence goes on from CM076569.1 coordinate 866,076,528, forward strand.
CCGATGCGATAAGCGCCGAACAGGGTTAGCGCTTGGTTCCAGGGTGTGGGCATGTGGAGGGGAAGTGGTTTAAAACTTAGCCCAAGGGGGCTTAAGCCCTTTAGTAATAAAAACTTTGTTTTTTATGAATTTTTTCAGAGTTTTCAATGGATTTGGGGGTTTCGGTAAGGCTAAAAAGTGAGTTTTTAACCTTGTAAAAATGATTTTCATGAAGGGAAGAAGAGGAATCATGAAAACAAGGTATATTTATGGAGAAAAAGGGGAGCAAATGAAGGTTAGTTTTGAGTGGGAGAAGGGGGAAAATGATGGTTTTTCAGCAGTATCTTCTCATGAAATCAACAGAATTTCTGAGTATAAAATGGAAACAGTATAGAAGATTTGGATAGAGGCATGAGGCCTTCAAGAGTCTTCAAGAGCCAACACTTTTTAGTAATAAAATTTGTTCCTTGAAGGCTCCAAAAAGTCTTAGCCACCTTTTGCTATAACAAATTTTATAGGTGGCTAACAGTTTTCTGCTCCACTTTCCAGCAGATTTGACCTTTAGATCCCTGTCCCTCCCGACCTTCGATCTATTGGTTATTTCAGTGTGTTTTGATTAGTTTTTTCCCACCTACAGACTAGTTGTTGAGAGGCCCGCCTCCTTGGGTTTGGATTACTGCATTATTAGTTGTTTATTTTCTATTATTTCAGTGCCATATACTATTATCTGCATGTTTATTTACAGTTACATAGCACACTTTTTCTTTTTCTCTACAAACATCTGGGTTTAAAAATTAAAATTTACACACTTTACACACACACCCTAAGCGAAAAAGGGCTTGGTTAAAATTGCCAAGAAAAGACTCTAAAACCGTGAAATCAATTGATCTTGCACCTCTTTGCCCTTGTTTCAACATTGTAATCAGTTGATCCTACACTTCCTTGCCCTTGTTGGTCTCTTTTTCCCTTTGTGATGTGTTTGTGTCATCATCATTGTGCCACCAAGGCGTTTATCCTAGAGACTTCTTGGTCTTCATCCTTAGTTTCCAGTAGGAAGAATTACTCCTCCGCGTAGGATTAGATTTAGTCCTCCTTCGAGTCCGCACTCCGACTCTTCTTCTGGTTCAATGAGTTCTCCTTCTAATTCCGCCCCTGGTTCTCATCCTGTCACCTTCACCATGTCTGGTTCAGGACCTAATGCTCGGGGTAACCCTACCCCTAATGCTGGGAATACTACTAGTGGGACCGCGATGGAAACTACCTCGGCTGTTCCCTTACTCCCCTATATGGTAGGCCTCAGTCTTCCCGATTTTGACCAGTTGATAAATGACCCTATACACCATAATGTTGGTTGGCCTACAATGCCAACGAAGCTCCCTTCCGACATTCCTAATTTTGAAGGTCTTGTCGATGAAGATCCTACAAATCATGGTCGATCTTTCCACATGTGGTGTTTGTCTAACTCCATTACCAATGACTCTTTCCATCTTCGATTGTTCCAATGAACGCTTACTGGTGAAGCTTATAAGTGGTATGTTGATCAGGCCCCTTCCTCTCATACCACCTTTACGACTCTTTCTTGGGCTTTTTGGTCTTATTTCCAGCTTCCCCTTCGTTATGACACTGGTACCGAACTTTTGACTTCTTTTCGCCAATCATCTGCGACCCACCTATCTGATCATGTCTAGGAGTGGTGGAGAAGAAAGAGCCTATGTCAAGCCCCTACCTTTGAAGACCATGTCTACATGGACTGGTTCCTTAGATCTCTCTTGCCTGCTATCGGCAAAGATGTCACATCGCATTTCCCTCAAACTGAAGAAACCGCTCTCCAAATTGTGTTAAAGTATGACCTAATATATGCTCAGTCGGGTTATGTTTATACCATTCTACCTGATCTTCCTAAACCCGGTCATGCCAACGCACTGGAGGCATCTCATGCCGTCGACGATATCGTTGGATATTTCTCTCATCCATATGCGCAACCTACCATGGGTTATGGTTTTCGTTAGGGGGGGGGCAGCACCTCCTGCATTTTTCCCCCTCCCGGTAGCATGTATCCAGGATATGAGATACCTCCTCCTTTTTCCCAACCTCCTATTTAACACACTATTACCCAACTTCCTTATTATCCGTATCCACAACCTAGTTCTCCAACTCCTCCACCATTAGCACCTCCTCCTCCCTTTCCTTCTCAACCCCTGCAATAGCAGGCACCGCCCCCTCAAGGGCAGGTGTATGCACAACAGGGCACGACTAATCCTCCTCCTTCCAAAAAGAAGAGGAAAGGCACTCAAAATCAATCTGATCCTGGTAATCTTGGACCTAATCCTCAAAATAATGCTCCTAACACTACTAACAAGCAACAGGGCACTCAGCGCAAGTAGGACAGGCTTGTTCGCATGAACAAGCCTTGTTCTTGTTGTGGTGTTTATGGTCATTACATGCATGATTGTCCTCTTTTACCATAGATGAAGCAGATGTGGGAGTATCAAGCAAAATTGCGAGGAAAAAAAGTCCCCCCTTCCATCCCTCCCAATGTTGCACCTAGTCAATTGGTTGTGTTTACTAATCCTTTCCCTCAGCAAGGATTTGTGGCTACCCAACCACCTAAAGGTCAGGTGGCCACTCAACCTCTTACATTTGGTACCTATGATTACCAGATTCTCATGATGAATTTTGACCAACCTCTAACCATAGACATCAATCTTCAGACTCGGTCCCATCAATACAACAAGCCTCCCACTACATCTGTCCATGAGCCGCCTCCTTCGGTCCCTACAGAGCCTCTTTCGACACCTAATGGTCCCTTGCATATCCATCAGCCTAAGGTGGAGGTTCATACCAAGATCCCTAAGGGACCACTACGCCAAAATGCTACTTCTGGAAAAGCTGCCCATTTGTATAGCATAGTAGATGATTTGGCGCAATCTCCTGTTGCCATTTCAACGTTGGAACTCCTCCAGTTGTGCCCTTCACAACGAAAAGCTCTACTATCTGCCATGGGAACTTTAGATCCTTCTAATGATCGATTGACTGTATTTGATGTTGATCGGTTAGAACATCCTCCTCTCCCTGCTTCCGTCGCCTTCCAAATCCCAGTCAAGATCCGGAATGCCAACGTTTCCCGATGCATTATTGATGAGGGGGCATCCACCTGTGTGATGTCCACTTCCATTTGGAAACAACTCGGATCATCGGAGTTGGCTCCTTCCACGATCACTCTTTGAGCGTGGGATGGCCATGCCTCCCAGCCCATTGGCTTATTCTGCAATTGTCCTATTACTCTTGCGAGCAATACTTTTTGCATTAACGTAGAAGTCATAGATTCCCCCTTAGATTACAACATTATATTGGGTCATAGCTACACCTAAGCGATATCTACTGTCCCATCTGCGGTTCACCGCAAGATGTCCTTCCCTCATAACGGAAAGATAGTCACCATTAACCAGTTGACATATTACGAACCAAAGTCTCAGACCTCCCCTGAGTCCATCATCTCTTCGGTGGCCAATATGCAAATCGTCGATCCTTTGACCAGTGTCTCACCCGAAGTCTACAAAGACTCCTCATTGCTTGGTACATTCCCTAGTCTTCCTCCTCCTATCTCTAATCCCATCTATTCGAATGTTTGCGTGATGCAATATTCTCAAGATGCCCTCAAGCAGCCCGCTTCGGCTAGTCAGCAGCCTCCTCGCCCTCCGTAGCCTACTCCCTGCCCTACGATTTGGCCTACTAGACCTCCTCCTCCTAGCCCTTCACCTATAGCTGGTATCCATGAGCCTCTTTACCCTCTTGGAATGGTTCCTCCAGGCCATAACAATTTTGGAGCCATCCCCCCTAGCCATTACCCCTCCGGTCAGATACTGTTCCTAGCTCCCCACCCAGGAGTGTACACGGTAACTGTCATGGCTACTGTAATATTCCTAATTAGCGACAACTAATTGGAATATTCTATTTTGTTTAGTTTTCCATCTATAGTTTGTAAATAAATAAAAAGTGAGTGAAGTTGGTCTAACTCACTTAAGTGAAATAAGACATCGACCTAGTAGCACAACGTTGTGACTTAAGTGGGAATCAAGGGGGAACCCAACACCACGTGGAGAAGGGGGCCTATGTACACTCTAGAAGCTTCTGCAAGCTTCTGCATAGATAAGGATGAGGATGTGGAGGAGAGAGAGAGGCTACATTGGGTTTTGGAGGGAAACCAACATTATAAAAGATGGAGGATCCTCCTCCTTTCATTCATGCTTGGATTATTGATTGTTGAGTGAGACATTTGTCTTCTTTAGCACGCTGGATTTTTAGCCTGTCTGCAGCACTGTTTAGTGTGACCGAGTGTTTCCATGTGGAGATCTCACCCTTAGCCCTGGGGGACTTTGAGTGCCTGCTCGGGTAAGGTTATTTTTTGAGCATCATCCTCCAGGACAACGTTATTGCTGCAGCAGCATAATACTGTTTTGTAGGGTGTTGCCGTGGTGACTTTACAACACCACTTTCTTCTCTTGTTTTTCAGAGGGAGAACCCTTATTTCCGTTGGAGGACCAGGTTGGAGGATATTGGAGCTGATTTTTAGATCTTTGCATTTGGCCAAAGTGTTTTATTCCACTACTGCGCAATCCCTCTCAGTTTCTGCGTTATTTTCATGGTGTATTTGCAGTGAGGGTTTGCAGATTGTTTTGTGAGTGAGATCTCAAGTGTAAGGATCAGCCTTCCACTTTGGAGATCCATTGGAGGAGGTCTACTTCAGTTTGTGCATCATCTTCAGCCTTCTCTATTTTTTTCCAGATTTGAGTTGCAGCTGTTGCCCAACAACTCTGGCATTTTTTCCATTTGTGTGTTTCATCCAATCCCTTTGAGGATTGAGGTATTTTTGCTTGTAAGGGTTAGAGCTTTGCTCCCCTATTGTATTTGGGCCATATATTGTCATATCCATGTGTTGACATAAGTTTTTAGCAGTGTTCTATCATATACTGTGTTTTTCTTAGTCTGGGGTTTATGCAGAAATATCAGTGTTCTTCATGTTCATGTACATGTGTTGTTGAGGCTTGGATTGCTTTTCTTGAGAGGTTGTTTCCTCAAGACTTGTACACTCTTTTGCTTCTATTATTATTGGCTATATATATATTCATATTCTTGTCTCACATATCTTGGATAAAATTCTGAATGGTTTCTGGATCAATCTCTTGTCTTGCGGCACCTCAATCTTGAGGGATTTTCTATATAAAGCTGCTGTTTAACCTTGCTGAAATCATATGCCTTGTTACCAAAATAATTATATGATTATTAATAGTTATTTACATCTCATACCTTCATAAAATACGTTTCCCTTGCTTTAGTAAAATTCTGCATACTCAAAGTCATGGGAAATCAGGGTTTTTCTTGACTAGTCGGGAAGGAGGAACTGTTTAACATAGAAAAACGCCTTTTTTTGAGCTTAAATTCGACATGGAAGTCCCTATTGACATAATATAACACATTCTAGAAGATGGACCCGTCATTTTACGCATATTTTCTTATACACTCATTTTAGGGCCAAAATCCTCACTTTTCCCCACATTTTTTCCCTTAAAAGATGAGTGAAGGTTGCTGCTGTAATTTATTTTGGTTGATGAGCATATTAAGAAATTTTAAATGATAGCTGAAGCCATCATACCTGAAGAATTCGTTTTTCTGGCATGAGCTGCTGAAAAATCCATTTTTGGGATATTACAGTCTGCTGCATTATTATTGCTTGAGCATTCTAATTCTATAAAACTTGGTGTGTTTATATTTTGCTCATAGATAGAGTCTAGAAAGGGCCAGATAGCCTCTATATCTCTTCCTCTTCTAGAGGCAACATATCCGGTAAATGCCCTCCCAGTCAATCTTTGGTTGGAGATTGCCATGTTTTAGAGATATCCCCGAAACATGATATTACAGTGGTATCAGAGCATAGTTATGGCTTAGCCTGTGGAGCTATTTATCTATGACAAATATGAGGATCTCACATCAGCATGATCATATACCCTTTGGAGATTATTTCTGAGAATGGCAGTCCAAGGGGGAAGACTTCAAAGCAGCTTTGCCCTTCAAAGATTACTGTTAGCTCAGCCAGGATGAAGGAGGAAGGAATAATAGGGTTTCTAGCATGCAGAATTCAGAGTTGCAGTGTACCACTGGGAGGTCACCATTTCCCATGTATGAGGGATCCACTAATCCCTATGATTCTAAGCCCAAGAAGAAGATGAGTTTATTCTCATCTCTTTTCAGATCCAGAGGAAATGCATCCACCTTTGAGGAGGTCAAGAAGGTTGAAGAAAAATAAGAGGAAGTACCATGCGCTTCCTGTTCTCATCAAGAAGAGATCACATCACCTCTTGAGGAGGCTTGTGATAACGCTGTACCACTCATGGAGGAGCAGCCACATGCATCAACAATTGGGGCAGCCAACACTTTTGAGGAAGAGACTCTTGTAGACCTACAAGAAGTTCCAAATGCACCAAGAGCAGATTGGTTGCACTACATTGTGCAACATGGAAACACTCACGAAGGAATCAAACCATCATTCTCATGAGCCATTGTTGGATTGTACATCACATTGGAGGTTGGGGTTTGAAGCCTTGAAGATTGATGGTAGACATCTTGGAGTAAGAAACCTTTTCTCCCTTCAAGATGACACTTTCTCAATGAGCTCCTCTCATCTCAAAGAGGAACTTCTACTTTCAGATCCAAGACCTCATTGGTTTTGGAAGACTATGGATGAAAGGGAGGTCTCAAGGAGAGATCTCATTGGAGATGCACTTCGACACACCATGGAATGCAATGCTTTCCTTACCTTCTCACAAGAGCAGATAGAAGATGGAGGACATCTTAGGATGGATAACATCTCTCATGCTTGTGTTGGACATCCTTTGAGCCATACACATCATGATGGGAGGTTTTTCCCTACCACCTATTTGATTCTTGATAGGGTCTCATTGATCCTTGAGAAGTTTACATTTCAAAATCCCATGAAGTGCAAAAACAGGAATTTGATTTGGGAGGATGGTAGCCCTGATGGGAGGAGTACTAGGATGAGGAGAAGAAGGAGGCATCCACAGATGATTGAGTGGATGTGGTTGATGAGCAAGGAGCTAGGAAGCTATCTGCAGATCTATGATACTGGGCAGCAGGAGGCTTAGCCGCACTGGTTACTCCTGAAAGAGTTTGGCCATCACTTGGCACACACTCTTCCTAAGAGTAGGAGGATGGGGAAAATATGGCTGGATACTTGCATCATTGAGTAGCATATAGTATGGATGCATGGTGTTGATATGATACTCATATCATTCATTGTGTCTTCATCACATGATTGGTATGATGGAGGTAGGGGGAGGCATCAAAACGCTTTGTTGCTTTGCTTGGGAGAGTAAGGGGAGATTTGCTCTCACACTTTGTATGATGTTGCAGGAGGAGGGGATGGCACTATCTCCTTGGTCTTTGATGATGGCTTGGAAGCACTTCCATCTTGGGAAGTATTCCACATTTGTTGCAGCATTATTGGAGGAGTCTTTGACAAGGAGCATGTCAAAGAACAGAGCTTTGTATTGACAGGATCTTACTTGCATGAGCTCATAGCGCTGTCACTTTGGAGCAGAGACTTATGGATGAAGTGTGCCCAGCGTAAATATGGTGGATCTATAACCCATAGGTCCTAGGATCACTTCATATTTTTTGCACTTGATGAACAAAGAGGAGGTAATTATGATAGAGACATCTATGGCATATTCTTCTTGACCTGGGTTTTCAAGCACAAGGAGGATTATCTTTTTGCAGCACATGGTTCATTCTTCTTCATAGCAGGCCAAAACAATATGAAGGACTCATGTATGGACCCATGTACCATCATACTTCCAGCATATGGTGAGGAGTTTGTTTATACATTCATTGATTTTCACACTCTTACCATTCTTATGCAGTGCATTGCTTCACAAGGGGGCAAGCCTGTCACATTGCTCCATGAGTTGTATTGGGCCAATCTACATGATGGAGGCAGCCATCTCTTTTGTGGCTTTGGGAAAATGTTTTATCATCACTTGTATGTTCATTTTATACACTCTAACATGTGTCATATGGAGACATGCATGATTAACCATGTAAGAAGAAACATTTTTCCTTGTACTTTCATCAAGTAGCAACTTGTAAACTATGTTGTACTTGTTTGGGAAGCTGTTGGTACCTTCTTGCACCACATGAAAGCTTCAGCATTATCTTCATATTATTGCTGATCATGTCTTCATTTTCTGATGTAGATCAGATTTTTATGGGAGGCTTGATTATGAGAGAGACACATGAGCTGGATGTGTCTGTGAGTGGGAAAATTTCTCACAATTTCTGCACTACATGTTCTAATGGGAACATGAGAAGTGATATGGCCACCACAGCCAAATGTTTGTTATCTTTTGAGGTGGGCCATAAGATTGATATTCATCCATTGTATAGCCATGGTAAAGTAATTTATCATGTATTATTGTTGTTATATTCAGCCATTTACTATCCATTAGTAGATGTGATGGATCTTGTACATTGCTTGCCATGCAATTTTCTGAAGTTACAGTGGATGAGACTGCGCTGTATCCTTGTGAGAAATTGTTTGCATCATGTATCATCATGTAAGACCTTCAAAAAACCTCTTATTAGGATGTTCCATGATGACCATGTCCTATTCTTCATGGATGGATTGTTTTGGGCTGGCTTGTTCTTCATTGTTAGAGTAGCTTTCTTTGGAGGATTGTTCTTCACTTTGCCATTGGAGGGCAATGATTTTTCAGCCCAGGATCAGCATACACTCTACACTTGTCATGAGTGGAGAGAAGGAAAGCATGGGGTAAGCTATGATGCTTGCCAATTTTATATTTTCAGCCCACCTTCATTATCGGAGCTTGAGGTGGAAGGAGATTTGCAGGAGTTGCCTTGTTTGGAGGTGGCTCATTTTGTTTGGATGATTGCATGGGATCCGGAAGGATTTTTGGTTGGCTGGTACCGTGAGAGATCAGTTTGGGATCCTAGAATTGAGAGATCCCTTCATATCAGGGTGATGCAGAGGACAGGGAAGATTTAGTGGTGCATCTGGGACCCAGGCACATTTTGCAGAAAGGAGACTTGTTCAAGCAGTTGCTTGAGGGCAAGCAACATTTTGCTGGGGGGGGACTGTAATATTCCTAATTAGCGAAAACTAATTGGAATATTCTATTTTGTTTAGTTTTCCATCTATATTTTGTAAATAAATAAAAAGTAAGTGAAGAGTGTCTAACTCACTTAAGTGAAATAAGACATCCACCTAGTAGCACAACGTTGTGACTTAAGTGGGAGTCAAGGGGGGACCCAACACCACGTGGAGTTGGGGGCCTATGTACACTCTAGAAGATTCTGAAAGCTTCTGCATAGATAAGGATGAGGATGTGGATAAGGATGAGGATGTGGAGGAGAGAGAGAGGCTACATTGGGTTTTGGAGGGAAACCAACATTATAAAATATGGAGGAGCCTCCTCATTTCATTCATGCTTGGATTATTGATTGTTGAGTGAGACATTTGTATTCTTTAGCACGCCGGCTGTTTAGCCTGTCTACAGCACTGTTTAGTGCGAATGAGTGTCTCCGTGTGTAAATCTCACCCTTAGCCCTGGGGGACTTCGAGTGCCTGCTCAGGCAAGGTTATTTTTTGAGCATCATCCTCCAGGACAGCGTTATTTCTGCAACAACATAATACTGTGTTGTAGGGTGTTGCCGTGGTGACTTTACGACACCACTTCCTTCTCTTGTTTTTCAGAGGGAGAACCCTTATTTTTGTTGGAGGATCAGGTTGGAGGATATTGGAGCTGATTTTCAGATCTTGGCATTTGGCCAAAGTGTTTTATTCCACTACTGTGCAGTCCCTCTCAGTTTCTACGTTATTTTCATGGTGTATTTGCAGTGAGGGTTTGCAGATTGGTTTGCGAGTGAGATATCAAGTGTAAGGATCAGCCTTCCAGTTTGGAGATCCATTGGAGGAGGCCTACTTCAGTTTTTGCATCATCTTCAGCCTTCACTATTGTGTTCTAGATTTGAGTTCCAGCTGCTGCCCAGCAACTCCGGCATTTTTGCCATTTGTGTGTTTCAGCAATCCCTTGGAGGATTGCGGTATTTTTTCTTGTAAGGGTTAGATATTTGCTCCCCTATTGTATTTGGGCCATATATTGTCATATCCATGTGTTTACATCATTTTTCAGTAGTGTTCTATCATAGAATGTGTTTTTCTTAGTCTGGGGTTTATGTAGAAATAACAGTGTTCTTCATGTTCATGTACATGTGTTGTTGAGGCTTGGATTTCTTTTCTTGAGAGGTTGTTTCCTCAAGCCTTGTACACTGTTTTGCTGATATTATTCTTGGATATATATATATTCATCTTCTTGTCTCACATCTTATGGGGAAAATGCTGAATGGTTTCTGGATCAATCTCTTGTCTTGCGGCACGTCAATCTTGAGGGATTTTCTATATAAAGCTGATGTTTAACCTTGCTGAAAGCCTATGCCTTGTTCCAAAACTCATTCTATGATTAATTATAGTGCTTTAAATCTCATACCTTTAGAAAATAAGCTTCCCTTGCTTCATTAAAATTCTGCATACTCAAAGTCATGGGAAATCAGGGTTTTTCTTGACTAGTCGGGAAGGAGGAACTGTTTAACATAGAAAAACACATTTTTTTGAGCTGAAATTAGACATGGAAATCCCTCTTGACCTAATATAATATATTCCATAACTTGGACCCATAATTGTACTCATATTTTCTTATACACTCATTTTAGGGCCAAAATACTCACTTTTCCCCACATTTTTGCCCTTAAAAGTTGAGTGAAGGTTGATTCTGTACTTTATTTTGGTTTCTGAGAATATTCATACATATTATATGATATATAAATCCATCATACCTGAAGAATGCGTTTTTCTGGCATGAGTTGCTAAAAAATCCATTTTTGGGATATTACAGTCTGCTGCATTATTATTGCTTAAGTGTTCTAATTATATACCACTTGGTGTGTTTATATTTTGATCCTAGATAGAGTCTAGAAAGGGCTAGATAGCCTCTGGATCTCTTCCTCTTCTAGAGGCGACATATTCAGTAAATGCCCTCCTAGTCAATCTCTGGTTGGAGATTACCGTGTTTTAGAGATATCCCCGAAACGGGATATTACAGTTACCCTCTCTCCCCCTAAGCTAACCCTTGGGATTCTCATTTGGTACCTTTATCCTCCAACCACTACCCTGCCTGGTGAACCCAAACCTTATCTTTCTTTGACCTCGGTTCAACTGGCTCCTATGACTTCTCTCGCTACTACGGTGCCTCAGACACCTCAACAGGAACCATCTCTTGTTGTGACCGCTTCAGGTAAGAAGGGAAAAGCTCGCAAAACAACATCAAAAGACAAGGATTCCCCGACAAACCCTGCCCCTCCTCGACCTCCAAAGCATACCATCTAGTGTGCTTTGTGTGTTGTTGTCGATCATGCCACCCATACTTGTCTGGATTTGCCTCATCTCAAGCCCATGGTTAGTGTCGCGTTCCCTGAGTCTACGGTCCCGGAAGCCTTTGTTCCTTCCTTGACTGCAACCAGAAACCCCAATAATATTCACACCAACCACCCCTATGATTTGTGTGATATCCATGGCCATTATACCCACCTTTGTCCCCGCCTCGAGGACTTCTACACCTCTCTAGTGGCAGTTCGCCAATTCAAGGCCAAGCGCAACGAGTCCACCACTCCCTTATTTGCGCGTTTTTCTTCTGAAAAACTAGAGGACATGAATGCTCCCATTGACATTCCCCCTCCTGATGTTGAGATGATGGAGCCTTCATCCACCATTTTCTACCTATCATCATCCATGAGACCCTCGGTGGAAGTCCCCTTGGAGACTTCCCCTGATTTTTTTCCTGAACTCCCTTCAGCGATCACCCTGGGCTCAACATCAGTATATCCTTTATCTGCTTACTCTTATGTCACCCCTTGTGATGATTTGCATCTGAACCTATCTTCTCATGATGATGAGTCAGGTAGCTTCACCGTGTCAGGTGGTATTTCTTCCACCAGTCACCCCATCTTCTATTACAATGCCGACATTATGGAAGTAGTCACCACCCCTAACTTTATCTATCCCCCCTTACATCAAACCCATGCATTCGAACCACATACACCTTGTGGCCATTATATTGACACCCAATGCTTGGGTAATGGGGCACTCATATTTGAGAGGCTAGGAGAATCAATTCTCCACAACTATCCTAGTGCATCTGGTCGTGTCGACTCTAGTACCATTATTCTTCCCCATTTAGAAGAACCTCTAGAGTCCCATATCGCTTCAGATCACTCTCGGGATGATACCCCTCATCATTCCTTCATCTTACATCAGCAAACCAGTCCCCTAGACATTATTGTTGACCAACCTGTGGGTTTTCTAGGAGAGCACCAGTTCATTATCTCCAAATCCTCTCTTTGGGATAGTGACACCATGTATGCGACTCTGGAAACTTAAAGTCCATTTGATTCACATATGCAGTACCAAATGAGATTGGGAATCCTCCATTCCCTTTCTCGAACTACATAACCATAATGAAAACAAATGGCACACCACATCATTAAAATGTGTTTAGATTCCTTCTTTCTAAATACATTTTGACATGACCATAACATGCTTGGGGGCACCTATGCCCCTCAACCATAAAAATCCTAGATCTCAGCCAAAAAACAACACTAAAACCCCCTTTCTCTAATGGGTCACACTTTCCAGGTCATTTCCTGGGACAGGTCGTAGTTTTCTGCCCAGTACCTACTACCTAGGTTGCAGAACAAACCCCAAAATGTCTGACTTGGCCTGTTCATGAGCTCTGGGTTCCTATCTAAAATTTTGATCCCCTGAAGTGAAAGAGTAGGGTTAGGCCTCTTACCTACAATTGATGGATCTTGATTCCAATGGTCGGTTTTCCTGCTACAATCTTTGTAAGATTTAGGGCCTTCTCTCCTCTCTACATTCACCACAGCTACAACTATAAATGAGTGAATTTGGAGGAAAAATGCCTTATTAAAAGAGAAACCCCATATTTTTCTTTCGCCTACTCCGGCCAAACCATAGCTCAGTTTGACAAACCATCTGAACCATTGGAAATCTCTCACCAAGCCCTCAAATGGGTATATATTATTTGTTTGTGATTTGATACTTCACCAGGACACATTCTAACCATGAAGTGTCACTTCACTACTCCCCAAAATTGAATTTCTTCCCTTGAAACACTTGTACTTGGGGGCACCACTTTGCCTTCATACTTGTCCATGCTCGTGTTGATTTTCGTCGTGAGTAACCTTCATGTACGCATGTTTTTATGGTCCCCATTGGAGCTTTTTTGTGTGGTAGCACCATCGAGTCGCCCTTGTTTAGAGCATCCAAGTTGAGTCATCATTGCATTCATAGAGTCTATCCTGAGTCCCTTTGTATCCCGCTATAGTCCTCCATTCTTCATTGCTTGGTTCCTCTCTCGTGTCGCACATTATGGACTTCAATCCCACTGTCCTCTATCCCTCATGATATTGTGTCAGTCACTGCCAGGTCATCCATGCCCTTTATGCTCTAACAAGGGATGTTGTTCGTCTGCCACTCATTACCCCCCATTTCATTATCATCCCTGGTGTCAGTCTGTCAGTCGCTACTATTTTCTCTCGTGCCTTAGTTGAGGATCCCTTATTGCCTCACCTATGGCAAGCCTCCTTCTATCAACATCAGCTCATTCATTCCAGAAGACAAGTCTAGAGGGCGGTGTACCTTGGTTCCAACTCCCACTCTTTTTTGATGCCTCGGATCAGGTAAAGGGAATCCTTATTCCCCTTTGACTTGATTGTTTCTTAGCTCCAGCTCCTTTCAGCATGATTGAGATCTGTATACTTGATGGTTCAGTGATGCAACAGATGATACCAACGATTCCTGGGTGTGTGTGAGATGTTTTCAGCCCTCATGAGGGAGTGGCCCTACAAGTAGCCCCCCACATGCCCGGATGACTTGTTCATTACAACCTTTGATGCAGCTCCATATATTTGATGATGTCGACCTCAGCCGCTTGCAGCGCCTTTTTGTTTGCATGTATCGGTCAGATTTTCAGAGCCCTTTCCTGTTTACAGGGGCATTTGGGTCGTATTTGTATCTCATGCACTCATATATTATTGTATAAGTTCTAGCTGTTATCCTAGGCACAGTATGTATGTGGGATTCATTATCATGTTTTTACCTGGCTCATGTTTATGCCAGCATGTACTATATTGTTCAGTCCCTTGTTTACTGGACGCACTATTCTTTATACTTTGTCTCGGCGGGCATAGGTATGCCTCCCCCGTCACCTATAGCATAAGTACTCACTCATAAAAGAGACTTGTCACACCTATAAGTCTCACCTCATCAAAGTCTAGTCCTTCAGCGCTTTGGTCTACCTTATATTTATCTCTCTTTGACTTCCCCTTCAGTGTTTAGTGATTGATTTCTTACAACGTACTTAGGTCATACGATTAGCTCCTAACGCTCGCACGCTGGGGGGGGAATCTGTTACACCATTTTTTGGTCATCAAACATGTTACTATTAGATGGACCTAAGTACACCATGTAAGACCAATTTTACCCTAAGTAAAATTGCTTTCACTATGAAAATAACTTAGTAAAACACCTTTGTTAAGTTGTTTATGGTCTAAACAGGAAACCCCATGAGGAAATATTAAATAAATCCTCATTTGCTTGATTTTCCTCAAGGAATAATTAGTTAAAAAACAGTTTAATTAATATTCCTAGACATATTTAACCTAAAATAGGAAAATTAATTAGATAAATTATTATTTATCTTATTATTTCTAGGAATAATTATTTAAACCTTATTTAAATAATATTCCTTGTTAAATTTGACTAAATCACTCATTAATAGTTAAATAAGTCATTATTTATTTAATTATTACTCAATCACATCCTTAAAATGATAGATAAATAATCTATTTATTTATTATTTACAAATAAAGGGATTTTACCCAAGTCAATTTCCTTTTCCCTCCAACAAAAATAATAAAATATTCCATAAAAGTTGGATCTTGATTTGGTTAATAATATTTTAATTATGCACCAATATCTAGACTAACTCAATATTTTGTTATAAATAGAAGGGTTTTTCCATTCAATCATCACCTTTTGTTGCCTAAGATCACTCTGGATCTATACATTTGGTCTGACTTTGATCCACCATCATTGTCATATTTTCCTATATTTTTCTTGTGTGCTCCCTTTGAGTTCCATTTTCTGTCTGGGTTTTCTGCACCATCAAGAGAGAGAAATTTTAGATTTGAAGTGCCCATGACTTACAAGAACACATCCCATTGAGGAGAACTGGTAACATCCTTCTATGTTTTCCTCCCAGGTGCCCTTAATGTAAAATTTGTTCAACATATTCTTGTCTTGTCTACTAGATGCATGGAGTAAATCTCGTTTTATTTACTGCTTAATGTATTTTGATGCATAGATCTAGATTTTTGTAGCATTTATCTTGATCAACTAATTGCAGATCTGAAGATATTAGCATCCATATTTGCTGTTAGGGCTGTTTTTTATGCACAACTAAAGTGGTATTTTTTGTACACTTGGAATTAAGATTCATACTAGCAAGGACATAATACAAATAATGTCATCGAGTATAGTGTTGTCCTTGAACTGTTAACTGAGGAAATCAACCTCGGCATACACACATTGCTTGTAAATCTAGATTCAAAGCTTTTCATTCTTCAACTCAATGGTTATTATTTGGTTAGAAACCCATAAATTCTGAGATTGTATTTACGTGTTCGTTTGCTAGAAAGACATTTTAATTTTATTACAAATCAACATATTCCTAGATGAATAATGCATTAACTGATACAGTGGCCAAAATTGTATTAGATAGACATTTGTGTAATTTGTACAATCATCATATGTAAAAGATCCATGTAGGAAAATATATATATATATATATATATCGAATGTTTGCATCAGTGTGCATCATAGATTCAAAAAATATGTGTGTTTCTGTTACATTTGGAGACATCATGTCTCTCAAAATATGCAGATATGAAACCTAGGTGTCTAATCGGTGTGATGCTCATGGTAGCATGTCACAGCCCATACGAGCCACCTCAACAAGCGATGAATGTGTCTTGGCACCCATACAGTATGTCTCTGGTAAGCACGAGGAACATCATCAAATCATGCATAGTCTGGGACTCCGCGTGTGATCCCTTCCAAGTTGCGCACGATCTCTTCTTCCTCGCATCCCTCGCCATGAGGATCAAAATTGCGAGGGATTCACCTCGCTATCGGAGACATGCCTGTAGGCCTTTCTGGACCAACATCTGCAAGTGCATGGGTTTTACATTAGAACATACATAATTAAAAAAAATCATAACACTCATGAAAATTAAAAATGAGTCTTACCCAAATCATCGTCCCAATCCTCTCCCTCCGGGAGTTGGAGGTTTGGATCACCAGTAAAATTTGTACCAGAATAGGGCTATTCCTCCACGATGATCAACTATCAGCGGAGCCAATCAAATAACTCCGGTCTCTAGGACATTTTTTGACTGCCCCCTGCCCTTGGCATCAGAGCTGTCCATCGGGCCATCCGTGGTTCCCTCGTTGGAGGCATTGGGACTATGACCTCCTGATGCTAAAATATTGGTAGTCATTCCAGGAAGAACGATACCAGGATAGACCCATAACCAAATTGCTTCAACTTGGTCTTCTTGAACTTTGTCAGCTGGTGTTTCATGTTGATTGTCAGAACCTCTGCCCAGTTGTAGATGGTTGGCGTCAAGTAGTCTACAAAAAGAAGAAACTGTGTCTTTTTTTCTTTGTGCAGTGCGTGCGATCATACAGCTCGTGTGATGGTATGTAGCACTAATTTTAGTGCCAAGTTTGGTATAGTCTAGATATCAAATTTCCCACTTCCTGATCCCTTACGTGCCCCTGGACATACCCTGTCAATCACCATGGACATATTCTCCATACAAGGTCGAGTGCTGATTAGGATTGGTGCTACTCCCCTCCACGATAATTTGTTTTGAAATAGACATTAGAAACATCAATATCAAGTTACTGATCTCGAAAGATGATTTTTTCCTAATCCTCATCCCATATGTTGATCAAATATTGTAGCAGCTCCAGTTGAGCTTGGAGACACGGTGTCAAGAATAATTTTTTCAGTCCACAGTCTCTAAGAGCTTCCATGCATCTCTCATTTTCCATGGCCAACTCATCTTCTTCGCTGTGTTCCCGTTCTTTCCATTCAATCACCATTCTGCTGCATTATACCTACAAACATGTTCATACAGAAAATATTAGATAATTTTTAAGCTTGAATTTGCAAAACATTTCGCCCTTAACTTGCATTTTTAAAATAAATATGGTATGTGCGGTTTGCGCAGCTATTTATAAAGTAGTCGCGCCAATGGGTGCGCCCTAGTTCAGAAAAATGGGTGATTGGCGCGAGTCCGTGCCTGAAACTCGCGCCAATGGTCGTGCCCTAAAATTTTCATTTTCTTCCTCAGAAATCCAAGTTGAAGGTTGCAAGCACTAAAAAAGGATTCAAAATGAAGGGAAGGATGTCGACTCTTACCTGGAACTGATGGATTCGAGATTGATCTACCGGATCTCCCACTATTGTCGCCGCAAAATCACAGTGTAAAATGGGTAACTATTACTCCATAAGAGAAAAAAAGTGGAAAGTAATTATTTTTACCATTTTTGGAATTTTATAACTTTTCACAACCCTAATTGGGTTTTAAGACATATTTTTCAATTATTTTATTATATTATTTCGAGAAATGGGTTTTACACGTAGCTCTTGTGCAGCAATAGGTTTTTCACACAACAATGATGAAGTAATGAGTTATATTTTATACTTTTTCAGACTCTGTAAAAACACGAAAAAGTCACTACTGGAGTCATCTTTCAGCTCTTTTTTGACTCTCTAAAATTGAAAAGATTGCCCAGATTATTGTCGTTTTGAACTCGTTAAATGGCTACGAAATGATATCTACCCAGTATACATTTACCCCTTTTTCAGTTTGGGATGGATTATTTACGAAAATGGAATACCTTAGCCTATTACGACTAAGAGGTTCTTTCAGATATTGTTTTCTACCTTTTAAGGTCTAAGAGACTATTTACGAAAAGGGCCATGATGGAGTTTTCTTTTCCGCTTCTTTTCAAACTCTCTAAACATGAAAAGATGTCGAGTTATCCCTTTGTCGGACTCGTTAAACCCTGATGACATCGGACTTCGTCACCATGACATTACTCGAGTTCCTCCTTCCTAGGGCTCGTAAAATTTACTAGGTTGGATTTTTCCGAAGGATAAACTTGCATTGCAAGCATATGCTATCCCATTCAAGCTTGTTTTGAAAAAAATAATTGGGGTACTCGCTAGAAATGGTTGGGGAAAATGGAACTAAGTTCTAGTTATGTTGGCAGTATGTCACTCTTGAACGTGGCACTTTTCTGCATTCGTGTCGGGTTGGAGAAATCTCATTTTGTCATTTTTGCCTCCATGGGTTTGGGTAATCTCTTTTGACCTCTCATCTGCTCTTTTCCATGTCATCATGACCTCAAATACTTTGATGTCAAATACTGCCAAATCCAGTGTCATGTCACTGATATGTTCAAGAGAAGTTTGCCTCTGCAGTTTTCAACCTCCCTCTGATTCTCTCTTGTTCCTGATTCACTATCATAATGTTCCTCTGTCTCGTGTCGATGATGTGGGAAACATTATGGCCCTCCTTTGACCAGGTCATTTCCTGTCGACTTCAGCTCATTATCCAGGAATTTGATCTAGAGACTCCCTTCCGATACCTTGGAGCCTGTATGTCTCAATGGTAGGTTCTTCGCATTCGATGCAACGTCCACATCATTGGCCTTCGATCGAGTGATTCTGCAGGTGTTCGACGTCAGATCACTGTTCACATTCTGTGGATTGTAACTTTCGTACCTTGAGGTCCATTGTCATTATTAGTGGTTTCTCTTGCATCTGTTAACAACTTTCATCGTTGGCTCGTAATCAAAAGATTTTCTTTCATGTTCAACTTCAACTCATATATTCACATGCTTGAAATTGTACTTGGTCATGTCGATATGGAGCACAATACCCTGGTTTTTTTCTAATAAAATCTAGGCTATGGATTCTTGTGGATTATTATGACTCATTGCATGAATTTTTTGATTGGATGGTTGCAACCATACCCGAGTCTATTTGTTGATCCTTACTGCTGGATGGTTGTGTCCATACCTTGGATCTCAGTTTTTATATACTTTATTATGGATGGCTGTGCCCATACCACATGTTCATGTATCAGAGATATCAGTTTTATTTGCAATTGTAGGTTTCTGACAGCGGTGTTTAGTTCGAACGCGTTCTCATAAAGCATTTCGCCCCTCCATCTCTCTCGGACCTCATGCTTTAGGGGGCATCTATTATACAACATTTTTTCACTATCCTTGCAATCCCCATCTCACCCATTGGAAGGTCATTTATGTGATCAATAAATAGTGTCATGCCTTGCAAATACTATCATTGCATCCCTTTACATGAGAGCAATATTCCTTCTGTTGACATTTCCCTGAGCAGAGCTTCAGAATCCCTTATTTTTTCCTTCACTCGAGTAGTCATTTCTGCCCTCGCACCGATGAGGAAGATTAGCACTAGGCCCCATGGTAGTTTTCACTCTGTCCCAGTTAGCCACCCACGCCGAGCTATTTATGGAATGTTTTTTAAAAATAGAGGCAGAGATTCCACTCTAACAACTTCGAGGATGAGTCATTTGGAGTGGTTGGACTGATTAACCATGGACTCCCTCCTTTATTTTATGGTTTCCACCTCTTGCGGGAACTTACTAAAGGATAGGCCTCGATTTCACCTTTGTAGGGATCCTAACCTCATCCTGTTCCTCTATAAAAATAAGCTATCTCTCCTTGCATAAGCTAGCTGAACATGGAGAACTGAACATACTATAGCTAAATTGTTGAAGAGATAGAACAAGAAGGAACTTCGTTTAGAGAGCTTAAGCCCATGCCCTCATCCCGTTTGAATCCCCTAACGAGTATCTAAGACGCGCTTTAGCTGAACCCCGCTGGAGGAGACTGCGACGTCAAATATTTGGTTGTAACTCTTCCTTCTATCAATACATATACGCGACTATTGTTTGGTTCCCATTTTGCATTATGTCATCTGCTTAATGCAGTATGCTTAGCCCTCTTTGACTGGATAGTAGTTATGAACAAATTTATTATTTCGTAGGTTGTTCTTGTTTGTTGTTATATGTGTAGGTATCCGATCATGACTGCAGTAGGATTGTCACTTGCTGAGGCAGGAGCGAAAGGCCACCACCACTACGGCCATGACGACAAAGTTGGACTCTAGGTAGGTCGATCTATTGTGTCCTCTTTTCATTTAGTAATTAGGAACCGACAATATAGCATGTCTCTTTGCTTCTAGACCCACTCTAATTCTAGAGGGATCGTCTCTATCTGTAGAGAGGATTTACTTTCTTAACAACTAGTCCTGAAACCCTTTGTTGGACAAACTCTCTGCAATGCTTGGTGGTATGAGTTACTAGTCTTGGAGCCTTTGTTGGACAAATGCTCTAGAGCCCCATGAAAGTTATGGGTTTAGATGTTAGTCTTGGAGTTGGGTTGGAACACATGCTTTGGATCCCTAGAAAACCTGGGCATAGACCTATCTAGTTATGGTTAGTGATTTTCGACTGTGAGGTAGAATAATTGGTTGAGGGTGTTATCAACAAAATTGTACTTGACTCGCTATTGATCAAACAACTCTATGTAGCTGTTTCAAACCAAATTTTGACTGAAGCTTTACCTCTTCAGTCTGAGAGGGATATCTCACTGGAAATTTATGATATTGGTTAATGTTAAAGATAGATGGATAACTCTATAGAATTTGTATCTTGTTTTTTTATGATTGCAGGTTGAAATAAAACATGCTTGCTACCATTGGACTTATGGAGTCAAAAATCAGTATTTTTAGTGGCAAGGTTTCTTGACATGGAAGCTGAGGCAAATAGGAGTCTTTAAAAAAGGCAATTCACTCATAAAACATAGGAAAACATAATCATTTCATTACTAAAGGAAGTCATAGATAGAGTTATGAATTATGAGTAATAGAAATGAAATCTACTGCATGTGGTAAAACATAAGATGTAGATCAATAAAACATTAAAAATCCATGAGAATATAAGGTATGTCAAGAAGAAAATCCCCTATATTACTAATATAAGTCAAAATACATAAAGCATCAGTTTGGTGCAAAAAATATCCAACCCCTTACTACTTCGACGATTTTCCTTTAAATAGACATTCTTACAGCAAGAATGATCTGCCTGATTCCTAGATTCATCGAATTATTACTATGAAACATAATATAACTGAAAAACATGTCTTCTAACAAGAAATTGACAACTATACCTTAAAGAAGGCCTATCCTAATAGGAGTCTAACACCTATTTATTACATATTCTACCTTATCTTTGTGAAACAGTTACATGTCAGTTAAAAATAAGCATCACATGCTCCAATGATATATGATAGGTTCATTACCACCTTTACATATTAAAAACGCTCCTAAACATGTGGAACAAAACCCTATTTTCCAGGAATGCATGAACCTTATCTTCAATGAGAGCTTTATCTGATGACCTATGTCCACAACACTTAAAGTCATAAATGTTTGATGTTAAGGTCCCTTGACCTGTTGGAGGAGTCCAGTTGTCCAGAAATGTCATTAGGCTACTCCAAAACCTTCAAAAATAGCTTGCTATGAAAACATGATAGTTTCATAGAGAGATTTCCTAGCGTTGAAAAAGAAGCCCCCACACCCAAAAAAATTTCTCCTTTGTTGTTTCATGGTGTCACCTAAAACATGAAATCTCACCGCCATTAAAATCCCTCCTTAATAACTACAAAAAGTGATTTTGGGAGAAAATAGACTGCTACGGAAATTTTTGTACTGTTTTTCTGGCTTTAAGCCTAGGAAATGCTATGAAACTGTGAAAAACTGTAGAATTTCCATATTTCAACACTGTCTCAAAAACTTGATCTCCAGCTGTGAAAACTTGGTCTTCAGCATGCCATGAACCTTCTAAAACATAATCAATATAACCTTAAGACCCCTGTGGTGTTTCCTCTTCATTAATGATCAGTTAAGCTATGGGCTCCTCAACCACAGTCATCTTTAAGAATTTTTTCTCCAGTTCTTCATGAATCAATTCTAATTGCTCTTGAAGGTCTTTGACTTGATCCTTCAGTGTCTTGTTCTTAGACTATAAGTGCAGGTTCATTTTTATGATATGTTTCACCTCTCCTCTCAATGCCTTAGTCCATTTTATTAGTTTTTCTGTGTTGTCCAGGGTCTTAGAGACACTTGTGACTTGATCCTCCCAAATTTCTTTCATTTTCTCAAACTGTACCTTCTGAACCTTGTGCTTCCTTGCCTCTTTCTTTAAGACTGATATTTCATCATTTTATAGCTTCGACTGCTCCTTAAGGAGTTCAATCTCTGTTTTTTCATTGCTTTTATCTTTGCTATTATTTTTCTTGATGACCAGATCTTCTTTTGCAGGTGATGAGAGGTCAATGATGCTTGGTGGTGGCTGAACAATTTCAGTGCCCTTCTGAGCTTCTTTACTTCTTTCCAAGACCTTTCTGGCATGTCTCGTCATTGGTTTTCTAGCCTGAAACATGAATCCTGCATCTTCACCTTCAAACACTAACTTCTTAGCTATTTTTTCTTTCTTGAGCTTCTTTCGTCCCTCATCTATATGTTCAACTTGGACTATGGGAGTTTCTTCAATATCAATATCATGAAAAACATATTCTAAGTTACCCTTAGCCATTGTTTGGCTTCTTGTAACCCTCTTGCTTCCATGTTTACTCACAATTGGATTTTGTTTTGCAGGTGTAACTTTGGGTGTGTTAGCTTTCTGCAATGGCTCTGTCTCCATAATCGCTGGCTCAATTTTCTCTTCCACTGAAGGTGATGGGATATCTCTAGTTTTAGGAGTTATTTTAGGAATGATGGCATCTATTTCAAAACCACTGATGAACATAAAATATGACCAGTATCTGCCTAATTTCTTTAACTCTTCTAATACCAGCAACTTGATTAAACCATGATGAAAGAGTGAGGTTTCATTTCCTTCAGAATTAGCTTGAACTTTGTCTGAGATTTTAGCTAAGCTTATGTATAAGTAAAAAGGTAAATCAAGAGACCTCTTACCAACAAAATGTAGTAGAAGCATAAGATGGTAGGAGTAAACCATATGATACCTCCCTTCACAGGTGAAGTACTTCTGAATGATTAGCAGTAGCTTTGAGAAGTTTTTTTCCATGTAGCTCCTTTTGATGGCATTTGTGAGATCAATCTCACTATGCTATGGCTTGATAAATTCCTTATAGTCCTGCATGGTGAACTTGAAGCCTTTGAACCATTGTTCTCTTCCTCTAAGGATTCCTGTTACTGCTGCAATGGTATTTGGTGTTATAGTGAGGTTCAACATTCCCACCTTTGAAGTTTTCCCATTAAAACTGATAGCAAACTCCTTAGAAACCTTCACATGACACCCTTGCAATATTTGGAAAAACTGCAAACACTCTCTTCTTAGGGAAACTTCTAAGGTAGTTGGGCCTTAATTCAACAGATTCATGTCTGATGGCTCATATCTAAGGTAGTGGCCACCTTTGTTGGTCTTCCTCTTTACAACCATGGTGCTTTATACCTTCTCTCCCTCGCTTGATCAGTGACACCTGCAACTTTTGAAACTTCCAGTAACTATCTTGGTTTGGTGAAACAACTCTCCAAAGCTCAGTATCATGTAAAGATGAAGCGGATAATGACAAAATAATTAATTGGGTAATTTTTTAAAGCTTCGATGGTAGCTCATGGCTTAATCATGACTCATACATGCTAAAAAATGTAATAATGACCTCATCCATGACCTTTGTACCTTGATTTAACCCTAACTGACTCGAATGAAATCCACCCTAACACTTATAATCATTGACTGACACCTTGCACCAAATTTGTAAAGAAAAATAGAAAAACCTCTTTTCTTAGTGTAGTTAGTTCATTTCCAGGGAGTTTCGCTACGAAAGTATTAGGAATTTCGTAGTGAAAACTGCCTTTTTACTATGTAATTCGCTACAAAAACAAGAAACCTTGGCTAAAGTGACCTTTTTGAATTAAAAAACTTGGAAAATGAAATATGTCAGCAAATGATGACTGATGGGACATGATGTGACTTGAATGGGGGTGGGTTTGGACCTTAGGACAGGTTAATATGAAAAAATAAAATTTTTCCTTTAGCAACTAATGAAAAATGAACTGTATGACCATACCTTTGTCAAATGAACTTCTAAGACTATGTCAAATGATGTTTCACTTTTTTCTGAGTGATAATAGTGGCTCCACTTGGGATGGTGTGCCCTTGTGGCACATCAAAGAACCTGTAGTTCTAGCGCTATCCATCTTCTTGAAAACAAAAATTATGCAATTTTCCAAGCTTTCCTTCAAACTCTAATGGCCTTAACCTCTGGCTCAAGCTTTATGATTAGCTTGTCTTTATTAGCAGAAAAACATATAAAAATGGAATATGTACAATGGAATGAAAGATCAGTAGAACTTAAGAGGAATAATGCTTCAAAAACCTGCTATTGACAGGCCCTCCAGCACAAGGTTGTCCATCCATCTCCTGTAGTATGTAAGTGTTGTTTCCATGAAATGCAACCATTATAAATGGACCTTTCCAGATATTCTCAAACTTACCATGTTTCCCCTTTTCTTCAATCTTGGCCTCCCACTTTAATACAACATCCTGAATCTGAAAGTTTTCCTCTTTGACCTTCCTGTCAAAATTCATCTTAATTCTGTTTTGAGATTGTTGATTTCTGTTGTAGACTTTCTCCCTTTTTTTCTTGCAAAGCTATCAACTAATTTATTCTCCTCTGAATTTATTTTGGCTCCTTTAATCCTTGCAACAACTTCATAATAGGTACTCCTAAGCATGTAGGAAAAATAGCTTCAGCCCCATATACCAACTCATAAGCTGAAGTTCCAATTGACCTCTTTGTGCATACTCTATCAGCCCACAGAGCATACTTCAGATTCAAATGCCATGAGTTCTTATTTTCCTGCAGCAACCTCTTAATAATCCTCACAATTCTTTTGTTAGAAGACTCAGCAAGACCATTACCTTATGGATAATATATAGTAGAATGCCCAAGTGTAATGTGATATTTATGACAAAAATTAATCAGCCTCTTGGATTTGAGTGCCTGTGCATTTTTAGTGATGATCTTCATAGGTTAGCCAGACCTAGAGAATAAATTATTTTCCAAAAATGAAATAATAACTAAATCATTTGCTCGCCTAGTTGGGATTGCTTCAATCCACTTGGTGAAATAATTAGTTGTTGTCAGGTTCCAGTGATGCTGACCTGAAGATGATGGATGAATATCACAATTAAAATCTAGCCCCCCACTGCTGGAATGGCACCTCAACATAGATAGGCATCAAGGGTAAAGGAACACAATTTTTCTTACCATAAAAAATTTGGCATTCATGGAAGGCAACGATATTTTTGTAGATATCTTTTAACATAGTAGGCTAGTAGTACCCTACTCTGAGAATCTTATTTGTTGTGGCCTTCCAATAATTATTACCTCCACAATATCCTTTAGAAACTCCTCAATCACTTTTTATACCTCTTCTTCGAGCAAATATTCAAAAGAATACCACTAGTATCTTTCCAATACATATTTTTATCAATGATACAGTACTTTAGGGATTTTAGCTTCACAAACCTTTCTTTGGACTTTGTCAATTCAGTAGGAGCCCTATGATGATGTAAAAAAAAAAAATGTCTTTGTAACAGTCAGAAAATATGTACTTCTCTTCAATGGGAATCAACTCTTCATCTTCATCTGATAAATCTGAAATTTCTAGAATCAAATTCATACCAAGACAGTCAAAATTGGACTGTGCCATCATCTTTTCTAGCCCCTGACCTTTGACCAATTTTGTAGGTCTGATCTCTATATCATATTCCAGCAAGTTAGCTATCCATTTCCCTCTGTTACCATCAGGATGAGCTTGAGTCAAGATGTATTTCACAATAGCATTAGGAACAAATGCTATGAGGTGAGAATGAAGAATGTAAATTCTGAAATATTTGATGGATTTGACCAATGCATAGGCATGTTTCTATAGGATATTGTACGTCATCTATGAATTAACTAAGGTCCTTCTAAAAAATGAAATGGGCTGCTCAGTACCTTGCTATCCTTTCTGCAACAAAACTCCAACAATTGTATTTTCTGATGTAAATGTAAAAACCAGAAATTATTTTGAAAATTCTAGGCTGATCAACATGGGTTCTTGAGTAAGTGCCTTCTTTATCTCCTCAAATTAATTCTTTTATTCCACTGTCCATTTGATATCAACACCTTTTTTCAGCATCTTGGTTATGTCTTTGACAATCTCATCAAAATTGGGGATAAACCTCCTCACAAAATTCACCCTTCCAAGGAAAGACTGAATTTCCTTCCTACTTATAGGCAGATCCACTTTCTGAATGGAATTGATCCTATTTGGATAAATCTTAATCCCATATTTGGATATAATATGCCCAATTAACTTCCCTGAATTCTGAGAAAAAAATATTTTAGTGGGATTGAGATAAATTCCAAACCTTCTACACTTCAGCAGAATATTTTTTAGATTCTTCAAATGGTCTTCTTCTCTCCTTGAGAAAACTGTTATGTAATCCAAATAGACAACCACCAACTTATCCTTCTCCTCAACAAAGGCAATGACCATTTCTCTTTCAAAATTCAGTCTTGCATTCATCAAACCAAAGGGCATTTTTTCATATATGAATGTGCCACATGGTGTGGTAAAGGTAGTTTTCTCCTGATCTTCTGGATGCAAAAGTATTTGATTGTACCCTGAAAAACCATCTAGCATAGACATCCTTTGGGAACCAAAAATGTTCTGTAGAATTTGGTACATCTTTGGGAGAGGGTAGTTGTCCTTTAGAGAGGCTTTGTTCAAGTTTCTGAAGTCAATGCAGATTCTGATTTCACCACTCTTTTTTCTGACTGGAACAAAGTTTGCAAGCCACTTTGAGAATCTAATTGAAACAATAATTTTGGCATCAAACAGCTTCTTAATTTCCTTATCAATCAGAGGCATGAGAAGTGGATTAATCCTCCTCAGCTTCTGTTTGAAAGGATTTTCATTTTCTTTAATAGGAATGGTATGCTGAATAATAGTAGGATCATACGTCTTTAAATAAACATAAATCTAGGAAAAAAAATATATGAACCTTTTCATCATCTCAATATATTTCTATTTCATGTCAGCTAAAAGAAATTTTGAAAGCTTGATAATTTTTGTAATTGCTACTGTACCCATGTTACAACTCTCTACCTCTTCATCATCAGCTTGTATCCTAGGAGATTTGAACACATCATTCTCTTCAAAAAAAAAATTCAAGTGGTATGAGACCATTGGATATAGAATTATTCTTCAGTTGTAACACTTCCGAATTCCCCTTTTCTTCAGCAAGCATGTTTTGCTGGTCTATTTGTGTGCTTTCAAACTCCTCTTTCAATTTTATAAATTTTTTGAATTTCCAACCATCCTTAAAAAATTTCCATTGAATTATGTTGTCAGGGATAACATGCCTATGACAAACTTCAACCTCATATATTTCAGTCGAATGTGCAGGAATAATAAACATACTTACAGAGACAGCTAGGGAGTCAGCTACTGAGTTTTGGTCCCTAGTATTCACAATAAATGAATATTCTTGAAAATTCTCTAACATCTCCATGATCAAATTTTTGTATGATCTCATTCTCACATCCTTGGTTTTATATACACCCTCAACTTGTTTAATAACTAATTTAGAATCTCCACAAACCGAAATCTTATGGGCACCCATTCTTTTCAAAATTTCTAAACCCAAAAGTAAAGATTCATACTCAGCCATGTTATTTGTGCAATCAAAGTTCAGTTTGAAAGAAAAGAAATTAGTTTTATCCTTTGGAGTTGTGACCCAAATTCCTTCTCCAGCATCCTCTCTTCTTGATGATCCATCAAAGTGTAACAACCACCAACCTTCTACCTTTTCTTCACTGTCTTACTGATTTTCTGTTTGCTGATTTTCTGCTTCATGAATTTCTGCTTTCTTTTCATCTTCTGCTTCATCAGTCAATTCATTGAAAAGTATAGCATATCCTAATTCAGTATCAACAACATAGATTGGGAAATTCTGAGGTTTGTCTTTGCTACTTACCATATAGGCCATCCTTGTTTCTTTGTATAGTATTCTTTGCTCACAAAAAACAGGAATGGTGTCATAAGTTAGGTCCATCTGCATGGTGCCTTTAATCTTTGCTACCCGTGATCTAGATAGCAGCATGCCAAACTTAGGTGGAATGTCTACTACCACAATGTCCATTACCACTGTCTTGGCAGGGACTTGTGTAAGACCAACAACAACATCTTTTATTAGACCAATGCACTGAAATATTTTTGAATCAAAAGAAAACAAGTCCTTATATGGCCTACTAATTTCCAATCCCATCCTTTCCATGACTACTTTAGGCATGAGGTTATGAGAGGCCCCTGAATCCAACATGGAATTATGTAATGTCATGTCATGTATGCTAAGGCTAAGATACAAAGTAGGTACTTCTTCATTCTTCTCATCCTCCAATCTTGGTTCCAAGTATATGGCTGGATGATATTCTTGAACATTAAGGATGTCAGCGGCTCCTGGTTGGTAATTCAACATTTTTACAATTTTACTTATGTATTCATTCACCTTAAGAATTTCTCTAAAGGGAACTGGGATTTTCAACTTGGATATCTCATTATCCAAACTGAAAAAAGAAGCATATTTTTCAGTCTCTTTGATAAGAGGAGGAAGTGGTGGATCTTTTCTAACCTCAGAAGCTTTAGGGCCATCTTCCTTGGGTTGTGTTTTGTTTGCAGTAATTGGGACATTTCTATTTCTGAGGTTGTATTGTTTTTGCATCTCACAGATTGCATGTTGATATCCTTTGAGATAATCAGATGGTTCCTCACCCTTGTCTACAAAATGATCTAAATCATCATGTTCCTCCTTAGTAAAAAACATTCCAGACATTTTTTCATCCAAGCAATGAATATAGTCTTCTGGTATTTTAGGATGATCTTCTTCATCAACTAAGTTTTTCTGAAAAGGAGGCCTTACTTGAGGATCAGGCTGATTTATGTTTTCCCTTGATCTTTGATGGTTTTGAGGTCTTCTAAACTGAGGATTTCTAAACTGAGGTTCATGTTGTGCAGGAGGAGCAGAGGCATTCCTAAGGGCAAGCCTATGCATCAATTTTTCCGTTGTCTTCAACGTGGAGTCAAATTTATCATCAGAGGCGGAAGGATTATCTTCTTCTTTCAATTTTTTCTTTCCCATCTTCGAATTTTTAGCAGATATGATATTGAACTACACCTTCACAACATCATTTTTCATTTCAACTAATGAAGGGTATTCTCTTTCTCTTATCATAATAGAAAATTTATAATCAAAGGCCTCATCAGTTGCTCCTGGTGGAGGCTTTAGATGGGCAGGGATGGAGTCATAAAATTTGTTAACTCTATTGGAGAAATTTTGAACAGTTTCACGAATAACTCTTTTCAAACTATTGTACTCAGTGAAGGCTTGTACAAGGTTGGTTCTATTTCCCCACTTTCTCAAGATGCTATCTTCAAATTCATTCCAATTATGTAGGCTTCCTGCTGTAAGGGATTTGAACCACTTCCTGATCTCACCAATAAAGCTCTAAGAAAATAATATTATCTTGACATCCTCATGGTCAACCTCCTCCCTATCTATGAATTCATTAAACTAGTCTACATGCTCCTCAGTTGTAATCTCTTCATCACTTCCCCA
Organism: Pinus albicaulis; assembly: GCA_034641835.2. Taxonomy (NCBI): domain Eukaryota; kingdom Viridiplantae; phylum Streptophyta; class Pinopsida; order Pinales; family Pinaceae; genus Pinus; species Pinus albicaulis. Next base: position 866,106,552 of record CM076569.1, read on the forward strand.
AGTTTTTATTCTAGCAGAATATTTGCTAGGAAGGGCATTAAGGACATCTGGGAGAACAAGAGGGGTATACCTAGCAGGTGCAGCAGCAGATGGAGGTGGCACATTTCCTGACATGATGACTAGACTGTGGTAGTTTTAGGGACAACAGTAGTAGAGGAAGAGGGACTATTAGGAAGGGGGTTGGTTTGTCTTTGTTGTCTAGTTACAATTGAACTCCAATCAGGTAAAGGAAAACCAGATTTACTTCTTAATAATATTTCAAATGGTTCTAGCTCCTTCAACCTATCGAAATATTCCCGCTCTAACAATAACCTTGATGTCACTGCTTCCCAAAAATCTTCTTTATCTTTTTGAGTCTGTTGGAAATATGATGTAGAGTGTTTTCCTTGATGGCAACCCACTTGATGAAGATGATGGAAACCTACTTAATGAAGTTGTAATTGATGGAAACTGACAT